>VZRX01016036.1:0-47166 GCA_013398075.1 Notiomystis cincta | reverse complement strand
TCTGTACTCCCGCAGTGTGGTTTTGGTCCCAGCCACAACTGTTTGTCACTGGCATTGACTGCACGCTCCCTGCGAGATAGGAAAAAGCGGGTGAAGTACCTTATTCTGGCTGGTGGGGCTTTAAAAAATTCTTTATTTATGTTTGAGGAGGCAAATTGTAATAAGCAAATTAACTCAAAAATAGCTTTACAGCCCCCAGAAAACTTTGGGACAGTTCCTAGGAAATGCTGGGCTATCCTACAGTGAAAGCAATGTGAAACTCAGGAACACGCTCGTGTTGTGCCCTCCTTCCAATACACTCTGGATCCAGGTGCTCAGTGTACGTGTGCCTAACACATCCAGCACTTTGCCAGCTCCTCTCTTAACAGAAGCAGCAAACAATGTGCATGCAACTGCCCTGCTGGGAGCTACAGCACAGCCCGGAGGGGCAGAGTCCGTTTATGAATCTCTGAGGGACGGGGCAGAGAGCACAAGGTCAGGCAGAAGCAGCACCTCAGAGTGAAACCCTCTGGGTCTCACCCGGGCCCCTCCAGAGCTCGGCATCGCACCCCGAAACACCCCCCGCGCACACGCAGAGCTCATCCCCTACACTTGCATTTTATTTGCCTTGTTTTTCTTTTTAATGAAAGCCTCATGCAGCAAATACAAGTCAAGGATCTCTAATTTGTAGTGCTACAGACTGTAACATGCTCAGACGTGTAACTGCCTGACAGACTACACAGAAATCTGGCTTAGGCTCCAACCTCTGAAACAAATGCAAATATCCAGAAACATTCTGCTATTTCTCCAATATTAAATTACAAGTAAAACAAACCTACTGCCAAGATTTTTCATACAATTACGTCTTTAAAAAAAAATAAATCACTACAAATTTATTATTTATTTCAAACTATAAACAACACAGAGGAAAGAAACACATATACGTTTTCCTTTTTAGAAAAAAAAAAACTTATCTATGAGAAAAGCACACACATAGCTCCTTTTTTTTAAGCTCATTTTTAAATACCCTGCCCCTGAAATCAGCCTACAAGCCCATAGATTTACCTAGAGAAAACACAATTAGAAAACCTTTTTATGTTGCACTGTTTTTGGACACTTAAATGAGGTTTTTTTAAGACAAGTCACAGCCACGTTATTTCAAACAGCACGAATACAATTATTTAGAATTTATTCTTTACTGTAGCAATTTTTACTTTGGTATTTTTTTCAGAATTTCCTGGGAAAACACAATCAGTTCCAATCTAGCTTAGCGCACCTACACTGTTACCTCTTTCTCTACATTTTTTCTTTACAAATCAACCACAAACATTTTATAAGTGTTTACATACACATAATAAAGTAAGAAGAAGGACAATGCCACAAGAGAAATGCTCCAAACCAAACTGAAGGTGTAAATGACCTCCTGCCATGTTCCAGACGTACCTACAAAATCCCTGCTCACTGGTACAGGATTATACATTCCATTATAAGTTTAGCCTTTTTATATTTTGTACTATTTTAACACCCTAAATTTATAGATTTTGAAAATTGACATGTTAAAAGGGCTTTATTTAAGAATTTCAATGAAAATAGTGTTATGTTTTGTCATATTACCATAATCCTTCTTTTTAAATCACTTAGAATTTCAGTATAACCTAATTAAGTAATTTTAAGTAAGTCTTAACCCAAATACATAGATCTAATAAAAATGTATTTTGCAAACAGGGAAAATAGACTTCTAAAATGGATTCCTCAGGTATGAACAAAGATGCTGAAACATTTCCTCCCCACAAACTTTGAGATCTGAACTATTTCACAGCACTTACATTTAAAACCAAAATACTTAGAAGAAAACAAATTTCACCAAATATGTTTCATTTCACCATAATGTTTCATTTCAATTGTATTTATTTATTCTTTTTATATTTGAAAGAAATCCTTCTATTTTCCTTGCCAAAAAGCAGAGAGAATAGGGGAAGAAAAATACTTCAAAATCCTAACTACCTATCTGCACATAGTATTTATTTCAAAACTCTTCTAACAGCAGTTTATACTTTATTTTAGATAATGTATATTATTTTGCCTGTAGAAATATTATTATTTAGATTTCTGCCTTTTCAAAGGCTACAGAACAACATTATAGATTTTAGAGACTTCTAATCATTTTTAATCTCTCACTTTTTTTCAATGCTACAAACATCCCATTTGGTAAATGAAATTTACATTTCTCTCTTGTCTAAATTATCAGAGTTGAATCAACAATTCAAACCAGGAAGAACAAGTGATGTACCGTAACACAACAGCAACTCCAACACTTTAACACAGCTCCTCTATCTATTGGTGTATAAAAAGCTTACACAAAGTATAAAATATCTCAGAAATACAGACTCTTTCCTGATCAGAAAATTTTACTTATTGACTAATTTGACCTCAAGCAACTGCATTTTTCTCAAAAAGCATCCTATCTAGAGCTTTATGCCATTTACTGACTCTTGCTTAATTAACCAGCATGCTTTAAAACCAAGTCTCAGCCCTTCAACTTAATCAAAACAGACTACTTTTAACTGCTACGACATCAAATATATTTGTCAACACAATAAAACCACATACAATTAGAAAGAACTATTTTTTTTAGCCCAGTCTTTGACCAACCAGAGACTGTAGCATCTACTTCCAATTTATTAGCTATTGTCATATAGCAAACTGAAACACAGCACAGTTCAGAAATACATTGATCTTTCTATAATATCCTATCATTTGCATCTTTTAATGGGAAAATCCAGTATTCCACTGTCAGCACTGCTCCTCTCCTGCAACCGATCGGACATCAGAAGGACTTGACATTAACTTCCCTCCCTCACAACACTTTGCCTCCTCACCTCTCTCAAAAGAAAACAGAAGTATCTGTGTTTGTCTGAAATGTCAATAAACTCCAAAATCTAAAAGGCCAAAAGGTCAGGTATTATTTAATCAGAACAGAAAAGTTATTTTCTCTCTCTCTCTCAAGCCAGCAGTAAGAGCGGGTTACCTGAGAAGAGGTGCCCATGTCCCTCGGACGTCCGTCCTTCTGTCCCAGAGCAGGGGCTGTGCCACACTCTCTGTAATGTAAAGGGAATAGATTAAAATTATTGTATAGCCAGGCACAGTTTTGCACATTCAAATTATCTGGCCCTCAAAAAGCTTTGTATCTTTTGGTCTGAACAGCATTTTAAAAACTTTTATTGCATTCTAGTCTGAGTCCTCAAAATTGGTTTTGGTAAGTCAGGTACACATGTCAAAAATTAGTTCTATACATTGTCAGTTGAAGTACCAGATTCCCCAGACCTGGTTTTCAGTTTCTTAGAGGCCTCTATATCGCTGCATGCTTCATCTCATTAGCAACATTTAATCTGCAAGTGGTATGAGCTTATATTTAAAAAAAAAAGAAAAATTATTTTACATACATTGAAAAAAAAATTTTAAAGCCATTTACATAAGGGACAAAGTCCTGAGATATTTCTTCCCACAGCAACTTTTCCCCTCCTCTGCTTTAAAAGTTTAATATCCTCCCAGATAAATACGATCTTTGCTTTACCTATTTTTCCGTGATTTGTATTATTTTGTACTTACTTGTGATGCTGCAGAATTTACATGGGCCTGTAGTTTTGAGACTTCTGTCTCCTCCCTCCACCTGTGAGGAAAATACTGGCTAAAATCACTGTCTATACACCATTTCCCATCCCTTTTCCCTCTAAACTTTTCCAAACAAACATGAGAGGGAAAAATGCTCAAGATAGTGAGTAAAAATTCAGTGTGCTAAATTAAAAAAAAAACAAACTTGCTTTAGTTTGTCATTTAATAAGCATTATCAACATAAATCATGGTCAGAAAGCCTCAGCACTGTAGTGTGTCATATTCATGACTAAACTGACTTTAAAAAAAAAATCTGTCATCTCTTACCCTTTTCCTTCCACGTATTTGCCCTCCTCACACTGCTTGGATCTACAGCAGACTGTTGCCGCACATGTATTTTTCCACCCAGCTTCCTAGACACTGACAAATGTGAACCAAGGAAGAATTTTGCACGAAGTTAACTTATCTAAACCACTTTCCCCCTTCATTTTCTCTTTTTGTTCATGGCATCCAATGGTTTTTTTTACCCTCTGCTGTTGTTTTGTTTGGTATTTCCCCACTTTCCTGTACATTTGTCTCCTGCTGATCCTACTAGACTGGGCAGGAAGAACTGAATGTCTGTCTCTCCCTATTGCTACACTGCCTCTCATTTTTTGGTGTTTTATCGATTAAAAACATTCAACCATCATTTTCATATATTTTTTAAGATACTTTTTCTTTCCCTTCTCTAGAAACTTGCTGATTACAGTCACCAATACTTTTGTAAAGCAAGATCAATTCTGTGCTGCTCTTGCTTCAGAAGCACAAGCTTCTGTCAGAATATTAAGGGTATATGACTTACAAGTTTGTGATGCAACACATGCAAAAGGAAAATGCATGAGAAAGAAAAAGAGGGTAACATGTACAGATGCCCCTAAATATCATAAAGAAAAAAAAATTGACATTTTAAATTGGTTCTGACTTTTTAAAGAGATACCATCATGAGAAAACACCTGTCTTAGGGGAAGTCTTTGTCTAGATCACTAGCAACAGTTTTTTACACTAATAAAAGTAAAGGAAATTTTAAAATTCAAATTTACTGTTAAGCATCAGCACTTTAGGATTTCTGCATTTCACTCAGCCTGGGGAGTGAGAGTTGCCTGTTGGTTTCACTTTTGTTCTCAGCTAGTTTCACTTTCACGCACTGACAGAATCTTTTATGTTTTTGGTTCAGCAATGTTAAAGACGACATTTACATCTTTAAACAATCCTCATTACACTTTTAATACAAACAATTCGTGTCCATCTACTTCCCAGGACACTAAGAAAAAGTAATTTGGGAGCCTAAATATACTGGGTAGCATACTTCTAAAGGAGCAGCTTTCACCTGTCTCATGTTGGGTTGTAGTCTGGTCTTTCTTTCCCTGAAATCAATAGGAAATGTGCCATTCACTTCAGTGATAGCAGGATCAGGCCACTGGGTCTGTAATCTGCAACAAAAGAATGCCATATGCAGACCAATATATTCCTCATAACGTACAATGTTTGCCTTTAATTATTTTCCTATGCAAACTCAAGGGGAAAAAATCATCCCTGCATTTACCTTTCTGTATGCTTCTAAATTAGCAATAAATACCCTTCTTGACACAGGCCATAGGAAATTAGAGGGCATATGTTCACTTTGCTTTGCATGGGGAAGGAAACACTGTGTCTCCCTGGTACCAACTGCGGTAACTCTTTCTTCTCCTTGTGCCAAGTGCAATCTATAAAAAACACTCCAGCCCAGAAGAACCTTTACTGTCTTGTACAGGACCTTGTCTAACTAAAGTTTCCAAAGCAGACATTTGTGTAACCCTCATTTTTTCAGGATAAACCACAATGCTCTAAGCAACTAAACTACCAACAGCAGGACACGAACCAGCTTGCACTTAGATTTTCCAAACCCGTATACTCCCTTTTACATTACCTTCCCTGTCTGTGGCACATACTCCAAAACCCAGCTGTGAACTCACACACTTGTAGGCAAGCACATATACACACAACAGAACCTTCCTCTAGCTACCAAAGCACTGCAGTTTCTGCCTTTGTAGACATAAGGGCTTCTGAGACATTGAGACTTAATGGAAAGACTTAGGGGTTTACAGGAGCTGTGCAACAGTCACTTTTCAACTTTTTTCACAGAAATTTTGAGTCCCACAGGCACACACAGAAATTGTCATTAGCTGCTCACAGAAATTATTGTCATGTTTACATGCCAAAAGTCAAATACTAAAAGCTCACGTATGCAGCTCCTGTGAGAATACTTATAATCATAGTTTTATTTACACTACCATTTATTTCACCATATGAAATGTGAATAAAAACGTGGAGTTTCATTGTGATCATGTTCCCATCCACTTCACATTCACACACTTTTCTATCCCAGTAGTCTGTGGTATGGTATATTTGACTTATGTTGTCACATTACACATGTAGACACGAGCAGCTTCCACAGCATGATGTAGCACACGTCCCTGCTTTCTCTTTTCCTGGATATTACTATGCAGGAGTAACTGCTCTTTCCAAGAATTTGTCTTTGCCTTCCTTCTCAACCACCAGTTCTCCTCTCCTTTCCCCAGAAGACATACTTTTGTGTTTCCAAGGCCAAATCAACATGAGACTTACACTAAATTTCAAGTGTACAAATATTCCCCACGTTCAGTGGGATTATTCACTCATTTATGTAAACCACACCTTAAGGTGCTTCAGTGCCATACAAAAACAGACCACTATGATCACCTGGGTCACAGAAAACTTAGTTTACTGGAAGGCATGCTTACAACACTGACTTTCACAAGCTACATTTGTGTCCCACAGTATCCACATTCCTCATAAGTGCCAAAATTCACTCTTTCCTAACAGCAACATCTAAGACTTGTTTGTCCCTAATTTCCTAATATCCAACTAAGCTGTTGGTGGCAGTTAGCTACTACACAGATTTCACAACAGGATTTCACTCACGGCTGCATCTGCCCCAGTAAGAGTGTTCTGGGAGAAAGTCTTTCCTTGCATTAGCTTTTGGGGCAAAACCCCTGAGTTGGATCAATTTCTTTAATATAGGATGACGCTTACGTGAACACTCATGAACCAATAAATATCTATCAATTAATATTGGTGGAATCAGAGAAATAATTACAGGAAACACAATGGCCTGTTTCAAAATGGTTCTTTTAAAGGATGTGCTTCATAACTTAGCCTTGTTCTTAAATACTGTTCTTGGTGCACTCATAGAAATTATTTCCTTCTGGAGCATTCTGGCCTGTATTTACCTGAATTTTACATAAATATTTGCTGTACATGTTTGTGTTTCTAAAACTAGAATAACCAAATAATTTTAGCTGTGTGATTGCCATTTATCTTTTGTCTTCCAATAATAAGGATATTAAGGTCTCACAGCAAGTATTTCAATGAACCCTTCGAAATACTGCAAGAGTGGTGGAAAGGACAAAGACAGTCACACAGGAAAGATGATGGAAAGAGGGTTAGTGTTACTTCAAAGATACTTAATGCTATACTAATTCCTCAAATGCAAAGAAGGGAACGCTCCATGCAGTGCCTTTCCTAGCCATGCCAGCAGTTTTGGAGAGCTCTGCAGTCTCTCCTTGGGGTTCCTAATGGTTTGCAGCCCTCTTCTAAAAAGTTTTGCTGCAGTACAAGAGGTTATTACAAGGACAATCTGCTCCTCTCTCCCTTTCCCTTCTGGAAACAAGTAGCAGAGCAACTACTAACAAATGCTTGTGTATTTGTCTTGGAAGGCACCAGGCATAACACCTGGTGCTATGCAATAGTCACATTATTCATAATCCTTGCAAGTGGAGAGTAACTCATGACAGCTGGGTTAAACTGAGGAACAGAGATGTGAACAGGTCAAACAGTGTCTGTGACAGGTGAGGAGAGCACAGCCTAGGATTGCTGACTTTTCACCTCTGTTTCACTCTAGTCCAGTCTCAAATACACCAGACTTTAGCTGTCTTTACCTTTTCCTGATCTTTAAGCAGTGCCCTGATCCTAACTCAACTGGAGAGACCAAGATGAGCATAGCAATAACCAGGCTAGCTCCTGGGGTTGGGGATCCATGGAGAGAATCCCAGTAGTGTTGGAACCCCTCCTTTGGCTTGTAATCAAACAGCATCTTCCTGCTTGCACAACAGGGTTATCTCAGATACAGAGAATATTACAACACAGGGATTATAAATGCTATCTGGCCCTATTTTAAACAACCAAGGTAACACAACCCCATAGATTTCAAACAGTCTTTCGCAACTAACTAAAGACTGGCTGATCGAGAGATCTAAAACAACAGACACACAACACAGGCAAAAAATACTTTCACTCTTTTCTTACATTTACATACCAACATCAAAACCTCTTCTGTGGCCCATATCCCTTACCAAGAAGAATTTTGTTTGTAGAGAGACACGAGAGCAAGGTGGCTGCAGCTCAGCTGATCACAGAGACTTTGCGCTGGTGTGGAATTACGCAGGTGCTCCGCCACTATCAGCAGACCTTCTGTGAATCCAAGTTAAACAAACCTGCTCTTTGTCACTTTCTAAAACGGTGCTGTTGGGGAATTCATCACTCAATGGGAACTTCGCCTCTGCTAAACAATTGCTGCTCAAACCATGGGTTCCCAAAGGAAAATGATACTCACAGTGTTAAAAAACACAAAGTTTGCCAGCAGTATCTCAGTTTTGACAAGTGGGGACTGAGAAGCTCCTGCAAGCATCTAGGGCAGCCACTGATCTACCAACTACCTTGGCTTGCTGTCATTAAGTCCAGTCTCCCTGAAAAAGTGGCTTTTCAGGCAGCAATTACAAAAATCTATCTTCAAAAAAGGGAAGAATTCAAGACAATAGCAGGGAGAGAGGTGAATCAAAAGGAAATCACAGATTCAGAAAGTTAATAAACACTGTACTAAGGGATGTAATGACATTGCATACAGTAGATGTAAAATAAGGAAGTACGTATACTGCCTGCTAACAGAAAAAGGAACTACACCACAGGTTACTTCCCTATGAGATTAAAAGAAAGATACATAAAGCTTTCCCTGATGATGAGCTGAGTGGTAGCAGATTTATCAGACTTGTTCAATTAACAGCACATCATGTAGTGACTACCTTTTTGCCATATATTCAGTATCCTACAATTAAAAAGTAGGGCATGATCCTCACAGTCCAAAAGCATTGGTCCTTCTGAATATTAGGGGATGAATGGGAAGGAACTACACACCACTCATCTTAGCTGGAAGAAGTGCTTAAGATGTCTAAAAATCCTGTGGGCTTCACCTGTCTCAAAATGTATTAGAACCTTGGTACCTTTTGGGTTACATGCAGACAGCTGATGAGCTTGCTCTATTTCTCTCTGCCATTTTGAAGGGCTTCAGCTATGAAAAAACTTTTTGCCAAAGAGCCCTTCTGTTTTCTTGTTCTTAGACCAGCTTTGTACACTCCCAAGTCCTTTTCCAGCTGTTGCTTGGGAAAGATGGTGTGCGATTTCTCCCACGGCAAATCCTAAATAATTTATTTTACCTCATATTCTACATGTTCATACATATATTCTGCATAGAAATATATTTCTACATCTTATTTGCCATTCCAGGGCACCTAGGCAAATGGAGTTCAACTCAGTTAATATCAAACTTCTTGCAAAACATAAAAGACCCCTTACTTCTCCCACCCTCTTAACACACTAGTGCAAAAAATAACACCCTCTGGACAACAAAAGTTTGGCTGGAAATTTGTAGCATAATGAAGATCAGAAACCATCTACTAACAGGAGACTACAAGAACATCCATTTTTATCCTCAGGAGGACTATCCAAAACCATACTATGTCTAGTCCTCAAGAATGCATATTCATGGGTTGTAAACCAAGCTGTGTCCAACTAATCTTGGATATATGGTACAGCCATCCCTTTCCTGGGAACCCAGTCAAGTCATTCTCAAGTATCAAAACACTCGTTAGCACTAAGCAAGTGGCTTTCCAACAGTGCAGTTATAAGCAGGATGTAACCATTTAAATGGGATTAAACAAAATTCAGTAGACTTTCATAAAAAGAAAATGCAGTGTTCTGGTTTCAGAAATATCACAGGTGTGACTTTGATCTTTTTCCATTAAAAAAAAAAAATTAAAAGTGTTATATAAAAATTACATCAATGATCCTACAGATTTTTAGGAAAAATTAAGCCCTGTCAGTCTTTCCATGGACACTTCTTACTGTCCTCTATGATTTTGCAGAACCTCAGTATTAAAGGTATTTTACAGTATTTGTTTAAATACTGTAGGACTTCTGGTCACGGTTAACAGCAAAATATTCTTCTCTAGCTGCCCAACCATAGTTACAATAATCAGAAATCAGAAAAGGGGAGAGAAGAAGAAAAATTTGGCCTGAGAGTTATCCACATGATAATAGATGACAGACCTATCTGTAAACAGTGGCTGTGGGCCCAAGTACTTCTTCCTGATCAAAGCAGTATGAAGTGGACACTTCACATAGGTTAAGGTCAGGTATTTCTGCTCAGGTTTTCTGTCTCTCACATGAATGGTATTGAAGCTGGTCTTACTGTGTTTTGTAACGGGACCCAGCAAGCTGCCAGAGTATAAACTCAAGAAAAAGAAAAGGTTGGGCAGATCAATTCAAACTTCACTCTGCTGAACTTCTCAAATAAATTAAGCATGAGAAGAACACTGTTAATTGACACAACCTAGCTGAGATTTTTTCCCCCCTTTTGAACCATCAAAGGTTGTAAGCCATGCAGTTGAGGAATATGACCCATACTTCACTAGTGTTGCACATCTTTGTGTGACCAATGAAGTCTGAAATTTCAGAAAATGTATACAGGAAAAAATCTGAATTTGAATTAAATTTGTAAAATTAGACACATGTGAAGCTCCCACAAATGGCAATGGATGCTGATTCTGTCAGCATCCACTTGATTTTTAGTTTAAGGCAGCCATTAATACCTTCTTGCTTCATCTTACCTCCCACCTCATATGCTTAAGGAATAAATACACCAGCAGCTAGGTGACATATCTATATGGAGTATGCTTTATATACAATATCCTTTCTTTGGTAAAAAAAAATAATTTCTCTCTATTCCTAAATTTTCGGTTTCTTTTAAGCAAGCATTTAAAATAATCACAACGTCCAAGCCATAAACACAGAATATTGTACACAAAATTTCTGACAAATACAACCTAATTGACACCAACTGCACTGTGCCCTAGAATGGAGCCAAATAGTTTTTACCAAAACAGGCCTGACCCTAAATTTCTGGAGGGCTTGGTACCACAGACCTGGAGTGGTCCCCACCCAAGAGCTGGGCTGCTCTGAGGGTGGGCAGCCTTGTCCTCCAGCTGCAAAGCTTAGGCTGCACCTCCACCTCATCCACATCTCAGCCCCAGACTCCATTTCAGGATGGAGTCAGGCTGCAGTACAACAAGTCACTGCTATCACATGAGCCCAGTGATCACTGACAGGCTCTTGGCTGGATTTATATAGATCACAGTCTGTATAATTTCACATCTTCACACCTACGATCCTACACGAATTGAAATTTCCTATCTTCAGTTCAGCAATTTACAAAGAAGTGTGGTGCTAACCCACTTCAATCCAGATATCCTCGTATCCTGACTGCTTTCCTTTTTGTTCCAATTAGATGCCCTTGTGCACATCATACCATCTCAAATCCCTATGTCATGAAATACAGATTTGCTGCATTATTATAGCAGAACAGTGGTGAAGATGATTTGAATGGTTGCTTTAAATCTTAAAAGCAGGAGGTCTGACTCTTTAAATAGCATTCTATATGGTAAGTATAATGACCATTAAAACTAAGATTTAATAACTAAAATCCCAGTTTGCAACTCTGATAAATATTGAGGCAAATTAACTGGATTTTTTGAGTGAATTAAATTTAATGAATTATTTTAGGTTAAATTAATATTTTAGGTTAAAAAAATTCATGCATGTAGCAGCATGTTATTGTTACCCCAAGAATTTGTCTTAGAGAAACAGAGGATTTGATATGAGTTAGGAAATTACAGAAACACAGAATAGTTTGAGTTGGAAAGGACCTTAAAGATCAACTAGTTCCAACCCCCCTGCCATGGCAGATGAAATGATACTAATCTGAGTTCTACTTTTGCCCTCTACCAAATTAACCAGAGAGGAAAAAGGAAAGAGAAAACTTAAAGTTAATTAAAGCTATATTAATTAATTCTCATCCTGACAGGATGGATTTTTAGAGACCAGAGACCAAGCAATTGGGTCTTCTTATTTGAAATACCTTAACAATGAAAACTGTGGCAAAAATATTAGTCTTAGTAAATAGAATAGAAATCTAGATAACTGCAGCAGAAAAAAAGTATCCAATTTGGAACCTTTAATACAGATATTCCTATAGTTGTAAGATTACAGTCAGAAATAAGGAAACTGCATTCCAAATTCTGCCTTGCCTAATCTTACTCTATTATCAGCTGGAGTTTTGAATGGAGGACTTTGTCTTATATTTACAGTATCCTACAGAAAAAAAAAATTAATATTATAAAATAAGAGTTTACTGAAATAATAATTTATAGCTGAATCTTCATCACTGGAAATTTTTTAATTAATGAATTACATTGAATCATCTTCCACATATGCCTTATTGTAATATGAAATATAGAAATATTTGAAAACTTTTTTGGAGGACTTAAACTGGTAATATTTTGACCCTTTCAGCAAGTTTAGCATAATTTCTGGAGAGCAAAAAGATGACATAATTAATGTCATAATTAATGACAGGAGAACAAAACATTTTTAGAAAGTAATAGAGGTACATACATTTGTGAATTTATTCCAGAGAATTTGCTATTCACCTCTCAAATTGTTCATTTAAAAATAAAGAATGAAGCATGTTATTAACACATCAGTTCCGTTTTCCATATTTGGTTTACATTATGACTTACAGAGCTCTCTTTCCAATTATGAAATAGTTAATAACATAATAATATTTAAGCTTGTTAATACATGTTTTAAAAGCCCTTGATTTCATTGAAGCACATACAATTCACAAATTTAAATTTAAGGTGGTACCTCAGTGGAAACTGTAGCAAAAGAAGTTGAACTTTGTTCCCGACATTTATGTGATGCCACTACACTGATAGAAGTCTGTGCTTGCTCCCACTTCAGATCAAACTGTACCTACCTTCTATTTAGTTGGTAAAGTCTACCTAATTGTACTGATTATAGCACTGATATGGCCAGAAACAAATGCCCATTGATTTAAATTTTATATGGAACTAATTATTTTCCTTTGAAAAAATCACTTTTGTGGTGTTCCCGTCACCATTGATCAGATATATGCAGTTATTCTTTTCCAAGGTAAACATTTAGGTTTACTTAGCACATGAAAACATAATTTTTTAATGTAGTTTCAATTAAATTTAAGGAGCTGTCCAGACCTTTGAAAAGCTAAGTTCTGTGGTAGAACTCTCACCATGAATTTTAATGTTATAATTTGACTTTTAATATAGTGCCAAAGCAAAAAAGCTGTTTCCACTCTTAAAAAAATTGCAGCAGGTATTTAGAAACATTTTTATTCAAATATGGGAGGGGTGGGGGGTCGTTCTTTTGTTTCTGTTCCTTTAACTCCTTCCCTGCAAAGACTTTAAAACTTCTCAGTTACTTGTGCAAAATTGCTGCATATTTCCTTCTGAAAGTAATTTCTCTTGATGTCAAAACAAAATCAATATTTATTCTTTATTATAAATTTCAAAAACAACAGGGGTATTGTGTTTATTATTCTGAAAGCCATAAATGGAAAAAGCTCTAAGAATATTAAGTAGAAACTGAACAGAGATCTTCCAGATACATGATCAATAGGGGACTTCTAACATACAATAATTATTACAAGTGCTATTATTTGGATAAAATTTCATGTAGGATATTTATCTAGCTCATTTTCCTATTAAATAAGTATCAGTTAAACTTACAAACAAATAAGATGTAGCCCTGTCTGCTCAGTCAGATTAATGAGATATGAACTATCCATAAATAAAAATATTTTATCCTAAAAAAGATTTATAAATAACCTATACATTATAGGCAAAAATATACCAAACCACATTTAAAGGTTTAGAAACATTTTTCAGGTTTTTAAGGAAGATTTGAAACAGATTCTTTTAATCTCAATTTGTTTTCATTGCTAACTACTTGAGAGCCTTTAGAAAGAACAAACTCCCCACTAAGATTCAACAATGCAAATTAATGTTCCTAATAATTGTAACTGTATCTACATCCACATGTTTTGTTAATTATTATGAATAGTATTCAATTTGAAAAAGGCTGTATTCTAGCTGCAGTCAGTTATAAGATAATATTATAACTTTCAAAAAGCTTCTTTCATAAATTAACTTTTTTAAAAAATGTTCAAATAATTTCCTATTAGTAAATTCAAAGTAAAAAATCTGCTTCAAGAGAAGGAGCATTCGTGAATTATGATTGAAATTACTTTTTTTTCTGCTTCTCTATAGAAAAATCAATAACAATTTTTGAAAGAGGAAAAAACATAACATTTTAATAGAAATATATTCAGTAAGGATGAGTAACAATTCTAACAATTTTGTCTTTAAGTCATTTGAATTAGTATGATATAAAGGAATTCATGGGATAGTGATGAACCCCAAACTGACTTATGCTTACTGTTTGCCCTTATCGAAGTATTTTCTTCTTGTACAAACTGTAAGTTTTAATCCTACCAATTATCCTTCTTCAAAGGTTGTCTTTGCCTACTATTTAAACAATATATTTACTAAACTTCAAATTTAAACTCACAAATACAAATAATTTTTTTAATGCCTGAAAGACCAAATTTGTATATTTTGTTGAAAGTTCTTTTTTGATGCAAACATATCCCTATTTTATTTTCTAATGGTAACATTAAAATGTCAATTTCTAGGTAACTAAGTTTTAGATTCAGCAGCTAAATTTGATTGTTTTAATTGTCAAAACATATTTCTACCTTTATTCTGCAAGGGCAGAATAAAGTATTTCTTTTGCATCCTGTATATGTCAAGGGAGAATCTAAAGCATCTAAGTCCTATAAACCACTTAAAAACAATAGGCAAGTAAGGCTGAATACTTTTTATTAATTTATCAGCAGATAGGCTACCAATAGCTACTTTCTAAAAGCTTTTTTAGACAGTATTTGCTAGTCCTTGTTTGCTTAGATTTTAATCTAAAATTTTTGTTACTGTGATTTTAAAGAAACAGTGAAAGTTTTATTATTTAGCAGAACACTGAAGAGTTAATAAATTCTATTTAAAAAGCTGACATGAAATTCAGCTCCGTTTGAAGGCAAATGGAAATTTAGCACTCATTTCAGGAGAGCAGGATCAGTCCAGAAGAGTTTAAAATCCAACTGTCTCCTAACTTTTACCATATGAATTCAGTAGCAATTAGGTATGCTTACTCTTTGGACATATTTGATAATTTAAATATTTTTAATTACTGTTAGGAAATAAGCCCAGCAAAAGGGAAAAAATATTTAGCTGGTATTTTGGCTAAAGTATACAATATTCCCACTTCAGCTTTTTCGTCTGTATATTAAGGTATAAAACATTGCTCTAAATAGATTTCACAAATACTTGCATTTATATCTATATTAGATAACTGAGCTTATTTTGTTTTATATTTAGCTGCATGCTACGTAGTACTTTGGCTATTATGAGTCTAACTTCCCAGAATATAAGAAAATATCTTCCCTGAAAATTATTTCTGAACTGGATGCCATTTAATATAAATATTCACTTTTAAAAAAAGCTGCCCACTGAAATTATCTGGCTGGTGCCTGCAGTTCTAAAATGTTTTCCCTAACTTTTAATCTTTTTTAATTTTTAATTTCCTTCAAGTCCAAATTCTTGACAATTAAGAGGACCTGTCTCTGTATGTCAGTATTGCACAATATGTAATATATTCAAATAAAAGCTATATAAAGCTCGAGCCTTTTTTTTTCCCCTGAAAGAAGTAATTTCAGGCAATACATATAAAGGCAATAGATATTTTGCCTAAACTAAGTATGGAGGTCAAGAGACCTGTATGAAATTTCTCTTATTATGAAAATATGGATTTATGATTCTGTGAAAATAATGTTTATGGTAGACAGTATGTTATCAAAGCAGCTTTGAAAGCTTATACAGTTACCTTCTCTGAATGTTCTGGCTACTTCTGGTCCTCCCTCATCTGCAAGAAAAAGCTGGTTCCAAAGTTAAATTTGCAAATTATTGTTACAAATCAAATCACCAATTTCTTTACTTTAAAAACTCTAGTACTGTGCAAAATTTTGCTTATTTAGTTAAAGATTCAAGTTGCTTGTCCTGGAGATTTTAATTTTTGTAGAACTGATTATAGCAGATCCCAAACATCCAAAAAAAGAAACTCAAACAAAACTACAGCTAAAGGCTTTTTTAACTTGTTTTTTTAATTCATTTGGAATACTTAATGTTGTTTGATGTATAATGCAATTTTAAACATGCAATTAAAAATTTTAACTTTTACTTTTGATTTACTGCTTTCAAAACTTAGCTCTAAAAGCCAGGTACCAAAAGAGGAAGCACTGCAGCATTGTCAATTGGAGATTTTGCTGGGGCCATATTATGTTAACCTGCAACTCCTAGGGATAATTCTGATCCACAGAAATGTTCCTATTCAGTTCCTTGATATTATTTTCAGGAATATGCATGAATATTCACTAGAGGTTGTAGGATTTAGCCTCCAAATAGCCAGCAGAAATTCTTTACTTTTCTCAGTAAGGAGCAGAAAGCATGTTTAGTTCTGATGTTGATCAAAGCTATTTTACAGGACAAAACTATTTTGGAAGTAATTGTTTTGCTCTAGCCCCCAGGATTTATAAACTCCTTCAGTAAGCAGTGGAATTCAGTCTCATGTGAAGTTGCCTCTGAGCCCAAGCAGAGTGTGGTGCAGAGACAGAGCAGGACACTCGTGAGCCCCCGGGCCAGTGTGGTCCCAGGCACACAGGTCCTGCACGCTCAGGACCCCGGGCACCAGGAACAGCTGGGATGAAAGCTGCCTTCCAGTCCACAAACCTGCAGGTGTCAAACTGTGAGGGCAATGGAAAAGCATGGGAGGCTGCTCAAGATCAAGCCTTTGTGATGCATGCTTTTGCTAATATACAGCTGGAAGAATTAGTAGTTCTCTCTATTTTACCTGTGACCTTGATGCCTCCAGTCTATTTGCTGTTAAGTCATAGGCTTCACTTCTCCCCCCACAAAGAAGCAAGCTGGCAAAAAATTTTCCCAGCAAATACAGGAAGTGTGACCCAGGGGCAGAGAGGGAGAATTGGTGGAAGCTCCTTTATTTTATCCAAAAGCAGGAGTTAAATCAGGATGGTCTGTTAAAGAGTTAGCAAATCAACCAGCAAAGCTCTTCGACGCTTGTTCTTTGAATTGCTGGAGTTGAAGCCAGTCTTTGAGAAGGTGCTGGGCAGGAAAGGGTTAACATATTTTTGGAATAGAGTGACACTGATGGCTCTGTTTGTGGTGACAAAGATAGTTATGGGCCTGATCGAACAAAATCGTGAGCACTTTAAACAGAGCAAGAGCTTGAAACTACACAAGGCACAGCAGACTACACCTTGTGTCATTTTGAAAAGCTGTTGCCAAAAATAAAACTTTGATAACTTTTCCATTCAGAATTACTCTTTTTTTGAGCCAAAAATTGTCTCACTAAATTAAAACAGAACATCTAAAATTTCAATCTAGATGCGTAACAAACTTTTTATTAAGCAAGATGTGAAACTATTTAAAATGTAATTTGTAAGTTGTCCTATTTTGAAGTTATAAAAAGAATTTTAAAATGCATTACTAATAAATACAAATTAGGGCTATTCAGGTGATTTTGAATATTTCCTTAATTGTAGAAAAGTCAAGTTCAAGTTCAGAGTCCATTAATCTTTAATGAAGACAATTATTTAAACTACAAAATGTGCTTTCATACAGGTAAGGTAACTATTACAAGGTATGAAAAGAGTTACTCCACTTTAAAGCAGTACCTGCTCCACAGGTATTATGAGCCATGGAGATGCTGATTTTACCCTTTATTAGACCTTTTGCAATAGATCAGGATACTTTAGTGCTTTCCCAGAAAAACTTCCCCCCCACTCCCTTCTAACAAGTACTGACTTCCAAAGGGTTAACCAAACACCTTAATCCCAGATTTTGTTTTTTGAAAGGTCCATAACTGAACTGGAACCTAATGGTCACAGTTTGGTCTGCTGCCAGTGGCAGGGCTCTTCTGTGTAGCTCTCCCACTGACTGCAGTCTCAGGGACCTCATCTTTGCTGCGCTCTTGCAGCCTCAGCTGCGCAACCCTACTATGAAAGTGACCAGCCCGAGGGGCCAGATGGGTAAGCAAGGACTAAGAGCCATCTCCTGAGAAGTTGAAACATTCTGCATTAAGCAGAAAATGACATTTTTATTACACTTTTTTCACTAAAGACAACAGCCATTAACCAGTTCTCAAAAACTACGACTGAATCCTCAACATACTCATGACTTCTGCAACATCTTCATGGATTCTGATCACAAAAGCTGCTTGGGGCACGGTCTGATGAAATCCCCTGAGGTCAGCAAATGTTTTGTGATTAGCCCCAGTGGTGTTAACTCTTTACAGCAGGTTTATGGCACACATCTTCCAGAGAAGTGACTGTAAAACACTTCCCATGCTTAGTACATGTATTCAGCTCCCTGCATATAAATGTACTCAGTGAAACTGGAGTTAGGCTGTACATAGCACTGACCCATGGCAGAAAACTTCCAAACATTTTGGGAGGAAAGATCTCCACATTTGACTGACAAACTAAAGCCAAAGTTACTGATGCAAACTTCTGCAGCTGCAATGATTTTAGCAATTTCTCTCTTGTATGCCAGCAAGAATTCAGATCCACTGCATGTACCTTTTATCAGTGAAATGCTGGCAAACTACCTGTATGAGTTATACAGAGTGGGGCCTCAGTCTGCCTGGGAAAGCATCTAAGGACTGGAGCAGAGAGATCTGCAATAAGCACTATGAGAGGCAGTAAGATGTACCTTGATTTTCAGATTTTGGGAGTGGAAATGTGGGTTTAAAACGTTTCAACTTTAGTTTAAATAACAGTTTAAAACATTATCACCTAACACTGGGAAGTCACTCTGTGCCAAGGGTCAACAAGTCACCTACAAAGAGCCCCAGTCCAGTCAGTGGCATGTTGTCTGTTTGTCTGCACTCTGCAGAAGAAACAGTTTTCCCCTGGTTACAATGAACTACAGATGTATGCAAAATCTTGTAAAGTTTTTTTTTACATTATTGCATTCAGTCATCTTTTCTTAAACTTATCTCAAATAGTTTTCTTCATACACACTCTTTCCTTCAAAAAAAGCAAAAAACATTTTGCATTTACAATAAATTTTCTCCACTTATTTTTCTTTATATTAAGAAAGAGAAGATTTTACTAGCAGAAATTTTTCATATTACTTATTTGTTAGTCAGCACCTTGATACTAGCATTTAAGAAAATGCTTAGGTGTTGAATTACATGAAATTTAGGTATTTATTTACAAAATCTGTATCACAAAACCTGCACTTTTCCTGTTTCTAGCAGAATTCTGCCAGAGCCAGCCCCTCTGAACACCCCAAAACTCCAACCACTTCACTGGTTGCAGGTGTACCACACTTTGCATCTGTTGTTAAGGAGATGGGGGGGAAGCATGACAATGTCTGGTCATTAAAGCTATACAGAGAAGACCTGCTTACCTCAGTGTCAGTCCCCACTGATGAAATTGTCTCCCCATCCAGCATGTGGTTCTCTCTCATGGTAAAAGAGAACCTATCTTCAAATGGATCTGACAAGTATTTTTACATTGCTTTTCCCAAAAAGCAATGCTAAGGTAAATATTTTGGTTAAAGTATATGTTTTAAATAGGTTCCTTACCTTTGTTACCACTAGCACACAGAACTGCTGAAGGAAGCAGTTTTGACAAGTTCAGTTGCATTTCACAGCCTGGAGTATCTGAGTGTTGGTGTACTTTGGTCATGTTGAACACTGAAGCTGGACTGGCCAACTTACTTCTCTGCCTCTCTGACTTTCCAGGCTCCATACAGCCCAGAGCAGCAAACTCCAAGTCACTAAAATGGCCTTCTGATACTACTTTTTACAAATCATTGAAACACTTCTAACTAATCTTCATTGCAAATGTAAAAAACAGTCTGTTTTAATCAAGATAGTCAGATCTATTTTTAAATATTTTGGGTTTTTT
The DNA here is from genome assembly GCA_013398075.1 of Notiomystis cincta. Lineage (NCBI taxonomy): Eukaryota > Metazoa > Chordata > Aves > Passeriformes > Notiomystidae > Notiomystis > Notiomystis cincta. Next base: position 27,266 of record VZRX01016036.1, on the reverse strand, counting down.
AATCATGATCTATTTCACCCTGTTGGTTCTTAATCAAATGTTCCTTCCAAATATTAGCAAATGCTAAGTCTACAGTGAGATGTGGCCCTAGGATTGTAACACAGATATTGGAAACACTGCAAACCAGGTTTGTAAGTTCAAAAAGAAAAAATGGCCTTCTTTGACAGAGACTATGTCAAGTGAGCTAAACACCAAAATACTGTTCAATCTGAAAGAAAAACATATTTCCTACTGCAGTTAGGAGATGCATGTTAAGGCTGTGTTATTCTAAATGCGATAAAAGGGTTTCAAAGAGAAAGACATCCCTCCCTCTTCTCTGTCAGTTTAAGTCTTGAATGATTCCAGTGAAGTGACTGAGGTTACTTAGTCTTTATATCTCTGTAACCGAAGGTCGCTTACCAATACATCTCCTGGGTAGTTTAATTGACAGACATGTCTTCTACTATTTGGTTCAAAGTTTCTGTACCTCTGCTGTAGCCAAAAATATATTAATTGGGAACAAAACACCTCCAAATTGGTCAAAGTCCTTCTGTCCCAGAAAGCAATGAATAGCTATATCAATGATTCACCATATCCTTCCAATGAGTATTGCTAATTATCTCCTTCGCAGCTCTCCAGATAGGTACAGTGGATGGGATCTCCTGTGTTGAAGAGTAAAGACTTCCTATTTTGGACAACCTTGCTCTCTAAACCCTTTCATTAATTAATTAAAATCCATAGCTAATTTGCTTGCCTGTTTCCACCACTCCTGTGAGAAAACTTTTCCAGAAGCCTACACCTGTCTTGGCTAAAGCCATCCCCTAATTTTGAGCTTACATATTAGGGTCACAAATTGAAAGTACAAATTAGGAAAAATCAATAAAATCCCCAAAATAAAGCTGTACCCTTCTGTCTCAGGACATTAATAATGGGCGACTAAGTAGAATTATATGGTGAGGAATGACTGCAGAAATGCCCCTTGCTCCAGCATCTATTTCCTACTTTGATGTTTTCCAAGCCACGCTGACGTCATCTACCTGGAGTCCTGCCTAGACTGACGCACGCAGTTTCTGCTGTCGTCAGGGAGAATTCCCATCGTGTATCAGGGCCTCTGCACAGCCCTGCTGTTCTGACACTGCCAGTGTGGCGTGGTCAGGGCACCGCTGGAGGCACGGGCACACTTCTGGCCTGGCATGGGCCACAACTCTCTTCTGACTCCACTGCTGGGATGTTTGGGGATGGGAGTCAAAGAGGGGACAAATCTCCAAACATCTGCACTGTGGATGACATGTTGGTACCACTTCAGAGTCAATCTTAGAAGGGCAGGAGGAAATCTGGTATTGAACAAACTGAACAAATGTATTGGGGTGCTCCAAAATGACAGACAGCACTGTAACTTTCTCCAAGTAACAGCTATCTATCATGTAGCCAGTAATGCTTTTGTCTTATAAAATTCCTTAGACAGATGCAGAAATTCAAAGGCATTGGTATGAACACCAGGATGAAAAGTGGGAAGAAAAAAGTGCTGGTGTGGCCTTGCACACAGAAAAGTATTATGTCTCTTTGAGGTGCTGCTAGGAAATGTATAAGCCTTGTTCCACTTCAATCAATTAGGTAAAGGTATCTATCTCTTGCTATACCAACCAGAGTACACAAACCTTTCTGACATAGATCAGGGACATCAGTGACAAGGAACAAGCCACACCATTCAGAAATCAGATATTTAATGGCCACTAATCCTATCATAATAATTACAAAATAATGTAATGATGAGCCAGAGTAAACAAAATATATGAACAAAAATGGCAAGGAAAAAATGCAATTAGAGTCTTGGGCTTGATCCAACTCCCTTTTGCTGTGGGAGTTCTGATAGACTATTACCCCTATGTAATTAGAGGTTTAAGCTTAATCCAGTTCCCATTTCCTTCGGGGGAATTGGGATAGGCCCCTATGCCCTAATTTTCTGCTGTCTTGCCCCTTGTATACTCAGCTCTGTATAAGCACCTGTTTCACCATGCTGGTACTATCATATTAGGGAATCACATTCCAGGACTCAGGAAAGACAATAGTTCAAAATAGATCGTCAATACCTCTTTTACACTCACTTTGCATGGGTCTAAATTATTAAATGAAGCTATAAAAAAAATCAAGTCTTTATTTTTATTCAAGGTGCTGGAGACTGAAATACTTTTATTTCTGTTACCATTTAAAAAAAATTCCTGGTTCTTTGGAAAACTATATGAAATGCTCCCACTTCAGGAAGATTACTTCACTTAACAAATTAAGTAGACAGAACAACTGATGAATATAATCTCTCACTTTGGCTCACCAGACAGCTCAAAGTGCCTGTAAAACATTTAGTAGCGATGCAATTTCCAAACTTGGCATGAGAAATCTAAAGGTTTGTATTTCTAAGCATAAAGCAAAAGCAAACAAAAAAACCTCTCAAAACCAGTCTTGGCCATATTCTGCATTCCCCTAAGAAACAAAGGTCAGCTTTCTCACAGTGTTGTAACTTTGATTATTTTTGTGTGTTTGAATGAGAGAAAATAGAATCAGTTTTGTGCAAGAGTATGGACATTGTTATCTTGATAAATTAAAATACCTTTAATGCTGGCAATCATTACTAACCCTCATGTTGTCACAAGAACTCAGTGGACAGTATTCTGTACACTAAGAACATGCTAAATATCTGCAAACTAGTGAAAGCAAACTTCCCTTGTATACACTCTTCTGCACAGTTATTCACCTCTCCAGATCAGACTGAGGCAGGTTAACCACATCTTTGTGAATGAATGCATAGATATATCATGGACAAGCACAGGTCCTGACTAGGACATGTAGAACTCAAATGAACTCAAACGTGCACTGACAAACACAGCTAAATGAGTATGGCTATGACTTACACTGCCTTGGAAGAACTGGTAAAATGGGTTGTATGCATGTCCAGACAGAGACACAGAAAAATAAATACAGAACACTTCACTGACATGCAGACACACATGGAGAGGGCACATGCAGTTACACTCAGAGAGCATATACATTATGTAGGCATTTGCATCCTGGCTACATATCTCCACATTACTGTTTGACTGACCAAATCAGCCTGGAAACTTATTCAAGCTTGAACCACCTTTCTTTTTTTTTCATAGAGAGACCATGTACACATAATGTTTCAAAGCTACTGATTACAATAAATGCATACACACTTCAGTGTGTACATACCAGCACTTACACACATTCCAGAGAGAAATCTCTATTTTCCAGGAAAAAAATCAGCTATTTTCCCCTGTCAGGCTCTTTCTCTTTATAAGCTGCTAGTGTTCAGCAGTAAGTGGGAAGGAAGAAGCAAAAATATCAGCTATTAAATAATAACTACTTGGATTACATTTATAAAGATCATTTATCCCCACTTTACTTCTTAAAGTTTTATTTCAAAGTATGGCTTTCCATCTACAGCCTTGTCATGAAAGATCTGAATTGGAAATCTAAGCATGGAAGAGCAGAAATAATGAATCCTTTGGTTAGTACACATAAATTTGAGCTAAAGGAACTGTGCTGATGCCTTTCCACTTGTTACTGATACAGTGCCATACATGCATATATCTCAATACAGGTAAAAATATTTAAAAACATTGGTTCCTGAGAACCTAATATTCTAAATTAGACTAATCCCAAACATACCTTAGGGGGCATGAAGAAAAGGGATGAATAGAGTAGGGATGCTTGAGCAGTGCAAGGGTTTTCTTCAGAAGACAGCCAGTAGTTGCTGTTTGGTTCCACATAGTCCTTGCCATTTCATTTTATCATCCTTTTCAATCTGTTATTATGGACATTTCACTGGTAGATCTCCTCTGAAAAGACTTGCAGAAGAAATCTGTCCTGAGGAATCTGCAGGAAAAGACAGTACCTGAATAGCAAAATTAACTGAGAGTTGGTGTAATAATTTTGAGAATAGAGGCATCCTGGGAGTCAGTGCAGAGATGAGGAGAACGAAAGGAGAGGACAAGCAAAGAAAACAAGTTAGAGAAGCTAAGTTAAATTCTTTACAAAGCAAGACTCATGGTAAAGATTGAGGTTAACAATGCCCCTTTCTCCTCTTGCTGGTATAGAGGTCACATCAACATATTTCTCCTGCAAGACACTAGAGCACCTATTGAAGATCTCCTGTGAAAAGAATTTGTAATAGAAGACTGGGGAGGCTACAAGCATTGCTGTCCTTATACTTACTAGCCAACACTACAACTGTTGTGGATGCTATTGGAAAACCAGATAGTCTCACTGTGGTAGGACTGTTCATAGACATCATAGAACTCTTTGGCAGTTTCTCATTTGTTAAACAGGGAAAAAAGTTTTAGGTTTTTGTTGGAGCCTTTTTGTTACTTTTTTTTCCCCCCATTTAAATGGGATTATTACTCAATTAATCTTGGTAAAATGTTGGGGATCTCCAAGTTAGCAGCACTAAATAAGTAACAAAAGCCAGGCAGCAGGTGCTGTAGTATTAAAAAAAGATAAACTTTCACACACATTTCACTGTCTAGCTCACAGTTTATATTAGTAAGTCTGTGTATGGGCTGGTACTCAGGGCTGTCAGTCAGTACCAATAGTCAATATAGAGGTATACTGTCCTCTCAGATGTATAAGCCAAGTTTCTTCTAACTTCCTTTATCATAGGTTATTAAAACCTGAGGCTTAAAGGAAATTACTTGTGAAAACAGAGAAGTTTTAGGGATGTCAGTGATAAATCAACATTTTAATTGTATGTATGTATCTTAAAATACACATACATGTGTAAATAAAAAGGAAAATTTAGTGGATGTGGGGTTACATACTGACTGTCAATGAAGAAGGTTGTTGATAGTTTTTAAAATATTAATAGAGCTTTTAAATATTAGACCTTTCCAGCAGGATGCACTGGTGAGATGTACTGTCTGATATGCCCTTGGCCAGAATTATCCTTACAGACATGCAGTTCACACACATTATGCAGTGTGCTATAAGCTGATTATTTTCTTGGCTGTAGCCCACCCTCTAAGCCTGGGCATTTCAGTGCAGAAGGAATTCCTCTAAGTATGTCATTAGCAAAGCACCATGAGATCTTTTGGGTTGAATGTGCACTGATAGCTGTACACAAAAGGAGAAATAAATAATAGAAGGGTTATATTTCTGTAGCATTTGATTGGCTAAAAAGTGCTAATCTCAGAGACTGACTTAGTCTTCTTGAGCTATAAAATAGTTGCATGTAGGTCTGTGTGGCAGTACATGTTACAAACCTGCAATACTGTAAGTTTTGCTGCTGTAACTCCCTTACAAAATTTCTAGGTAAAATTATGAAGAAGATACATGGTGGAATGAATTGTGAAGCATAATTCTCATAGTGCTTGGTTGGGGGAGTCTTTGAAATACCCTGAAGAAAACAGGGAGACATCTGTGCAGGCTGTTGTTCTCAGGAAGAGTTCAACACAAACCTGAGGAATCACTGAAGATAAAAAGAGTCTTGGTCATGGCATTTAAAAAACAGATGAGCTAAGCAAGTCAAGGAATTACATTTCTGTTAAAACTGAAGTCTTTCTAAGGTCCCTAAATTGTAGTTATATATTTTTGATGCTTCTTGAAGATATGTACATGCTCCTAATTTCAATCCTATTAACTTAGCAGTAAGGAAATTTGCATCAATATCTTCCTGTCTAGATAATTTAATTCCCCTTTTAAAAATAAATTCAAATTAACAACAATAAAAGAAAACACAAAAAACTCTATTGAACTCAAGTAGTTACCATAAACAACTCCCCCAAACCAATCAGGCATTGTGCAAAGTTGTTTGTTGAGGAAAGAAATCCTGAGAAAGGGGCCCAGCCCCTGTTCTCACAAAACCCTACACTGTAATTCCCATTGGCTGAAAGGAGAATGGGGGCAGAAGAAGGGGGACCCTTGATAACAAGGCAAGGTGTACTAACACATGCCATGTGGGGAGAAGGGCTACAACAAAAATTAGAATATTTCAGGCCAGCAGCACTAATGTTACCAGAGTTGCTGGAAATGCTTTATTCAGTCTCATCACTGAACACTTGAAAAACGAAGAAGCTGAATTGAATCGTGACAGGCTTAAAGACACATGACTGCCTCAAAGCACAAATTTCTTAACAATTTCAGTAATCATTTTGTAATAAGTTTTGTCACTCTTTTCAGTTTCTCTGACTTTCAGGTCATCATCTGCATTCTGCATTGCAGTACAGGTCACCAAGCTACAATGAACAAAACTCATTTTCTAGTACTTGTTAGTTCTCATTTTTTTAATTACTGTGTACTAGAAAAGCCCTGATTTTGTTTTGGATAGCAAATAATTCAGAGGAAAACTGGAATACAAAATTATAAACAAAAACATTGTATATTTCAGGAAGAAGTTCAATTAAAAGTCTGTATTTCAATTGTTTTATTTCTCAAGAAAATCTTAAACTAAGAAAGCATTTCAGTCGTTTGCCCTTGTAACTATTATTTCCATAGCAAGACAGATGCAACTGGGAAATTATTTGTGAGGTACCCATTGTGGAATGTGTTTTTTGCTATATTTCCATTTAACCGGTCTTGAATGTGAAGGGTTTCAAAATTCTTTGCACTTTTTAACGGTATAAAATATAAAACCAAAATCTGTCATATTGCAAATTGCTTCTGGAATACTTTTATAGATGGGCAGACAACATAAAGTAATTTTAATGCTGTTGTACCATCAAGTTATAATGGAGGGATACTGTTTTGACTGTGCTAAGGTAGTCATTGCATATTTGAGAACCAGAAGAAATTTTAGTAAAGTATGAAACTATTTTAGTAATATACTGCTTTAGGAACTCAGTCTTAATTAGAAAATTGTAAAAAATAAACAACTGTTTCAGAAAATTATATCACCTCCCCTCCACCCCCCAAACCAGAAAAGGAACACATGAAGGGCTCCATGCCTATACATGATGGGATCTGTTACCCAGTCACTACTGAAATGAGGCTGAAATTGCACAAATAACCTTGTAAGAAAGACATTTGAAGTAGCTATGCCAGCTAAACTACCAATCTGAAATCAGTCCATGCACATATGGACCACAAGTTGCAAGCACTATTCATGTATCCTGCATGAAATGAATCTGTCAGTCTCACTTCATGTCCCATGTCTACATCACAAAAATATACCCTTAAAAATGACCTTTCTTTTTGGGAGTTTCAGCAAAGACATAAAAGGAAGAAGGAGACACAGGAAACAAACCTGCTCTGAACCTCTAAGGCACGTTACAGAAGTGCAACATGGGAGAAGTGATTCTCAGGAAGGAGAAGGGAATGATGCAGGAATGGGCCCTCATAAATCTTGTAACTGCATCAGATCATAAATCACAAGCTATAAATTGTTCTGGATCTACCTGTGGTCTGCAGAGGAGTTTAAACTAATGACTGCCAATAACTGCATTTTCAAATGTCTACTAGGACCCGTAGTGCTGATGTGCAGCAGCCTTCAGAAGTGAGTTTTGGTTCAAATTTCAAATTGCAATCCATTTATTTTAACATATCCAAGTGTAAAAATTTGAAATTTTTTTTTAAAAAGAGCCCTCCAGCTGCAAATTTCAGATAGGGACCAAGCCACTCATATAGATTTGGGGTTTTATCCAAATTGTGTCATAACTCTGGGGTTACATTTCTGCTGTTTGGGGAACTGGGGGAGTCTGTACATCTAGACACACATTTTCCAAAAGGAAATATCAGAAGTTCAGAAATATCAGAAGGTGGCTAAATATTTGTAAGTGGAGTCATGTGTTTTGGGTTGTTAGCTGGCAAGATGTTTCCCCACAATGCATTTAAGAGATTTATCTTCTTTTTTTCCAAAATGTCAATGAGCAGATATATTTTTTTACAAACTATTGAATGAGTAATTGCCAACTTCTGCCCATGAGACTGCTCACAATCTACTCACTAAAATGACTGTTTTGTGTATTTTAGGAATTCATCACTCATAGATTAGTATTTATAGGGGGTTGTTGGTCATCCCAATCACCTGACATCTTTTTTTTACCCTTGGTTGGTAAACTTACAACCCATCAAAGGCTTCCCTAAGAACTGCAAGCAGACTTCCAGTTCAGGCATTCATGTGGATACAGAAATGCATCATTGCATGTGACAGTTTTTCTACAGAATATCATCTAATGAATGTTTGTGGAAAGTGAAGGAATTGCCTCAATTACCATCAAAACAAATAGTTATATTCAAACAAAAGTTCACATTTTTTTTTCAACAGTCATCAGTCTTTATGTACTAACCTCCATTGACAGAATACATTTCCAGATTTTACAGATGAATAGAACATTTGTTAAAACTACTCTAAAATTCTTAGTTTAGAACATAATAATTCCAGTGCTGTATATCCACAGAAGCCCTAAATATACAGCATAAGAAATAACCATGAACATTACTTAATACCATTTGTAGTGTATCAGAATTTAGCTCCATCTGCCTTGTGGATGCCCCCCTTCAAGAATGTGTTTGTTAATCTTAAAACATTGCAAACTCAATGCCATACCTTCTAACTTTCCCATAGGTTTCCCATTTATTTAATCATATAGTGACATCCACACTAGTGGAGGATCCTCCATTAAAATACAGCACAGCTTTCTGAATAATATCCAAACAACAAAATCCAGTTCACTTTGCTAACTCATTGAAATAAGGAAACTAGCTCCCATGAGTTAAGCAAACAGCATTTGTCCCACAGAATATTTCACTCAACTATCAGTCTAACAGAAAGCCTCAGAATAGCAAAAATACCCCAGATATTTTATTTACTTATCCAAGGTAGCTTTAGGAATGGGTACACTCATTTGAGAATATAGACACAACCTTAATAGACTACGATGAATCTTCATGGCCCTGTATCATCACTGATTTGCCCAGGATATATCAGCATTTAATTAAAATATTGTCTTTTATTTCAGATTTTGACCTGTAGATTTGTAAAATATTATTAACAAGAAATGTAAAGTCTTCTTAGTTAGCAAAATAATCACCAGAAGGAAACCTCTTCTCCTTGGCTAACAGTGTGCCTCCTAGACCACAGCCAGCAAATGGTCTGACTCAGCGAGCAGAAGCCTGGTTAACATGACTGGCCAAATTCAACCAGAGCTTGCATCAGGCTACAGAGGATGTTTCAGAATGAAGACATACCTTGAAAGATTATACTGGCACAAAATAATTCTGGTGATCTTCTGAAGAGCCTACAAGGCATCAAAATAATCTGAATGCTCAAATCAAGAACTTTTGACCAAGTGCATCCTTTCAGTCGGACCTGCCTTTACAGGGTCTCTGTGGATCGTGGCAGTCATAAAAACTACCTGAGAAGGTACTGAGTGATTTATGATCTGCCTTCAATACCTTGGGGGTGTAGCAAGGGTTTTATAATAGATAATGTCCTTTGTGGTGGCATTCAAGTTTCTGGCAACAGGGGTACAGGGACTATGGTGAATGTGGCACAGGAAAAAAAACAGCAATGCCTTTCTGGCCTTACTGGTCACTCTCCCAGTGCACATCCTTGCTGCCCTACTACATTAAAAAAGAAGCTGACATTTATTAATTAAATCAAATAATATTTATAGAATCCCTTTCCCTATATTTGGGGAAATACAAATTCAAACATAATCAAATACAATCACAACAGCAAACTATTAAACTGCTGAAAATAGTAAACCATTCCAGGATTCATCAGAATAAAATCTCAGGTTTGAGTGAGAAGACAAAGGGATTGACAAAGAGAAGGAACTGCAGCCCTTGTAAAAAGGATCAACCCTTCCATCCTGTTGCTGTGGCAAAGGCACCCACAATTCACCATCAAGTCTGCTGGCTACACCTTCTCTGAAGCCTTAAATGGTGCCAGGGACACTACTGTTGGCACCTCTTCTCCAGTTTCTCGAAGAACCCTGGCATGGCTGAGGCCAGGACCAAACAGCACTCTCCCAAACAGCTCCTGGGCGAGGGCTGAAAGCTACCATGAGCCAGGGGCTGTTCTCAAGAGACATTTTGCATATGGCTGTCTTGTCTTGGGAGATCAAGACAGCTTTGTAGTATGGATACTGAATGTTTTGTGCCAGTTGACCTCAATGCCAGAGAATGATCCAGGATGCATATAATTTACTAGCATGGACACAGCCAGTGATGTAAGCCTTCAAGATACATGGTGCCAGGTCTGAGGTGTCTCTCAGTGAGCTGCCAGTTTCCTTTTCTTTAAGAATTTTAAAGCTATATGCCTAGGATTTGAAAGAATGCAGAGCAATAGGTGTACAGGCTGTGGCAACTTTAATCTCCTAGATGGCTTTCGAAAATAACTGTATTCTAGTAGTTCCTTTCTCTGCCGATCTGATAATATCAGCACAGCTCCCAGACTGCAAATGTTCCATGGCTTGGCACCACAAGCAGCCCAAACCTTGTGTATACAACTAGTAAAGACAGCACTACAGTTTAGGGAAGCTGGGGATGGGGTGGTGAAAAAGAGTTTCAGAAAATGTGTTTTCCGTGCCCTTGTTGGAGGCCAGAAGTGCTCCAAGTTTTACAATTTCCCACCATTACTCTAGCAGGCTTCTCCCCCTTCCTCAAAAAACCCTTGATGTTGAGAAGAGCTTTTGTCCCTAGAAGGCCTAACAAAACTGAAGTGGCTAGAGGCCATTGCTGAGTGACTTTGGGTACTCTGTTTCTGCAGCACTGACAAAGCCAGGGAAAGGAGATGTAGAAATGCAGATAGGACTGGGATGAGCTATGTACCACCGGGATTTACTGATCATCGCTGCAAAGGAATCACTAATAAACAATATATACATTTAAGATATAATTTCCATCCACTGGAGCAAAAAAGCATCCAGACAGGACAAGAGAAAATATTTTCCAAGACTGACATTTCTCTGATTTTACCCAAGAGAACCTCTTCAAGAGCAAGTACATGTGAAAGCATAAAAAAATCACAAGCAAGGCACAAACCTTCCCTGGCCATGGGGACAGGCCACCATAACCAAGTAAGTGTCCAGTTTCTGTATTTCTAAAACAGTATATGGAAAATACGAAGTTTGATTTATTCTGATATATCCGTGATAAAACATGTACGAATAACTGTGCCCATTTGTAGGCACCTTATTTGAATGTTCACATGAGATAAATACATACTGTGCTTTATTACTAACTAAGCTGTTTCATACATATATATATTCAGATGGGTTTCTGTTCCTTATGGCTTGTACTTTGCAAGTGTATTTGATAGGAGAAGATGGAAGAGAATTCAACAATTCATGTTGAAAAGACAAATAAGTCTCTGCAAGTAACCATTGGTCAAAAAAGTGGTACTTTGCTGCTCTACTAGGGGGGAAAAAGAAAGAACATTTTTAGAAGTATGATTTTCATATCCTCTTATGGAGAGACATGGAATACATCAGATCTCCTGCCCAGGGAAGTACCTCTGTATTATAAAGGTTTAGTCATAACACACTATAAATATTTACTCTAAAGCAAAGATGACAGTGGTTGAGTTAGTTCTTAGACTAGCAATTTCTGTAATATTTAACCACTGATGACTCTGCTTTGGGTTTTTGGACTATCTTTTGTTCCTATGATGCCACTACTTTTTTCAAGGTGGGCAAAACTCTTCAGTGAGATCAAAGTGATTATAGGAGACATTCTCAACAAGTATGGGACCAGGAAGGAAACTGCAAGCCAAAGCAGCAAGTATGGCTACCAAAGCTAGTGGAGACTGACTAGGAAGTGAGGTGAGGCCTGACAAAGATGGCAGCCAGACAAACTCCATGATGGGCACCACCATGTTATGCAGTATAAAACTAGAAGGCAGCAATTACGATTTCCATTACCTAGCATCCAAACCCACGTCTAATCTAATGAATAACAAAAGCCTGTGCTAGGAGTTTTTAAGAAGGAACAGGAAAAGAAAAACAATGAGCTCATGCCTTCTGACCTTGCTTGGTTTTAGCTTGGTTTCCTATGGCAACAAGGCTTGTGATCATGCTGTGTGTATGCATGTGTGTGTACGTGTGCATGGAGAAGACAGAGAGAAAGTGACCATGAGGGTGCTCAATAACTGCTGCATGCACTGTAGTTTGTAGTCAGTCCTGGCACTCAAATGCAGGTCTCAGTGGTAACTGAGTGCCTGCAAGTTCTGTGGAAAAGTGGCCAGCAAGACTTATAGAGACATGTTGGACGAGAAGGCTGCACTGTGATTGCATGCCAACATGTTCCAGGCTGGATGAAAAGGCTGCATTGGGATTGCATGCCTTATTAGGCACCAGAGAATCCACACAGGAGAGCACAGCTATGAATGGCCCAACTGCAGGAAAAGCATCTATCAACATTTACAGCAAGTCATGAAACAATGCCAGGAAATCAGCTTTTCCAGGTCTGGTGCTACTGTACATAAGACATTCAGGCAACATTCCTTTTCCTTTTTTCCTGGTGAAACTTAACAGGAACATTCCCATTGCTGGTCTTCAGGAACCTGATCTTGATTAACAACAAGGAAAGAAGAACTTACAATTTGGAATTTTTTTTTAAGACTGTGGAATGTCAATTGCCTCATAAATAAAATGTCTTGTAGGACAAGTAAGAATCAAACATTTGATAATTGCCTTCTAAAACAAAGGGCCAAGAAACATAATAGGCAGCTTAGCTGGGTCCTCTAAAGACATATGAGAAGAAAACAAGTGTTGACTCTAGCTCATATTGTTAAGTGTCTACCACTAAGTTAATTTCTGGTCAGTGTGGTTCGGGAAAACCCACCAGAGCCTTTCCACTTATCTTTAGACACAGCTCTCTGACACAACAGGCTGCCTTCTTTCTTCTACTCAAGAATTTAAAAAAACGGAGAGAGACCAATTCACTATTCCAGACAGGACACTTCTGAAACTACCAAGCCAAGACACTCAGATAGTATCACCAAGCTACACTCATAAAAGAAGTGAAGGAGAATAAATGTGTGTATGCCAGTCTCCCCAAACTGCCTAGGATCAGTCTACCCAAAACTGTGCCTGCTTGTTGAAGCCTCCATTTTGCTGAAATATGTTTCAAGTAAATACTACATGAAAAAGAGATGTCTGTCCAGGTTTATACTGGAAGGCTGGGGGACCTTGGAGGAGGACATGGATGTCCTGCTTACTAATGCTCGATTTGAATCACAGAACCTAGCAATTCATTTGGGTTAGTCATATTTACAGGACACAGGAGCAAAGCCATTACATAGCAGTTTGAAGAGGGAATGATGGCCAGTCTTTCTGTCACTCATTTTAGCAGATGGCCTTCTGTACTATGAAGTTCTACATATGAGTAAATTCCCTCTTCCCTGTAAAAGCCAAAATTGCCATTTGTCATTGCTATGTACAGTTCAATAGCTATCGTGTTTAACTCCAAAGAGACTGCTCTCTATGCCTGATGAAATCATCTCTCTATACATTGGCAGATCAATTTGGGATCCTCTGATCTGGAAGTCACTCCAGAGTCATCTGAAAATAGTCTTTTTGGTTTGGTTCCAAGTCAGATGTGAGACGTTAAAATCTTCCCTCTCGATGCCATCAGGCAATATATGAGTATATCTAAGGGCAGAATTTGACTCTCATAGTTTTTCTTCATTTCATTACTGCAAAACCAGAATTTTAAAAAAACCACCCTTAATTACCATTTCCCAGGTATATTTTGTCATATTTGCAAACATGGCTTCTGAAACATTGATTTTTCTTGCTTCCTCATTTACCACTGACTATATCCTCAGATCCTTTTCTCTCATTGCACGGGCTTCTGACTACATTACAAATATTCTCCAAGTTGTGAAATACTCTTTTTATGTACCTCTGTCCTTCTGCTTTTACACCATACCCCTCATCTCTAAAACTGATACTGATCCCATTAAACTAAGTACAGGCACTATTAAGAACCAGGCAAGTAGCTGCTTCTTAGATGGTTTTTAATTTGTGGCTGCAGTTTGGAAGGGGTGTGGTGAAGGGGGAAAAAGGGTCTAACTAATCAAAAAAATTTCTTAGTGAAAAAACACAGCAGTCGTAACAACTTATATATAAAACCCAAAAGGCTGTTAATTTGATAGCATCTTTAAAAAGCCTTTTGATCCCCCACAAATTTTAGAAACTGATTCCTGTTTTTGCAAATTTTTCAACCAGGTATCATCAGATGGGAAGATTTTTAGATGTTTAAATGCTACCTAAAATTTAACTAAATCAGGACCAACAGTTTCAACAATCACAATGATTAGATCTGATTAAGATATCAGGTATTTAGATTAACTTTATTTTATGGTATCAAATCAGGCAAACAGCTTCATTTGTGTTACGTGTCCCAAACAGTCCATTTCATGAAATATACTGTCATATTTCTTGATGATCCTGGCAGGCATGTGTAATTAAAAATAAAACTTGGTATCTGTAGCCCTTCCCTATCATCTCCTCCATCCAAATATCTGCAGGTCCCAAGCCTGCAAACACGTACTTGTTTGAGAAGCCCTGCTGGCTTAGACTACTCACAAAATTCGACTTACTCAGACGTACAGAAGTGTTTATAGCCTCAGACCTGAACCCCCAAGCTTGCAAGGAAGGCTAACCCAAATACTGACTGCTCAAAACAAGACAACTTCAGTACAGAGTATTTACTGTTTGGGGTAATGAAGGTAAAGTTACACAGGGGAAATTCTCATTTGAAAGGCAAGATATTTCTAAGGAAAATATTAGTAATGTATGTAGAAACAGAGGATTAGAATCCTACAGAAATGAAAACCTATTTCATATACAGGTCTAGAAAAAAACAGCAAGTGAAATACCAAATAAAAAGCAATAATTGGGATGGTCAACAATAAATAACAAGTAAATAAATTGTTAACCAGTAGTTCAAATGGAGGGGAATATAAAAGTCCAGCCTTTGTTCTCAACAGGAAAATGTTTTTATATTTTTAATTTCAAAATTAAAGATAAAAATTGAACTCTTACTGTAGAGTAAGTACCAAAAGAGGATTAACTTTTATTTTTAATATTTATATTTACTTAATAACATGTATATTAACAGATGAGAGTGATAAAATGGCAGTATGCTGCTCTGACAATTTTTTTTTTCTGATCCACGTTTGTTTAACATTTAGTTTCCACTGCTACTGCAATGGAATTATTTTCCTTCTTATTTTGGATTGCATTCATATAAAAAAATTAATCTTAAGCCTGCTTTTTTAGTTGTAAATGTGCAGAGGAACTTTTGTTTACACATGACTGAGTCAAAACCTGCTTCTTTTCTGCAATCTGAATTATCTGTATGAAGCCAATGGGGTAGGTCCTGCTTACCTGTCACAGCAGCAGATTCATGGGACAGGGCAATATGGTTTTGACTGTTACCTAAACATGCAATTAGCTTTTGTTTTACTGGCTGTAGCAATCATTCTGCACTTTATATATCAATAGCCCCCTGACTAGCTGTAGCAAGAATAGCAGAGTAAAGGTTTTGTTGGGTTTTTTGTTTATACTCAGGTTCATTATAAATTTGGATTTTTTTTTTCAAAGAATGCAAAGGAATAATACTCCTGAATGCAAAGGAATAATACTCAAAGCTAATTTTTAATACAAGTTTCTACTCTGGCCACTCAGATAAATGCTTTCATTTACTGGAATGTATAAAAAGTGAGTTACATTTGGCCTTGACACACATGGACTTGAAAACTGTATCATGTCTAACAGACACACTTATCTTTCACCCCCCTACAAAACATTCTCTTGCTTCCATGTTGGACCCTTGAATAAGAAAATACAAAATAAAACTTTTATTACAGCTAACTCATACTAGGCAAATGTGCTTCTAAAGCAACTACTTAAAAACATCTTCAAGGTCTCCCTTACAACACTACCTAACTTTAGAATAAATAAAAGAAAGCTGTTAAAATATTCCTTCAAATAAGAAGTCAAGCCTGCATTTATCATGCATCCAAAATTTCTAATTTCAAAAAGACCCCCCAAATACTTTTGCTATCTTTTTGATGTTTAACTTTTCTTTTTAGCATATGGTTTGCTTCATTTTTGCTCATCCTCACTAGACAGAGTAGCTCAATCCTTGACACAGCAGGCACTGAGGCTGGCTGCTGGCTCAGCTGACCAGTATTGGCCACCACAGCTCCAAGTGACTTCATACATGTTACACACCTGCCTGCTTACAAGACTAAAACTCTCTGAAGTTAAAAACTATTTGGAACAAAAGATCAGGCCCAAACATATTCCACTTTTCTTCTGACCCAGGTTTTCTAACAGGCTGAGCTACTGCTGTGGCAGGGCAGTGGGTAGACCAGCAGAGCACTGTCTGGTGCCAGAGCCACAGGTGGCCCCAGCAGGATGGTGCATGTTCCCTCTCCTGCCCACTCACCCAGTCTGACATGCTGCCACAGCCTCTCCAGTGTCTGCTGGACTGAGAGTGTGGGGGACTGACCACACATATGGGTTTCACCCTAGGCTGATGCTTAGATGACCAAATGCTCACATTTCATCGTGTTCTATTAGCACAATTTGAATTGCTCAGCATGCCCTTAGATACAAAATCTTCTGTTCCCTCCACTGAGTTTCTGTTACTCAAATTCCATACTGTTCAGGGCTGCTAGAAATGACAGAGAGCAAGCTGACTTGCTTCCTTCTTGACACCTTTTCCCAAAACTCCATTAGACCTAACTGGGGTTACCTTTTGGATACCAGAAAGCAGTACCTCCCCTATTCTTAAAGTTGATAAAGAAGTAAGTGCTGTATAGTTTAGGGACCATCTATAAGGTTAGAAAACAACAGCCTAAAATTTCAAACTTGCTTGTCTGAGGTTAGGCTCCTAAACTAGGCAGCAAGAAAGGCAAATACAAGAAAGCATTGTAAATCAAAGAACAATTATTTACTGTAATGCCTACGTTATATACAGATACTACAGCCACCCCTGAAAGAAAACACTATTTTTAGCTCTGTAATTAAACAAGTGGACTTAATTAAGAATATAATATCCATTGGATAATGAAGTTAGCAGGTATTGGCCCATATTTGCTTTACCACAACGGAGTGGGGGAAAAAAAAATCTCTTCTGATGTGTTAGACACTTCAGATACGTGTTCTTAACTTCTCAGTCCTTGTGCCAGAGACATTACAGTCTGTTTCCAAATAAAAATCGTGACATGAAGTGATCACCAAAATAATTTTGACCTTCAAGGACAAATTAAAATGGAAAAAACCAGCAAAAATTAATCTGCCATTTTTCCTGTTGAAGGTTAGATGATGGCTATCCCCTAGATATAAAAAAAGTAGATATTTGTGCATAAAGAGGAGACCACTGCAACAGAACTCTTCCCATGTACTACCTCATGGACATGTGCCTTCCTAACACGGGCACAAAGGCACAGTAAAACTACACAAAATATATGGGGTTTTTCTCTATATGATGATACATGAATAAAATTTACACACAGAGATACACACACACAGAGAAATCCTGACAGTTGTTACCCTCAAATAAACAAGGCTACTGAAGGGACTGATACAATTCCTATTCAGTTTAAAAAACAGCCCTTAATTTCAGTGGGGTTTGGATCAGATTTGGTTAAACTCAGTAAGGACCAGGTATGCACTTTATAGACAGGTATGTTCAAGCACATTTTCAAAGCAACTGTTTGTGAAATCCCTCTCCAGCATAGCTGTTTCACTGTATAGGAGAACTATACTGCAGTTTCATGAACAAATTAAAATTCTGTGATTCTAACCAAATGCCTTAAAAACAGATGACCTGAGGACAGATTAATTTGATTCTATTTGTTATTTTAAGTTGCTACATTTTTCTTGTATTTTTAATGCACATATGCCTACATATGTGCACATATACCTAGTCCTCCACATAACAGAGTTCTACTCTACCAGTTCAAATCTATACAAGAAATTCCTCTGAAAGGAATGAACCAAGAGACTGATTTAGTTAATAAGAACAGCAATGACCATTATTTAATTGAGAAAATATGAGCTAAAATTTCACCTATGGAGTATGGGGAGTACAGGGGGACACATTTATGTGGTACCAGTGGGTTACATGGGTGTTAGACTGTGGGGGCGAGGAGCGGACAGACCGTGGACTTTTATACATCAGAACACCCAAATTAATCTGAAAAGAAAAAATAAAGATGAAATGCAATGTTACTTTATGCAGAACAATGTTTTCTTCCATTTCAACTTCATCAGATTTTTCTGATTATTTTTTTTCTAAGATTGTTTTTCTTGCATATAATATCTGCCTAAATTTGGGCAGTAATTAAAATACCTAAACCGTGAGTTTCTACTTTATATAAATATATATCAACTGAAAAAAATAAATGAAAGAGATGAATATGCCACAAAAAAGAGGTCAGATAACTTCAGAATAAGAAATTATCACTCTTGAACAAGTACTTTTTGTATATGAGTCTAAAGGACTTTTACTAATGGCCTCACTGTAGGAGCAGAACTGACTCCATAATCTCACGAACCATATGGGAAAGTAAATGAAGGTATTATGCAAAAAGATATAGTATAGCAAGTTACAAGGGTTTCTGCACTCATGTTCATTTGGGAATCTTTAAACCTATTGGTATGACAGTACTTGGTAACATTTTGTTTACTGAGTGCTAAACTGCAGGATCTCCATTCTCAATTTGGGAGCTGCATTATACATATATTTTTAAAGCCCATTACATTGAAAAAGGCTTAGTATGACTACAAATAATCAGAGAATGAAACAAGCAAGGTAGAAATGGTTTGTGTGATACAAGTTTGGAAGTTCTCTGTTCAGTTGCCAGGTAATAATTGTTAGTGTTATTTTAAAAAAAAAAATAAAATTAAAAAAGAAAAAAAAAAAAAGAATAAAAGAAAATACCACTGCTCTTTTATTTTGACAACCCAAACAGAAAGGACCTAGAAACCCAAATATTCCTCTCAGATTTTGAATAGTCCCTCTGCCCTGGAGTAGATGTAGCATGGGGCAGTGAATAAATAAAGCCAGAATATCTATTGCTAATAGGTTTACCAAGCATGGGAACAGATATCCAATCACATAATGCCAGAACCACATCCTATGGAAACTGTTCAAACTGACAAAAAAATAGATATTCACAGAGACCAGGCTCCTTTGGGGGGCTGCAAGGTCTTTATCCTGCTTCTGTAACTGGACAATTAAAAGTAAAGCACAATTCAGTAAGAGCTTGATTTTCAACACAAGCAAGATATTTTTACCCATTGTAAAAAGGAAGAAAAAAAAAAATCTCAGATGCAGTAGTGCAAAACAAAAGGCCTTTCCCTGCAAGCATCTGCGTCTCTTTGCAGCATTTACTGCTGTGAGGAGCCCTATTGTGGTCAGGCTAAGTCCTGTTAGAAGTCTCCTTGGAAGAGGAAAGCCCTTGCTGGATGAGGATGTAGTTACTTTTCTCAAGAAACAGCTGCTGGATTTGCAAGCTACGTACCAAGCTTGGAATTGCAACAGACTGCTGGTAAATGCAAAGAGCCAGAAAATATTTTCTTGACTAAATAGTTAAAATTGGTGTTAAAAAAGCATCTGAGTGGAAGTTGCAGAAATGTAGGCAATCACTGGTCAATAAAAATTATTTTTTAAAATGTTCTCAACTCCATAAACTGTGATATAATAAAATAGTATGCCCTGTACTTCAGCATAATTAATACTGAATAGGCCTTTTAAAAGTTAGTAAATATTTATGAAATGAACTATAATTTTCTTAGTGTACATTAAAACCTCTGGATCAGTAAACTATCTTCAGTTTTTTGCAAAACTTATACCTGTCAAGAAAGGCATCACATTTTGCCTTTGTTACTTCTACTATGGATCTGCATGTACCTGTATTTGAGGATATGTCCACATATGCATCTATCCATGCACGTACAAAGACATATTCACAAGTACTGGGTAAGAAAAATGAAAGAAGTAAAAAATGCACCTTGTATAACTGTTAAAATAAGTTAAACTATTAAGTAAATTTAAAATTATTATGTAAAAAATGTCATGGTTTCTGACATAATTTTTTTTAAAGAGCAAAACCAGAAAGCACTTGAAGAAAACTAAAAAGACAAACAAAGGGAATCCTGATTTCCCATTTTATAGACTCTTTACTGTTGCATTTCATTCAGTTTGGCCAGTAAAAAAAAACAAAAACAACAACCTAAAAGATCAATTGTTTATCTTTCTGTTCTAGCCATATTGCTTCCTTGCTGTCATGCACTAACTGTTTTTTGACATTAACTATAAAGTGTTTTAATTTAATTTAAACCCAAAAGATAGTTGGGGTTTTTTTTCTTTTACTTTTCAGAAACATTTTTTTTTAAAAAAGAAAAACATGGGACTTTAAAAATTCATTGACATAGGTCCTTCAAGATTACTTTGAGGGTCAGTCTTCAACATAATGTCCCTTACACTGCAAGCCTGATGAGCAGAGCTCCCAAATGTTTCAGCTGCGTGACTTGGCACCCTGTGTTTTTAAGTCACGCTAGACACGAGTCCTTCAACCTCTTAATAAAGCCTAGAGATGAAGGTGTGGGAGGCCTGCCAGTATATGGACTCAAACAGTTCAGTGTAGCAATCAGTATTGTAAAGTTGGGGTTTTTCTATTGCTCCTGTTTTTCTTGATTTGGTTCAGTTAGGTTGGCCTTTTGCTACAACTGTGTGATAAAAACATATGCACATGAACATACAGACGTATATTTAATTACAAAACTCTATATAAAAATGTATAATACAGGTAAAAAAATCCTATTTTTGTGTAATGGATTCTTCCTTCCCATCCTTTCTGGCCTCAACTTGTCACAAAGCAGGGAGCATGTGCTTCCTCCTATGCCTTGTAACTTCCATCATCACCTGCGACATACTGCAGGTGGATAATCCATTTCTAAACCCCTCCAAAGTCCTGCATGACAGGCACAGCAGCCCACACCACTCTCATTTAGCTACAGATTAAGGTGAGGAACCCTAACACCAAACTCAGTAGGTGAGGGGAAGATTTCTCACACTTACATTGCCAGGCCCTGATGTCTGCACACTCTGCATCCGTGATGAACGTTGTAAATGTCCAAGTGCCCAAACACAGTGGCCAAGCCAGCTACCAATCCTGTCTGTTGAACTGGCTGCTCAGGCTCACTCCTCTACTCCTTCTGCCCTGACTCTCAATTTTCACCTCCTGTGTTTGCTAGGAGCACTCATCTTGTGTGCATTGTAGGAAACAAGGTGGGAGGAGCGGTGTAGCAGGGGAATCAGCTGAGGGCCCTTTCCAGGAACAGGTGTCCATGGAGGTGAGTGAAAATCTGAGAGACACAATGGAAGGAAAACACAGAGACAGTGTGCATGTGCCTGAGTCGGGACAAAGAAGAAGGAACGATGAAATAAAAATAAGGGAAAACAGGAAATAGGAAAAAAAAAAAGAGAGAGGATTAAAAGAGGAAAAATGGGAATTTTCTTGCCACATTCCCATCATGACTTGTGTTTAGTCATTTCTCTACCTGTGCCATATCATGCTTCCCCAGTAGATGTTCCTGTGAGGGTAAGGAGAGTGACTGAGAAGCATTGCTTCAACGAGGGTGAGTCTGGGAACCAACACTGGACAGATCTTTTTTAAAAGCCTACCTGTCACTCTGCTAATTTGTTTCTTTTTTGGCTTCATAAATCCTGATATGGAAGGAAAAGAGAGTTACCAAATATACTGTCAGAAAACAGCACCCCCCAAAAGTCAGGTCATCTGTCCCTCTCTTTCTACCTCCTTGAGAAGAAACCCAATTTCTTTTCCAACCAGGAATTGTGCCTGGTTTTACGCTTGGGACACATGGGCTGGAGACCCTCTGAGGAGCAAGAGGCCACAGGAGCAGATCTATGTCAAAGGCTGAGAACCAGGTGGGGACCCCTCACTGCACCATCCTTGCACTGGAGATGGACCAACAAACAACAAATTAACAATGAGTGTATGTTCACATCAAAACTGGCAAACGTATTGGCACAGCCAGGAACTTCTAACAGGTATGTCAGGATTTCTCACATCCTCTTAAGAGACAAATAGGTCTTCCCTTAAATCACTGGCCACTTTTAATGTGACAAAATAAAGCACATGAACACATACTGAAAAAATAACTAAAATATAACAATATAATTAAAGAGATTTAGAAAGGAAACCAGAAAGTGATAGAGACCTGGCATCAGCTTGTCACTAAGGACAAGGGCAGCTGCACCAGACATGCAGAATTTTATTGAGTCACTCAGCCAGACTTTCCAGAAAGAGAAAGACAAAGGCATTGAGATGTTTCTGTATTGGCTTTTGTGTCTTTCTTTGGGTGTCTGCAGCCCACAGTACTTCTGTTAAATTAACACTGCTGACTATGTATTCTATATGTTGAGGTTAAAGAACTGATAGCATCATGGCTGCTGGCCACTTGTCCCCAGCCCCTCTCCTAACTAACTGGCCTTTTTTGTCTTTGCTTCTCTCCCAGGAAATGCTGATGGTTTTTTGCTGATGTGCCATCCACTCAGTGCAAGATCAAATGCCTTCTCTTCTAGGCCAGTTCTTCCTTTCCCTCCTGCTTGCAGTGAGGGTGGACACCAGCATGGTGTCCATGACTTACATCTGTACAGCTGAGACTGTGCTGTGACGAGCTGAACAACAGCACATGTTTTCCCAGTGTTTGTCCCAATTCCTCTGCTGGAAAATAACCTTATTTGCTTCAGTAAAGCTTTAAACTCAAGGGTGTGGTGGGCCTTGATTCGGCAGTGCTTTCTGCCTCCCACATCTCTCTGGTAAAAACATTCACATGAGGGCAGATAATTCGAAGAGAACAAAAATGGAAGAATCACATCCTTTAAAAAGGATGTAATTTCTCCATGGCAGTGTCCCACTGCTTTGCATTTTTTCCCTTCAACCATGCAGTCATTTTGAAAAGGCATCATTTAAAACAATCAAATTCTCAGAAGAAATTTTTTTTCAACTCCCCTTTTCAGAGAGGTTTGCACACAAATGGAGAGTTTTCAGGTTTCCCAGGCGGACGAACCTTGTCCGCTCGGGCAGAAGCCCGTGCTAACCTACGTTATTTAGCATGGCATTATTCCATGCTTTTTACTTATAACTTGCTGAAAATAAGGGATGATGGAACACCTTTCCCAGGGCACACCCTGAATTTATGCTTAGTAAATTGTTTACTGTGTTCTTGGCCTAGAAACTCACAATTCTCTGAGCCCTTTTTAAAAAACTGCTTGCCCACTTTCAGCTGTGGGGAGAAGGTGACAATAACCCGTTCAGTACCTCCACTGGTGAGCAAAGGGGGCGACTTCAGAAGACAGCCTGGCCACCTCCTGGGAGACAGAGCTGCTGCAATGGGAGAGCATGGATTTGTCAAATTCAGAGAATGAGCTCTGGGGATGAGGGAATCCTCTAATAAAATAAACAGAAAATTAAATTCACCTCCCTCTTCCTCTTACATGTCTGCCATCCATGCCTGCCTGGAAGAGAACACCGTGGTGGCTAGGCATTAGCACTGGAAACACCACAACTCATTGACAGACACAGGGCTCACATTTCTCCTCTGGCTCGACTCGAGGGAATCATCTCTTTTCTCCTGCAGAAGTTAATGCTGCATCCTGGTGACCAGCATAGGTGCCATCAGTGCCCAAATGCATGTCCTTGTCACCACACTTACAGCTCAGCCCGTGACTACCTGCACACAGACAGGAACGTGGGTCACGGGAAGCGCTGGAGCTGTGCTGGAGCTTGGACTGTGGCCATGTGGAGAAAGTAGATGGTGTCTACTAACCCCAGAGAGGTTCCACAGAGACTAAAGATGTATTAGAAATGAGACTTATGTCAGGCTGCTACCGTGATGCATCTCTCCATGTGCACACAGAAAAATTAATAAAGCATCTTCTGTCATCCTTCCAAACCCATCTGAACAACAGCATCAAATATGCTATAAAACACAGGTAGCACTTCTTAATTTAAGTGGAAACTGAGTTTCACAGGGACTAGTTTTGTAACTCTCTTCTACAAATTAAGAAGCTCGACTATCCAGAATTAAAACAAAGTGCTAGAAAAAATTTCCATTTTACATTCACATGCATATGTATTTTTTGTGCATGCATGCATGCAGCCAATCCTGTGCCTCTGTGTGCTGTTCTGGACAGTCTTTGGTCACTTACACAGAAAATTGAATGCATGTAAATAAGGTGCAGCTTCTTCTCCCTGCTCCAAACAAAGTCCACGGACAATGCTGCTCTTTTCTGGGTATATTTATGAATGGAAATGGATTATATTTACAAACAGAAACAGCATAGTGTCATTTCAGACCAAGTTTGGCTGCTGCAGTGCTCCTCTCTGAACTTTGCTAAGTCTACGTCCTGTATTTTCCCCCAGACTACATATCACGTCTGCAGTACCGTAACTCTGCCAGCCTTCCCTACCACTTCTACTGCTAATTAGGCTTCAGTGGGGTTTCTCTCTCCTCCTCCCTACGGCAGATAAATGCAGTGTCAGCTAAGCATGCTGCAAGCACTACTACCTGCATAACTAGTTATCAGGCACTTCCACTAGTTATCAGGCACCTCCACTGGTCATGCTAAACCACTGATGGCAGGACTGGGAACATTTTGACAAACCACGCTTTTGAGGACACTGCCAGTGAGTCAACAAACCCTGTTTAGTATTCCATAATTAGTTCCCATCAAATATTTCAGAAAAAGAATGAGAAATAATAACTTAACTTTTTGTCCTTTTTTGGGGGGGGGAGGGGGCAGGGGAGGCAGCAACATGACACAAACCAAATTAACCTGCCCTGTAGCAGAAAAGCTGAAAGATATTTATTTTAATTTATAGGAAAAGCCCCCTTAGATATATATTTAAAAACATCTAGTGTTTCAACAAGGCCTGATAGTTACTGAAAGTTACACAAAAAACAACCACTACACAACTTGTCTGAAAATATAATAATACAAATAAAAGGTAATTTACATGAGTCCTTTATAAGAGCAATCTCTATATCCAGAAATGAGATGGCAGCATACTACAGCTAATGCAAATATTATAGCCAAATATATTTGTGGTAACACATCTAAAAGAGAAAGAATGAGAACTGATGTGCAGATGATCTGTAAAAGACTCAAATACTAATAAAAACTGGGGGGGAGGAGGGGAGAAGGAGGGTGGGGTAGGAGTGTTAAATCATTATTTCATGAGGCCCGTATTCACAGAGCAATTTTTTACAGACGGTTGGAAGTATTTCTCAGCCCTTAACTGACAAGAATACAGGAGGCTCAGAGGCCTTAAGCAGCAATTCTATTCATAGGCCCTTAGCCTTTATATAATTGTATTAAGTGCAGTAACAGACATAAATTAACATGCACTGACCCCCGCTCCTAGCAATGTATGCCTTGACCTTTTAAGAAACCTCAAGAGTAGTACTAGTTTAGTATTTGATACATCCTCTTTAGGGTGAGATTAAAAGCTGGTCTAGAAGTTGCAGGTGCTCGAGGCTCTACAAGGCCTTACCCCTCTTTGGCTACGAGAAGCTGCTTTTCTTTCATATCTTTAGGAAAGCAGAGTTTGTCTGCTTTGGTGGCAAACAAGCAGATACAAGGAAAGCACTGTTAAGCTTTATGGGTCCTAACAGAGTGTTGGACGTGGCAGGTGGCAGGTTAGGAGCTCCTAACCTCTGAAGACATCTGCCCATATAATGGCAGCTTTCTGAAGGAAGACAGTGTTGTTGTTTTACAGCAGACCATCCACTGCAATTTGTGGGCAGATAACGTCCCATCAAGAAATTAGATGCCAAAATAAAAAGACAAAAATGGACTTCTTGCAAAAAGCCTTCCTATGTGTTTCATTTACTCATAAAATGAATTTAAAGTTTAAAATATGAAAAATTAATTTAAAATTCAAAATGTAAAAAGACTTTTCTGTAGTTACTTATCTATAAACTTTTCATTTTGTAAGTGCAATGTACTTTGTCTTTCTCTGAAATTGCCATGTCTGGAAACAGAGCAGGAAGCAATTGGCTAAACCTGACTGAAACAAGGATATGTTTGGTTGTTTTACAGGGAGATGGTCCTTTTGCTTTTAAAACATGTGCTATCAATTAATTTGCCTCTCGGTTTTCTACCTCACGACTACAGTGGTAGAGAGTAATTTGTAGTAGCTGTCTCAAGGATGGTGGATTAAAAAAAAAAGAAGAATAAAGAAAGAAATCTACCAGACAAAAACTACGAGAACTGCAAATGTCGGACAATGCATTTAACCATGAAGTGGAAAAGTGTTAACTACTAAACGAAGAAGGAAAGATGAGGGAATTAAAGAGATTTTAGGCCATGCTCACTAACTTTTTTCCTTCCCCACCCTCCTAAGACGACAGGTTTCACTAGAAATCAGCGTGACGGCCTGTTTATATAAAATCTGTATCAACTTTACGTGGACTTGCCCCCCTGTTTCAATGCCTTGACCTCCCCTCCACCATGCCGGGCCTTCCCCCATGCGGGATGAGGTTGTTGCCTGTGCCCGGGGCCCTGGGGGTGCTGGGGGAGCAGGAGCACCTGTGGCCTAGCGCTGGGTTAGGCCAAGCCCGGCTGTGACCAGCGCCGGGGGCTGAGGGAGCGGCAGCAGCCGGGAGCCCGGACGGTTCCCCAGCTTTCGAGAGGGCCCGGTGTGAGGAACCCCGCGAGTGTGGGGAAAGCCCGTCGCTTCTCTCACCTGCCTGCGGCCCTCGCTGCTCCCGTGGCGCCTCCGGCCTCGACGGCGCGGCCGCACCTGCGGGGAAAGGCAAAGGGAGAGGAGGGTTAATCGCGCCGGAGTGGCTCCCTCAGGGGTCTCCGCTCCTCCCCGACTCACCTGGCTGCGGCTTGCCCTGAAGCGTCGAGGGGAGCGGAGACTAGGTCACGGCCCAGCCGGACGTCCCCATCACCCGTGGGGATACACACACACACAGAGACACACACACACACACAGTGACAGAGCGGAGCCCCTCCAGCTGCCTCAGGCCCAGGCCCGGCACAGCACGTCGGGGGAGGCGAGGCCAACCCGGGACGCGCCTTGGCAGGGCCCGGCAAGAGCCCGACGGGAGGAGGAGAGGGCCGGGGCTTCCCCGGGGCAGCCCGGCGGGGCTGCCGGGGGTGGGTGCCCGGCCGGGCGCGGCAGCGGCCCGGGCTGCCCGACGTGTCCAAGTGTCCTGCAGCGGACGGGAACCTGCGAGGAGCCAGGGCCGGCAGAGAGGCAGGGCAGGGAGCGG
>VZRX01016035.1:170815-237754 GCA_013398075.1 Notiomystis cincta | reverse complement strand
TTTTTTTTTTTTTTAAATTGAAATAATCTAGCACCACTACAAGCCCTTTGGGCAAGATTTCTAGGAGTCCTCTAGTGCCTAGGAGGTGGATATTTCTGAGGTGTCTATTTTAATTGTCCTATGCTCAAAGGCCTTTTAAATGTTCACCCTCTGTATATTAACACATAAAAAGACTGAACAAGGTTACATTTATGCTGTTTCAGTTTTTTAAATATGATTTTACAAATTATACCACTAGAAAAGATAAGTGGAAGTAATTTTTAATACACAGCAAGATGCATTTCTAACTAGATTAAGCAGCTGTTAACATTATTTTTCTGCACAGCAGAGCAAATGTCTACAATAACTAGACCTTAAAGGAAGAGGCAATCCCATTTGGTGCACATTGTATACATTTGATTTTATTCCCCAATAGCATTCAGAAGGAAATAAAAAAGAATTAGATAAGGAAATTAATTTGCAGCAGTACTTCAGACAAGCACATTTGCAAAAGCATAAGAATGTTACAGAATGTTAGGAAGGAGTCTTTGAGAAGTAAGAACAAAAGGATTATTCTCAACTCCAGCATTCAACTCCAGTGACAACTTTTTCCCACATAAAAGTGTCAAATTCTTACTCAAAAATATAAAATTCAACAACCCCCACAGACCTTTGCCAGGGAATAGGAAGGTAGGCATTTACACAGGTTAACAGTCTGCCACTGAAACAGAAAACTACCAATTGCTTGGGATTTTCCCCACGTTCTGTGCTTAATTTTCCAACAACAGCGTTGCTTTGCTGAAGTGCTGAGGGTTAAAGCCAAAGGCAGCTGTTCCAGGAGATGCACCACAACGACAGCAGTGAAACAGCAGCCAAGGTAAGGCTGAGCAACAACAGCAGAAGGTGTGAATGAGACGCTGAGGAAGCTGCTCAAGAGCAGCTACATCCTGTAGGGCTCAATCCCAACTAGGATGATTCTACCACGTTAAAAGCAATAAAAACCCATAATATAAAAACTCAGGCAAGCAGATTGGATGGCAGTGAAATACATCCTATTAGCCAACACGTGAAGCCCCCCAAAGAATCAGGAATAAGCCTGTTTCTATAAATTTTCTTAATATTTGCTCTCTGTAACACTAACAGGTTTATATATAATTTATAGACAGGAATTCCATGAAGTGTAATCACCCCTCTTTACCAGACTTTCTTGACTGCCGGTCCTGCAGGTCAGGGAGGGACGTGGGCATCCCCCAGGCCTGCCCTGAGGGCACACAAATCCTTCCAGGCAGAGTTTCTCCACTTCAGGATCGACCTTGGGCAACTGGAACTGCCTTAACACCTTCCAAACCCACCTATAGCCACCAGGTGGCTCGTTCATAAAACTCTGTATGGGAATCCCAGACTGGAGCTTTCACCTTGCCAAAACGATTTTTCTCCACAATGTGTACTGGAAAGGCACTTGCACAGTGGTAATTTCATAAACTTAACTACAAACAACTACTAAGAGTTTCAAATACAACACCTAATTGGAACAGTATCAAAGCTATGCTCCTACAGTAGGATTCAGCCAGCCAGCTGGAAATTTGTTATTTCTGAAGTACAGCACAGGTTAGTTTGAATATAGCAGTTAATTTTAGAGTTGAACGCAATTAAATTATTTTGTTTGCAGTACAAGGATCTCTGCATTTGTATAGGTCCCAGTTTCCTTGCCACAAGCACTGCTCCTTTAACCTGAGTGTTTGCCACATTCCAACCATGAACACAATAATCCAGAATCAGTCTTATAAAACAGTAAATCCTGCTGCAAGACATTAAGGTACATCTGTCCAGCTGAAATCCTCTTACAGCAAGACAGTCATTATTGCAAGGAGACAGTGCTTAGCAGAAACAAGATCAAGGCCTGGTGACCTTACAGAAGTACAAATGCACAGATGAAAACTTGTAGTAAGAAGGTAAACTGTGTTCTCTGATTTAACAGCTTTAAAAACAGTTTCTATATGGTAGTTGGAAGGAATGATTCCTTTAAAACTGGACAAGGAAAAATCTGTTCAAACCAGAAAACTCTTAAGCATCCCTAAAAATCCCTGAGTGGATGATTACTTTAATTAGTTTTACAAAATAATTACTACAAACAGAAATGCAGCAATCTTTCTGCAACCAAGATCTGTCTAAAGTTATTTTAGTTTTAGCAACAAACCCAAATTCTTAAAGAAATCCCCACAGAGTTTGTTTCTATCCACACCCTGCAGTCTGCACAGCCCAAGGCCACCCTCCCCTCCCCACCATGGTGTGAGCAGCCAAATGCTGAGGTCTCTTTACTTTGAAGTCTCCTTTGCTTTTAAAACTTATGCCATTGAGTTATAAATTTATTGTTACAAAACTTAAATAATCCAAGCTGAAAGTCAGCTGTCCACACAGCAAGCAGGGCAGGAGGCTCCTCTCCTGGAGAACAGGAGTGTGGACCCCGGGCTCTGCCGGAGGGCCATGCTGGACCTTGGCCTGGAGGGAGGGCAAGAACAGGCCAGTGGGGGACTGCCCTGCCAGTCTGGCAGCCCCTCTCCCCAGCAGCGTTACTGGAACCAGAGCCTGGCCAAATTGCCAACAAAACCTCTCAAAATCTGCAATTTCCCCCCCAAGTCTTCCCCCCCTTCCTGGGCTCAGGCAGCCCTCCCAGCTAAGCAGCAGCAGTGCTGCATGTCACATCACAGGGTGGCACAAAGGGAAAGATAATGGAGTTTACAAGAAGCTTTGTAGTCTCTCTTTCAAGATAAGATGAAAACAAACAAGACAAATGAAAACAAAAGGGTAGGAAACCCCTGAAAATAATGAAGAAATCTGTTTCTTTGCTTATTTCAGTATCACACTCCTACCCAAAATCAGAAGTGGTTTCCCCTGCTCACTGAAACATTTGTAGATTTACTTTCATTCCACAGCCCTCTACTCCATCTGGCCACAGCCTGGGTCAGTGTATGGAAATGATATCCTCTCTGCTGCTAAATATTCCTGCCTACAGAGCTCCCACTGGAGAGCTGCCAGCATGCTTAATTGCAAATGGAGAGAGCATTGGCCAAATGATTCCTTTATTTCCAAAAGCACAGATGAGGGTCAGCTCAGGAAATTTCTTTGGGTTGTAAGAGATTAACCCTCAGCATGACTTGGAGTATCTCCTCTTTCTGTCCATATTCATCTCAAGCAAAACAGAGGCAGTGGAGAACCAACAGTGCTTAAGTTCAGCTGGGTGAAATCAGCAACCACACATTTGAACATTTATTTCCTTTAAACCTTCCATTCATCTGTGCCTCTAACAATTATTTGAGCAATAAAAATTCTCTACAGAGAAATCCTGAGAAGCAGCAGCAGGAACATCTCTGTCCTGACCTGATTCCTTCCAGGCTCTGGGGCAGGTGGCCTGGCAGAGCTGCTCAGGAGCCAGGGGTGAGGCAGCAGCCCCCTCTTTCCACCTCTTACATGGAATTAGAGAATTCACTTTTTCCACAGCAGACTTTTTTTTTTTTAAACCCTCATTTAGATATTCTGCCTTTCTCCCCCGCCCAGATACGAAAAATCAAAGATTATGAGCGTGCTTGCTTTTGGCTTCCTAGCAATAACACCTTGGTGATTTAAAAAAATAAAAATATTTTTTAAAAAGTGACACCACCACCACCAAATCCTGCCTGGGTAGCAGTGCTGGGGCCTTGCACACAACCCTGCAAATTAAGTCCAAATTTAGACCCACAGCTGCAGGAAAGAAGGTTTAAAATGTACCTTCCAAAACGATCCTGATGACCAGGGCAGCACCAATGACAAATGAAATTATGTTGCTCTACACAAATATAGCAAACCGTATTTTTGGCATCCCAATAATTTTTGCTATGGAGGAAACAGTGCAAACATTAAGGAAAATGTGTATTTCATTAATTATTCAGAACTGACACTCATCAGCAATTTTATCTTTGAACAGGATACATAAAGTGATAATAAAAAAGGCTCTCATTTCTTCACTCCTTCCAGCCCTAGGTAAGAGTATTTTATTGCATATGATAAAAGAGATTTTAGGGGTTCTGTTTTTCTGTATATACATGCTCTTTTGTTTTTGTAATCCTAAACTTTTTCTTCTTATTTTTAAACTAAAAATGTGCGTTCATATTTCTCTGAATGAAAGATCATAGTCAAATTTTATTAAAATTCTTGACCAGAATCCACAGAGAATAAAGGCCTCAAATTACACAGGTAACATTAGGAGAGAAAGCCATCAGCAAAACACTCAAAAGCCTCACATGACAACTCATTTGAAAGCTGGGACTCATTCAGATCTCCAGTTTCCTACTTGGACTAATTGCTGAAAGACTTTTCATTGTTTGTGGTTTCTTTTTTCCCTCAAAGATTTCCCTGTGTTCACATCAGAGCTGATCCAATTAAATACTTTTTCCTCAATCACCAAATGCTAATAGCAAACCCAGAACTTTATGACAGCAACTTCCCATCCTCAGGAAGAAGCTGTTTCCAGAAATCAATTGCAAGCTCAGGGAGGGAATTGTTAGTCAAGAACATGAAGCAAGGACAGCAGTTCAGATGCTGCAGATCCTGGGTGAGTGTCCAGCCACTAAATCCCTGTCACCCATCAGCCTCTGGTCCCACAGCAGGTAAATCATCCCACATTCACCATCTCTGCCTCACAGAGGCAATATTCTTCACTTCTCATGGAATATTTTCAAATGCCCTACTTGTTGCAGTTCAAAGATCCCAAATCTTGTTACTTATTACAAACCTTGTTACCTGACAGAATTCTTGCTTTTTGGACAATCACAATTCAATTGCTCTCCGTGAGAGAATGCTCACACAGAAACTTCTTTCTGACTATCACACTACATATTTCTGAGTTACAAGAGACACACAGAAAGCTCAGTAAGTTATAAACATCAGCTATCAAATTAGCAATAAAATGCATGCTTTTTAAACTAATCTGAGTGTATGCAAAGGGCAGGAATCTGGAGTGCACCTGGTGTGTAGTGCACAGCCTGCAGCAGGAATGGGGATTTCTGCCCATGGATGTGTTGGGAATACCCAACAGAGCTCTGTGCCATGTGCACACCTCTCTTGAAAATTTCCCACAGCTCAAGGACCAAATATGAATGTTGTTTCGGGAAAATGACTGGAAGACAGTGCTGGGGTTTTTTTTCCATAACAGCTATTCATAATGATTGCACCTTGTTAATCCATTTTCTTCTGAAATCTAAGATCTTTAGGGATTTGAAGCTCTCCCAACAGCCCAGAGAAAGTCAGAGATTCAGAGATTGAAACAATTTGCACATTTGTTTAGCCATAATATTTTTACTCATATTTCACTGCTACTTATTTCCTGCAACTTCAGCTGAGTAAATGTATCAGAACTCAGCCCTCTCAGGAATTTCTGTTCCTCTGTCTCACCATCACTAAATAAATTTTATTGTTTGCTGTTATTAAACATCCAGAAGTGAACTGTGGAGCCACAGACACTCCTCCAAGGTATTCTGTGCCAGAAAAAGATATATAGTGCACAGAAAATCCTTCAAGTTTAAAAAGCAGACTATAAATTAAGACTTTCATGTGTCCCACCATCAGATGCAGAGCCTCACCAAGCTGGCCAGGCCCCTCTGAGACACACACAAGCCACAGGAATTTTATGCAGAATGAGGTGAATATTTTCCATAGATTTAGCTTCTAGCATATCAAGCAGTCATTTTTATCCCAGGAAAAAAAGAGAATTCAAATACCTCCAAGGCTGCACAATAATAATAAAGAAATACATCACCCTAATTTTTCTATAGATTTTACTTTATAATTATACTGCAACGTCCATATGCTTGTACTATATCTTACTGTATCTGTACTATTTTGTCAATTTTTATATCTTCAGATATTGTCTTATCTGTGTAAATAAACTAACTTTTCAATTCATTTTATAAAAATCAATTCTGCAGTGTATGAACGAAACAATTTATATAAAGAATAAAATTCAGCTTTTGAAGACAAAATCTAGCTTACAAAATTTACTTTTGAATCACTTTCCCTTCACTTGATCACAGATAAGTGAATTTTAGCAGCATTTTAACAGTCTGCTGAGGTCACCAAACACAGAGAAATTCAATGGAGGAAATAGCACTTCAACTATAAACCAGCAGGCATATGGCAAGTGAGCCTACTTTGAAGGGGTAAACGTGTATTTATGAATCATATGCATTCTGTGCAATTAACTTTAAAACATTTTTTATCACAGACATCTTTAGGCTAAAATAAGAATGGGAAAAATACAGCACAGAGGGAGTCAGCAAGAAAGGAACTTCAGGTTTACTTTATCAGCATGATTTCTTTTTCACACAAGTAGTTACCATCACAGTAGTTTTGTCCCTCTCTGAAACCATTATGTTGACCATTTTTTTTCTTTTATTTNAAATATCAACCCTGAATTACATTACAGACAACCATTAAAACATTTTTCAGTGCACAAGATAGGAGCAGCAATTTTGCTCAGATGTACTGAATCATGGGTTTACCAGACATTATAATCTCTTAATGATCCATGTTTGTTGTATTTAACTCATGTGGTTTCTTTTATGGCTACAATAAAGTTACACACTGTATGAATTTTGATGGAGTCAAAATGAGACATAATATATATCAGAAAGCACCAGAAAGAAAAGTTTTCAAGCCTTTTTACCAATCTTACAGCCATTTGAAGTTCCTAAGGTAGGTGCTGGGGAAAAATGAGGAAGAAGGATGTAATTTCTGAAATTATTCTGGAGCCAACTCAAAAGGAAAAGAGAATTTGACACCTGCAGAGATGGAGGCACTGGTATATCTTGAACACAAGCACATGAAAAGTGCCATGGGTCTCAAAAGTTTCACATTCTTCATCTTTTAGGGAGGAGAAAGAGGTCGAATTGTGTCCTGTTTCAGTTCCTTGCTCTGAAATGGCAGTGGCCTTAAAATGGCCTTTATCTTGCTGTTTGTAAGAGTTTTGCCCAGAAACAGAAGATAGATGATCATTGAGAAATTTACTCCCTACTGAATGGTCAATCACATCGACAGAGCTGATTAAGGGCTGCTGGCAAACACTTTTGGCTTGTTATTAGGCACCCTTTCATGTGTTGGGAACACACTTGCTCCACTTGCACTGTTCTCTGTGCCTGGAGCATGGATAATGGATCCTGTTTCACTGCTATCAGCTGTGGGGCTCGTTAGGAGATGTTCATGCAGTGAACAGGTTCTTTCTCTTCCTTACATCAAACCTGATCCTACATCTCCTCCTCAGGCAGGGGATCCTCACCACTGTGAGGATTGCAGGATACTAAATCATGCCTTCCTTTTCAGGGGATTAAGCGTGGTTCACCCTGGTTACACCTGATACAAATTCAAATTTTCATTTGTGAACTGAACCATTTTTTAGGGTTACAGATGAAGCATTTGATATTTATTAACAAAGACGTGACATTTATTGCACTGATGGGCTCTGGCCCTGGAAAATCTCAGCCCCAGTAGCCACCTTAACTGATTTGCAGCCACTGGCCTTTCTGTGGTGGCTGGAATAACAATGGAAGTGTGGTCCTTGTGCCACCTTCATTGGGAAGCCCATTATCCCTCAATATCCGAGCCTGACAGCACTCTGGATGAACACCTGAATTCTATTTAGAAGAGTCTACTTCATTTTCACAACACATTAGCAGAGTCATGGATCTCTGAGTGCTCTGTTGGAGGTTCTTATTGATGCAGATTTGTTTATTAAAAGGAAAAAGCTGGGCCCCCTAAGTCTTGAGACCTGTGGCAAAGCTCAGGCTCTGTGATTGGGAAGGAAGCCTTATTGGAGCAGGTTCTTCTGTCTGAACACATCAAAAGAAACTGCTTTCTTGATCTACTTTTATCAACAACCAGGATTCACTGGCTGTGCCATTTTACTTCCATAATTATGCATCGTTAATGGAATTAAAAGGGCTCTGTACACTAGGAGAAATATTCAACAGCTAATTCTCTTATTTTTTGAGCAACTGGAAAAGAGATGGGCTTTCATGTAGCCCCTCAGTTACTTCATTGTGTCAAAATTAAATGGAATAAATAACACATCAATGCAAAAAAAGGCAATACAGGATTTGGACCTGAGAGTATTGTAATGAATGCAGAAAAATCAGTACATTCCCCACTTTTAAAGATTACAGCCTTTGAGCACACAGATCAACAAAAAGAAAAAACCTGCTCTGAGAGCATTGGGCTACTGCATTTGTTCAGCCTACAGGAAACACCACTAAGCACCCCCTCAGTAATTCTTTAGGTTACAGAAACAGTTCATAACATTACCCAGCACATATCATAGCAAACATTAAAAATCAATATCAATAATAAATTGACTAAGAATGGTTTCCTGATACATAGCAGAAAAAGGAATTGCCAGATGCAGATAAAACCAAGATAGGTTTAATATCATTAAAATAAGCTATACAGAGCCAAACTCCTAAAGCACAGATATTTCTTTGTGACAACTAGGAATTACTGATAATGAGTAACAAACTAAATGCAAAGGCTGACACTAGATCCTGTGTGACTGCAAAATGTGAAGCACAGCCTCCCTGTAGCTAAATGGCATCAGCAGGGTCAGCTGCTCAACCTGTTCTGGTTAAACACATTTCCTGGGGCAGGAATCAGCCCTAAACACAATATGATGAGCACATCTTACTACTGGGATCATGGTTTATTTGCAAGTACCAAAAGCAGCTCAACAGTGATTCAGAGAATCTCAAGGAACACACAGAATTTTGAAAAGGAAACAGGCTGAAACTGTTGGATCCCCAAAGGATATAATTATGGAATATACATTTAAATCACGAGCTAATGAGTAACCAGGCACCAGGTATATATTTCTTTTGTATGCAATGCTAAGATGAAATAAAACTATTGCTGTACAGAGGACTTCTCCCACATTACAAGGATGCTCACGTAGACCATTATTTTGTTGAAGCAGTAAAACAAAAGTTTTGCTTTTTCTTCTTGTACTTCCTGGATTTAGAGGCACAAGAGAGGTCAAGTATGTGGCTTATGTAAGGCCTTCTTCAAAAAGCTCCAGTATGACCATATGATTTGTGTCACTTTTTTATTTTAACAATTTTTATTTCAGTGAATATGCACACAGGTGTACAAGTGCTGAAGAGGAAAGCAATACTGTATTTGTATATGAAATAATTTTCCTGGCATATACCATTTTTTTCTGGACTGCCTAAACAATGGCTAATCCTGTTTCAAATATGAAAGGAAAAATATGGTGTTAATGAACTTTTAAAAGTAATAAGCAGAAAAACAAAGGGGGAAAAAAAGAGTAAAGTACTAGTACTATTCAACACTGCTAGTATGAAAGATCTTCTTCCAAATGCTGAACAAGAGTAGGGTCATTAGGAAACATTAATCACTTTCTATGACAATTCTTGAAGCACATCACTATTGCCTGGAACCACATCTCTGCTGAGGCTGCTGCTCACAGTTAAGCAATTCATCACATGCTGCTAAAACGCTGCCCCAGCCTCCATCAGCTGCATGTGTGGCAGCTTCCCTGCCCCTGATGCACAGAGCTGCCCACTCACTTTGCACTGAAGTTCTGCACCACCAGACACATGAGATGGGCAGGAGATTTAAACTCTGCATTTTGTTCTCCCACAGGATATTTAAGACAACTTTGTGCAGCAAACCCCAGCATTCAGTCACTTCTGGAAGTAAACTACAGCTGCCTCTATGTTTGAGTCAGCAGAGCAGAGGGGCCTCGAGGCCTCCCCAAAGTTCTCTCTACAGGGCCAGAAAACAAAAGGCTGAGAACACTCCCTTGACCTCTGGATCCTGCAGCTTTTTGCTGCAATAGGGCACAAGGTACCCCAGCTATTTATTCTCAGTGTTTTATTTCAGTTTCCAGATCTGGCAAGCTGCTGGCTCACTGAGGAGCAGGGTCCTGTGCTGCAGCTCAGTGAACATCCCCATCAGTCTGCCTGCAGCTCCCTTTGGGCATCCCAAAAGCCTTTTCCTCTGAGGAGAGCTGGGGCTGCAGCCAGACACTCACCCATCCCTGCCCCTCCTGCCAGGTACAGCTCAGAGCCATTAAATGCTGCCATTTACTGCTGCCCAGCTCAGCAGTGCCACTGCAGTTCAGGGCTGTCAGTATTTCTGTCATAACCACACTTTCCGAGGGGCTGGTAACTTTGCTACTTGAAATTGCACCAGGCTAAAGCTCAAAAACATAAATTGTCATTCCTCCAGACTTTTAAATGAAGCAAGCTCCCAGCCAAAATGACAGATTCTGTTCTAGTTTGACAATACATCTGTGTCTTAAATGTTTTCTAGGTACTATCAGGCCCCGTTTTGCCCTCTGAAAAGTAGACAAAAACTCCTGTAGATGCCATGTCTGCCTCTCTGACCCACACCACTCAGAACATCCAAAGGCAGTTCAAAGATTACTTCTGCAATTTAGAGGCCTACACAAACACTGCAACTTCAGGTCAAATATACTTGAAAGTCTATTTTTATGCAGCTTGACAACATATAGAAGAACTGACTTCTCTTACATTCCCCCAAAAAAGAAATCAATTTCTTTTTGTTTTCTTTTAAAAATTTTTCCTACATATGTGTTACTGACCTCAAAGTCACCAACAGAGTTGAGTTCACAAGCATAACCCATACTTGGAAGGATTTGCCTTTCTTAAGGATTTGCTACTTTTCATTCAGCAGCTTCTGAATAAAGTTTGTAGAAAAAAAATGCATGGAGACTGGTATTTTATTATAACTGCTGGATAATTAGATCTCTACAGTTTTATTTGCAAAATGTCATGCAGAAAGAAAAGGAAGGGCATTGAACAAAGTTACCAGTCATACAAAAATTACTTAATATCAAAACATCAGTGACTTAATTCAATTTGAAGCATTATTACTTGACTCTTTTTGATACACTCAAATATGTAATACTATTCCTAATTTTGTACATTTTATCTCTAAAGAGTGCTCTGGGACTGAAGTCAAGATGCTTACACAGTGCCTATTGCAGGCTAAATGCTTTTCCCATTCCTATTTGCATAACAAGAGAAAAAAAGAAAATTTGATTTAAGCAGGTAGAAAGCAGCCCAAAACTTCTTTCTATGCATTTATATGAGAATACAGGTTATATTCACAGACTCACAGAATGAACTAGGTTGGAAAAGACCTTTGGGATCATCAAGTCCAACCTATGACCTAACCTAACACCTCCTCATCAACCAAACCATGGCACACCAGGCTTTTTTTCAACACCTCCAGGCATGGTGACTCCACCACCTCCCTGGGCAGATAACTCCAGTGCCCAATCACTCTTTCAGTGAAGAATTTCTTTCTAACATCTAACCTAAAGTTCCCTTGGTGCAGCTAAGGCTGTGTCCTCTCATTGTCAGTGGTTGCCTAGGAGAAGAGACTGACCCCCATCAGGATATGAGCCTTATTCGCCTTCCCCCTGATTCTTACCCACAGGCACTCAACTTTATCCTGATTAGTTTCAAGTTCCATGGCATCAAGAGCCTCCCTAATCCCCCCTCCCCTAAGATCCCCACCTCCACCTCTTCTCCCCCTCCTGGCTCTTCTGAAGCTCTTGTAGCCACCCATTGCAGCGCTCCAGTCACACAAGTCATCCCACCAGCTTTCCACGATGGTGACAACATCATGGCTGTGCTGCTCTGCCATGGCTCCCAGCTCCTCTTGTGTTACCCATGCTGTGTGCATCAGTGTCCATGCACTTCAGCTGGGCTGCTGACTTCACCCCTGACTCTGGCTTACCACCCCTGGCCTTGTTTCTGGAGAGCCTGGCTGCATCCCCCTTTCAAATCTAGTTTAAAGCCCTCTCAATCAGTCCCACCAATTCATGGGCTAGAATCCTTTTGCCCTTAACAGATAGATGGAGCCCACCTGGCTCCAGCAGGCCAGGTGCCCCACAGGTTGCCCTGTGATCAAACAACCCAAAATTCTGCTGATGGCACCAGCCTTTAAGCCACTTGTTGATAATGTGAGTTCTCCTGTTCCTTTCATTATTTGTCTCTGTCCCTGAAGGGACTGAGCAGAACACCACCTGTGCTCCTGTCCCATCAACCACTCGACCTAGAGCCCTGAATTTAATTGCCCTGGTGCTCCTCTTTTCAATCTCATCTCTGCCAGCCTGGAGTATTAGCAGTGGGTAACAATCAGAGGGCTGGATCAGCCCAGGAAGCCTCCTGGTGACATTCCTTACCCAGGCCCCAGGGAGGCAGCAGACCTCCCTATGGGATGGGTCCAGTCCACATATGGGGCCCTCTGCTCCCCTCACAAGGGAGTCACCTGCTCCAACTGCCCTTCTTTTGGTTTTAGTGCTAGAGGTGGTGATCCCTCTGACAGACCAAGTGTGACTGGGAGGCTCTCCAGGCAGATTATTTCCTTCAATGTCACCAGGCTGACTCTTGGATCCAGGGCCTCACACCTGTTCTGAAGTGGCACCTGGGCTGTTGATGGGGGTCAGGAGGAATTTTTATTAATTCCCTGAGTAGGGACCCATTTCCACTCCCCTTCATCAGCTAGGTCTCCTCCTTTTGGCTGATGGCAGGAGGTGTGGGAGTCCTCAGATCCTGGTGGGCCTGTCTCAGGGATGGAAGGGTGAAACTCCACCAGTGTTTCACTTTCCCTAATGCTCCTTAGTCTTTCTACTTCCTCCCTGAGCTCAGCCCCAGACAGAGGAGCTCATTCACCTGTTCTCACCACAGCCAGGTGTCCTTGCACCATCCCCTGCACTGTGACAGGCTCAGACACTGTACAGGAAGGGGTCTGGTACTTTCACTAGCTATAGCTTTGGAGTGTTTAGAGACCATTGCTGAGAAAAACCCAAACCAGCCAACCCACCAGCCCCAAAACCAAAAACCCAACTAGTGAACTGCCCTGTGAACTGCTGTGCCACACCCGTTTGCCCACTTCTGTCTCCTCACTCTTTAGATCCTTCTTTAATCCCACCTCTTTAGACCCTTCTTTAATCCCCAGGCCTGAATGGCTCAAGGGAGACACTCATCACACTCATCTTCACAGCTTAAAGAATAACAATAACCAAAAAATCCCAATAGAAACATTTTCTTTGTAAGAAAGGGGGAAAAAAAACAACCCAGAGTCCTCATTCTCCCCATTCCTCTCTTCGATTTTGATTAATATAAACATTTACATAAAAATTAGGATCATGTTTAGATTTTTTTTTTTTGAATCCCTATACTCCTTCTGAAGTTACAACCTTATACAATATGCTAATTTACACAGCAACCAGCAACCACTTAACAAACACAAATGGGATAAATATTATGCTGAGGATTAACTGAACTACAAAGAAGCAAAAGATCTCACTTTCGTGCAAGTTTGAGTAGTATTAAAACAAACAAAAAACATTGGAGGATAAAGACTTCATGCTGTTACACACTGAACTATATTAGATTTTCCTAAATGTTTTTGCTTAAGAAAATGCTGACTTGTCAGGACCTATGAGTGCACTGATTTCCCAAATCTAGGATAAAACTTCCAAAGTCAGAGGACGACTTCTTCCCTCCCTATTCCCCCACTTCCTGATCCTGTTTATCTTCACCCCTTTCTCAAATCCAGCAATCAAAAATGAACCATCCATGGCCCTACAAGAAATTCTTCACCTTCTATACCAACGAGGTGTTTACAACTTCTTTGCTTCAAATCAGGGAAAGTCTCCCACTAACTTAGTTCTGGAAACTCTCAATCTGGTTTTCACAAAATAAGAACTGGGAAAAGATGATATTTATTTAAAAAAAAGAATTGCTAATGACAAGCTTCAAGGATCCTAGTAACTGAGAAACCAAAAAAGATTTTGTGGCAGTCCTTAGAAGAGAGAAAACAGCTGTAACAGCTTTGGTTCTGAGTCCAGATTCAGGATGCAGTTGGAAGCAAATAATACCACTTTAGGCTCTGGTTTATGTTTCTTTTGGTCTCAGTGACAGAAACTTAAACATGACAGATTCTGAATCCTCAAGTAATTAATTCTAATCAGCCACCTGCCTCCACTGTCTGTTGACATCCCATATACAGAAGTGGTTATTGAAATAGTCACTCAGGGAAACACAGTTATCCTCAGACTGTCTCCAGCCACCCACCTGGCTCACACAGAGCTCTCAGGACTGAAACTGAGAAAGAAGGAAATAAAAATTAATTTCTGTATTAGTATTACAGGAGTCACATACTGTAACTTGTCAGTGCACTGTTCAAAATCAAAAGTCATGAAAGCTGGCATACTGATGAGGTTTCCCTATGGTTTTGTTACTTGAGGTAAAATGAATTTTATTGTGTCTAAGAAACAGGCTTCTCCCAGGGAGATGCATCCCCTGCACAGCACTGCTCTTCAGAACCCTGGGCCACTCCCATTGAGAGGGATTTTCCAGAATGTGCAAAGAGAAACCTGCCCCTCCACGTTCCCTGCAGCAGCCACTGCCAGGTGCTCCTATCGACTCTGCAGCACTGAGCTCTCACTGCAATCCCCCCCAGCAGGGGCAGCAC
The DNA here is from genome assembly GCA_013398075.1 of Notiomystis cincta. NCBI lineage: Eukaryota > Metazoa > Chordata > Aves > Passeriformes > Notiomystidae > Notiomystis > Notiomystis cincta. The sequence continues at coordinate 223,225 of VZRX01016035.1, read as the reverse complement.
CCAGGCAATAACGTGATGGAGCTGCAAGACCAAAACTGGCCCTGCTGTGTTGTTATTGGTAAAGAGAAGCTTTCCCTAGGAGGCAGTTTTCTTTAGTTCAATGACCTACATTTATAAAAAAGTCAGGACTGAGTTGATAAATCATCCCCAGGTCTGCCTTTTTCTCTTTTCTGAAAAAGAAAAGAAATGCCAGGATAGGTAACTTCAAATGAAAAGGAAAGCAGACTACAAAACAAACTCACCCTAAACATTTTCCTGCTGCTGCTTCTCCTCTGTCAAAAAGATTCAATTCAATCAACTTTATACTTCTGGTATAAACATAAATCAATGCTAAGACATTTTGGCTTTGCTATCAGACATGCTATTTTAATCAGAAATACATAAATAGAATTAATTTTAAGATTCCACTTTTTTCAGGTTATCTTTTGCCATTTCTAGCCCTTCATAAGCCATTTTGCTGCAGTTTATGGAGGACAGGGAGTCTGAGCAGCTCATGGGCTAACACAAGTCATTGAAAGACAGGGAAAAGAAAATATAAAGTGATATGCACAGAGGCAGAATCAGCTTCCTTCTCTTACAGAAAGCAGAAAAGAGAGGTAGCACATAAGAAAACCTCTATGAAAAGCAGTTTGGCACTTTGCTCCTGTCTAGGAGCTAGATTGGCAATAAGTAACTCATGTTTTAACACCAGGCAGCAGGAGCTTGAGCCAGGAGATGCAGAGTTTTTAGAATCCACTCCAGCTGCTGACAAGTCAGGCAGTAAAATCGGATTACTTCCAGCCATGGAGACATCCCTGCTGCTGCACACACCTGGCCCCAGTCCTGGGCACAGGAGCTGCTGCCTGTGCACGGCACCATTTGTGTGAGAACATCCCCGAGGGACTTGCCAGCATGGAGGGAAGTGTGGGGAGTGACACAAACAGCTTGGGTTTTGTCTGAGACAGAAACATTCAAATATTGTCATGTAGGAAATCAATAAAGAAACAAACAAAACATCACAGAGCCAAAATAACTCAGCAAAGGCAGGGCAGGGCTGTAGTCCACTGGTCACTGCTGTGCCATGGTTATCAGCTCTGGAGTGACACTGAGGGTTGGTAACAGTTCTGCAGTTCATGAAAGAGAATGGGAATAAAGGAGTTGAAGTCTTCATTTAGATTTTAAGCACTTTTTGACTTCACCTCCAATTCCTTCATAAAGGAACTCTGGAGAACAGGCCTCTACTTCTATCCCTGTTCCTACAGTCTCTCCCAATCTCACAATCTCCTCATCCCAAATTGAATTAGCACATTTTCCTCCTTATTCAGCATTAGCCTATTGCTAAGCCCAAACATGGTTACTGATCTCCACTGATCTTACTTGTATTCCCCAAATTCTTGGGCTCCCAAGATCATCACCAGCTGCCTGACATCCCAGCCTCTGATACAAGCAATTTTCCAGACCCCTCACATCTCCACTATGTCTAACTTCTATAACACCACCTCTGAGAGAGTCTCTCTCTCCCTTTGCTATTAGCAAAATGTTTATGATACTCTCATTAAATATCTCAAATCCTTCTGTATCCTATCAGGTGGGAAACATAACCTGACATATTTGTTAATGTGGGATTTGAAAAAAAAGAGGCCCTTAGGACATTTTCTCTTTTGCTAACTGACTTGTTATCATTAACATCCTTGCCTTGTTCTTCCCCACAATTCTTTTGTCCTCCTGTCTTCCCCTGAAACACACCCCTGCACCACCTCAGGCTCTGGGGCTGCCTCTGAGAGTGTCTGTAATGTCACACAGAAGGGCCTTCAGTGCTCTTCTGGGGCCAGCCACTGCCTCTGCAGCAGGGGAGGCTCAGGGGCTGCACCATCCTTGCAGGGCTGCAACTCTGTCCTGTAGAGACAACTTGAAAGGAACAAAGAGCAACTAAGAGAGGGAGATGTGAAGGGAAAAAATCCAGAAGGGTTGGATCTTAAAATTAGCAAGCACCTCTGGAAGCTTTGGGCAAATGGCTATTTCCAGGTATTACAAATGATGGATAATGTTATGCTGTGTTTGCATTGGGCTTAGTGGATAATTTGACAAGTTTATTGCTTTTGTGGTTTAAGAGACCAAAATATTATGGAACTTCACATCCAAGATATTTCATCATAAACCAAAGCAACTAAAACTGCAAAGCAAGGGAAGACAACACAGCTAATGCTAAGCTTCAAGATAAAAGATGAAACCTGTTATAGTTACCAATTAACATTTAGATTGCCTGTACAAAGGGATGCCATAAATTCCCATGCCTCAGGTACAATAATTCCTTTTAATATCTCATTGTATCACTGCCAAAACACTGTCTCTCTGCTGTGTAGCATTTCAAGGAACATTTGAGCACTTTTTGGTTTCCAGTAATTACTGGTGCACATAAATGACAGCACTGTACATGTTTCCTTGTAATCCAACTAACCTACAGGCAGTTTCTTCCCACAGAACCTCGCCAAGAAGCAGCAGAGACAGCTGAAGTTCTGCTGAGCATTACTCCAAAAGAAAGGCACCAGTTTAATGGCACAGAGTAAATTCAGTGTTGTTAATGGAAATAGATAATTTCCCACAATTCTATCCTAAGTTCTGCATAATGCACCCATAAATTTCAGCTGCAGCCTGCACTGAAAGCAGAATATGGCTTTGCCCAGCCACTGTGTTCTGAGCTCCCTTGACCTGTGAGGGAATATCTGAAAAGCTTTTCCACTTTTTTTGTGTCTCCATCAGGCATTTGGCATTGTAACAAAAGTGCCACTCCAAGCAAATTTAGTTACAATACAAAATAATGGGACTTTCATGTCATGGGGTTTCTTTTTGGAAGTTTCATCATGAAATCCTGCAGTGTGGTTTGAAAGATAATTAATTTGCAAAAGGGTTATCTTGTTAACCAAAAGCACATCATTATTTTACGTCTTGGTTTTGCACAATTTTGGGTTTGACACAAAAATACAGATATTTTTATTAGTAAATACAAAAAAAATAATTAAAAGAAAACCTCCGAGCAAATAAAAACCCAACCAAACAAAAACAACATCACAAACACAAACTTAAGGAATTTCAAATCAGTAACCATGCATGCACTCACAGTCAGAATTTTCACAACACAAATAACTCAAGGGGTCAGAAACATCCCTCTCACTGATTTCAACTTCCTGTACATGTGATCCCCAAGAAACAAAGGAGTCAGACAGCTCAAAGTTCAGTTTCTGGAAGAAGAACAAAAAGATGGAACCCAACCAGAAAGAGAGCAATAAGATAAGCAGGCTGAAAACTCAAGTCACAGGGAACAGGCAGCAGAGTGAACCCAGAGAGGAGCAGAGGAGAGGAGGATTATGCTTCAAGTACATAAAGGGTTGCTGCAGAAGAGAAGGGAAGGTGATTGTTTTCTAAGAGCACTTCTGCGAGGAGCAAATGAATCCAGTCCTGCTCAGGGGAGCTGCAGGGATGGGAGCAGTGAGCAGATGGTTGGGAGCATTCAGAGTTGGGAGGGTTTAGGTAAAAACCTGTTGAAGATGGCACCAGGTTACTGCTCCTGACTGCAGGTGACAGAAGGACTTCCAGCCTTGTATTGCATGATTCCTGGGAAATGATGTCAGGGAACAGTTCATCCCCCAGCTGAACCCAGGCTTGTAGGTGCAATTTGCTCCAGATTTCTGTCTGCATTTCTCTGTTCACTTGGCTGTTGCCAGAGAAGCTCAGATGAGCCTGCTCAGACCTGACAAAGCAGATATCTCATGCAGGAAGCTCTGACATCAAATATGATGAGAGTTTAGTCAGGAAGTCTGCCTAAGATTCTGCAGCAATTAAACCCTACATGAAATCATCCTCAGTGAAATAACCCAGTTGCTCTGCAAACTTCAGTAGGTTTTTTAAGGATGCCTGTTAGGCATCAAAAGAGAAAAAGTTTAAAAGTGTAAAGCATGAAAAACAAAACCTAAAATACCTTAAGCATCAATCCTACACATTTCATTTTGCAATGGGTCTCTTCCACTGAAGAGCCCACAAGAATAAAACAAATCAACAAAATAAGAACCTGTAAATAAGAATCTGTACTAGCAACCCCAAGAGATCGAGACTTGGAGATTTTTTTGGTCTTTGGAACATTTGCACCTAAATTTCTATGTTTGTTTGCATGCAAATTGACAAAATATAATCAAGGAACCAAACTGAAAACAAGAAAATTCTGACTTTCTCCCAGATCACTGTATCTTGGCAAGACAGGAATCTAGAAAGTAGCTTGTACTTGTAAGGAGCTGAAAGAATCTGTGATATTCTTGCACATTCAGTTTTTCAGAGCTGTAAGCTACCCTTGATGCAAGCAGAGAATTTAACAGTCACCAACAGCAAGGGTGGTCTGGTGGTCACCAGGACAGGTTACAAATGAGTGGTTTGGGGTTTTGTTTGCTCATTTGTTCTGGTTTTTCATTAAAGCATTCACAGATAAGGAGGCTGATTTGCTTGTGGCCTCCTCAGTTTTCTATGAAAGAGCTACAGAGGACACCCTGATATCTGCCCCACAACAAGAACTTGTGGCAAGCACTGTTGAAGGCTCTGTGAAGAGGAGATCCACACAATGCAACAAAAAGCAGAGTTCAGAAGACTCAGAAATAAAAACTAACACAGGCAGTTGCCAAGAGTCACAGAAATAGTGACAATAATTGCCAATAGGTAACTGTAATTCAATTACAGTTTCCAAAATCTTGGGGAAGTTGAGCATTTCCTTGGAGAGTTCTTTGAATGTTCTAATTTTTTGCTTAAGAATCGTTTGGCTAAATGATCTCAAGCAAAACTCAACTGTTCCCATATCAATGATTGGCTTAAAATCAAGAATAAAATCATTTATCAGCTACTTCTGCATAACTAATTCCTGATATTAGTCAGGAGTTACTGACTTTATCAACTTTGTTGAATTTGCTTTTACTGATGTAAGCAAAATTGAAATCTGACAAGAGCCATTTGAGCTAGCTTTGATTCCAGTTCAGAGCTTTGTTTTCTGAAACATTTGTTCCATTTTTGGCAATAATTATAGTAGGCTTTACAGCAGAGAGTTATTGTAACTAATTTGTACTTACATGACTAATTATGAATGAGAATGCTGCTTACAGTACTCTCTCACATCTGGAGAAGACCAGAAGCACAACAACAGCTGTCTGGATGCTGCCATGAATTTGTTGCTATTTATTCACTGAATGCTGATTCTTTTCTCTCCTGATGAAAGGTCTAAGGCAGCCTCACACACCTCCCACCACCCTGCATCGCTGTGTGCTGAATTCCTGAGCAGGCAAATCACATTCCCTTGACAAAGACAGAAAACAAAATAACCACTGAGTGCCTGTGAATATCTTCATCCCAATCAATGCACATCAGAAACTGCCCACCTGCCTATCACAGAAACCTTGCTTTTGGTTTTTTCATGCCTTCATAAGTTCACATGGAATCAGTTATGTCATCTCACCTGCCAGAAAAAACTTTGGGGCAAAATTGTTGGGACAAAACAATTGATTGTCCTGAACAAAAAACCCAGCACACTGTCACTACTGTGGTGATGCTTGATAGTCCCAATTCTAAAATCAAAGATGTTTGGGCTGCAATAATTAAGCACCTTTCTGAATATTTTTTTCAGTGGTTGTTTTTTTTTTCTCCTGGACATTTTCATTTCATTTTTAGTTTGTTTCTCTTGGTAGAAGGATAGGAAGAACCGGGTTAATGCTTTTTCAAATCCTTGATTTATAATAAATATAAATTAAAAATTTACTATCCAAAGCATTTTACCACATGCACAACTACACTGAAAAAGGAATATGTTAGCATTGGGTTTGTTTCCATGGTCAAAGGTAATCAACACCATCCCCACAACCCCCACACCACATTTTGAACTTTCATCAGAGAAACCAAAAAATAGCTTTGAACTACACAAGTTTACAACAATTAAGTTGTACGAACGATATGGAATGTTTTTCTAAAGCACTTCAGAAAATGACTGTTATTGAACCTGCAGTCTTTAAGGCTGTAATTCAAGTACTACAATTCCAGCCACACAGCTCAGGTCAAAAAGGAACAAGTCAAGCTGACAGGAAGCGAGTCGATGAATTCTTACATGATTTTCCCACACAGACACAGATGGACAAGAATAGAAGCCACTATACAATATAATACCTCTGTGCTACTCTTTCTGAGGTAAGCACCAACTTTTCTTGCTCTTTCTGTCTTTCACAGGTGACAGTACTCTCACATATTTTAATTTATCAGGTTTTCTAACCCCCAATCTCTTTCCTGCATCCAGTATATTAGGCAATAGCATCAATTTACTGCCTGTGAGAAGCATGCAAGAAAAAAAACAGAACATCCATTTAAAAAGACCCCAAATCTCTAAACTACCCTATAAAGTGAATTGCATTGTGCAAAATCAGAATGAGCAGGCTGAGGCTTTAAAAGTTGACTCCAGTGAAAGGCACTTTGGAGAAACTTTCACTCTCTACCAACATAGCAAATTTTTTACTCAGATTTTAGAGTTCCACATTGCTAGGAACTGAAAAGAAACAAGATTACCCAACCAAACAAAAGATTGAGCTGAAAATGGAGGAATCTTTATATTTTGGTTTTTTTTTTAAGTGTACTACAACCGCAGCATTATCTAAAGACTGAAGCCAAGTAATGACCTTCAGTTGAAATCTCACATATCACTAAAAGCTTTGCATCTTTTTTCTTATTTCCACAGGAGCTAAAAGCTGCAGTCAGTGGAACAAGGGCTCTCTGGTGATTTTCCCACCTGTGCCATGGAGCCCCCAGGCAGGAGAGCAGTGGCCCTCGCTGTGGGGCCCACTCTGCCATCACCACTCTGCTCTCTCCACTTCCCCTGATGCCCATCTCCCCTGGCAGCCCTTTCCCAGCCCCTCACCCATCTGTTTGGAATGTGCACACCCAGAAGGCAGTGACCAGGTCTGCTGCATCCCTGGCACAGCCTTCCAGACAGGCCAGGGCCCCACTCCATCTCAGGCAATGTTTCCCAGCACACCAAAGTTAAGTCAGCATTATCTCCCCTGTATAAGAGGGGGAGCAGAATCCCTTCTCTGGGCAGCCACAAAGAGCAAACTGAGGGGACACAACTGTGACTGTCAATGTCTTTTTGTCAATTATTTTTCCAGATTTGTGGCAGTGTTTGTGGCTGTCCCCTGGATTCTGTCCATTTGGACTCCAGATTGCTTGTGTTGTCACGTCATGCTGGCTAAGAGTCTTCAAACAGCACACTTTGCATCATCATATTTCCACTAGTTTCTATTATTCCAGCATTTCAATTTCCTCCTAATTCATGGCATGCAAATGAGACCTCAAGTTTCTCAAGAAACAAACTGAACAAACACAGACTTACCACTAAGGGAGACAAGTATTCAGACCTTTTTATCTTTTACATCCTGAGATAAACTGTCAGACAACCAGAATTTCGAGTGTGATATAAGGAAACCACAGGGGAAACAGAAGCACTAACATACAAAAACCACAGGGTTTCCTCAGCTCCAGCTTGTATAAAACTGCATCCCATCCTGGGTCCAGAAACATTATATATCCCCAGCACATATTAAAGAAGTCAACAAAACTAAAACCTTGTAAAACCAGAATGAATAGACACTTAACCTTGTAATTTCCTCTGCATTTAAGTATTTGCAAGAATTGCATCACCCTAACACAGGATTAAGGCTTAGTATTCACTGAGCACAATATAAAATGTTTTTACCTTTGTTTTACAGTCACTGTCCAGGCAGCCAGGCAGTGCTGTAAAACAGTTTCTCTGGAATGTCTGAGGCTAACAGGATCGCACTGCTCCCTGCTGTGTTTAGAGAAACATTAGGAAAAGAATATGTACTGATTATTTCAAAACAGCTCCAACCTGGATCATCTTTTCTGCATGATGGAATCCTTCAGAAATGCACCTGTCTGTGCAGAAACTCTAGAATGACACTGAGGCCACTTTCTCTCCTCTGCATTGAGGCATTGTGTGTATTCCAGTCCTCTAGGACTGACCTCTGTTCACCAGCAGGTCACAGCAATTTCAGAAGCAACACTCTTGTCACAGCATGCAAAGGCAGAAGAATCTGTGTGGATTATCCTGAGTTACAGAACCCAAAGCACTGAAGAAATCTGAGCCCCAGAACAGAGCAGCCTTGGGTGCTCCTCTGGCCAGACCCCAGAGAGCTCAGCACAGAGCAGCCCCTTCCACCCCAGCCAGCCACAGCACAGAGCTGATCAGTCACAGCTTTTAATCTCATTACTGCCCCAGGGCTTTCTTTTCCCTGAAACGAGTTTTCCTGCTCCTTGGTAGCTCAGGAAACCAAAAAGTGATAGCATTAAATGACATCATTTGTCTCCTCTGCATTCGTTTCCACACAAACTTTGAGGGAGTTGACAGTGCAGATGATGCTTAAGCTGTGGTGCAGTTTCACACCTGTGCCTGCTGCTGGCATTCCTCAAACCCCAGGTGGCTCCACAGCCTTGGAATCCATTAAGGAATGGATACACCAGGAGAGCTTCAGTTCTCAAAGCTGCATTTGCAAAGCAGGGAAGTCAGCCTGGTGTCTGAGTTTAGGCTCCTGGTGCTGTGGGAATGAATATACAGAGCACACATCCAGTCCCTGCAAATAAAGTATTCCAGCACACTGCTTTGGGAATAAGTCTCAGGGTAATACAACAGTCTGGCACAGGAACATTAAAAAAGATTCAAATCTCAGAGCCCCAAATCAGTTCCAGCTCTTTTAAATCATTGTTGTAAATATTGAATATTAAATGAATAAAATTAATTTGACAACAAAAACGTTACTTATTTCCTTAGAGCTGTTTTATATTTAAATCTCCCCAGTAAAATATCTCTGGAGGTCTATGACAGCTTTCTGAAAAGATCTTAAATTTTACAGCAAGTAGTAAGGTAACCATCACATCTTCCCACACATAATCTCTTTCAAAAGCAGAGAACAGGCACAGAAATTAAATGTTTGCAAAGCCAGCTGGAATTGCTGCTGAATTGCAACCTACAAGAAGGGTACCTGCACCAGTTTCTACCCCTCTCTTGGTCCAGGTGCCAATTTGATACTTAGAAAAGGTTTCAACTGTTTTATCATTCAAGAAAAAACATATCTACAGTAGAAAGAACTCCAGTCTCTGGGGAGAAGACAAGAGCCTTTGGATTTTCACTATTTTTAAAATAAAGTTAGTGCGTTACAATAAATATCTACCATTCAGAGACCTTGCTATAAACAGCACCCCTAATGAAGGGGAGAAGTTGTAAAATGTTATACGGATGGCAAAAATAACATCTTCAGCTATAAATTTTAAAGTGCTTTTTATTGTATGTTACAAGAACTCTCTACAGATGAGATTTGAAACTTGAATCCAAGTTGCCACAGTTAATTACTAAATAAATCTTGGACTAAATCTTCTGAGCCAATTTTAATAACTGAAGAATTTTCTCCTACAAATCCTTCCAAAAGAGAAAATTCGTATTGTTTAATATAACTGTGTGGCTTTCTGAGCCCTGTAACAGGGATATAACTGTAAAACATTACTGGAACTCTGGAACACCTTAGGTTTATTTAGTCCATGTTCTTTTGCTGCCTGTCTTGCTGCACAGTTGTGTTACTGTGGTCACACATCTCTGAAGAGACTCAAGAGTTTTCAGTCGTGTTAGGCTTGAATAAATCCCCAGATTTTACCACTTCCATCTTTAAAGATCAATGTTTGACTTTCAATACAAAGTTGAACTTGGGTTTAAGCCTCATTAAACAGCATCTGGGACTTTGAAGTAGCTGGAATTCTAAACAAGGGAATGATTTTGTAGCTAAAGAGGCAGCCTAGATTTTCAGCACTGACAAGCCCAGTCTAACTTATCAGAGAATATTTTGCTACAACAGGGCCAAAATATTGTTGCTAGGTTGGTCAAATCTAGCAAGTAAATCTAAATTTTGGATTAGATTATGAGCATAAAACACCTAGGTATGTTAACAGCTCAACTATGCCAAGCTAAGACAATTGCTTCCATTTTCTGAAAAATGGATTTCCCTCAAATATGCTTACACACAGAGTCAGGCTGCTGCTACTGTCAACTCTCTTACCACTTTTAGATAAAAATATATCCTGCTTTGCTTCAAATCTGTAAAAGCCAGTGAATGATAGTTAATTGCTCAGTCATGTAGCGTGTACAGCTGCAGACCAAATAATGTCTGTTCATTGCCCAAGCTTATTTTAAGTGTGTTCTCACGGGTCCCTCTATAATTCCCTCCACTCCATCCCTTAGCCAGACAGACATCTCTCCCCAGCCCCTGAACCAATTTGTTCTATTTTTGTTACTGCTTTAGATTTAAGGTAATGATGAGCCTTTTGTCCTTGGTCTCCAGACAGCTGAAAATCTGGGTCTGGTTCCTTTCATCTGTTCCATGCACAATAATGTGCCTGCACTGAGCCCTACTCCTTCCCCAGCAGGGCCTAATAAGAGCCAGTTTCTATATGTACATGGCCAATGGCAAAAATCTGCATTATGTTTCCAGCACACAAATATTTTCAATATTTATGATGCACAAGTGTCTCTTTCAATATCAAGATGATCAATAAGAACTCATCATTTTAACAGGAACATTCACAGATGTATGTTAAATACTTCATAGTGCTTATAGATTTCTGGGTACAGTATATTTTCATTCAGTTGTGTTTGCTAAGTCTCAAGACTATCTATTTTTGCATTATAAGATCACCAACAAAAGCACTTACTTGCTAGAAATTTAATGCAGATGCATAAGGGGTATTTTTAGTGTGTTTTTAGGGTGGATATTCCAGAAATCTAAAAGGCTAATAGTCTAAAATTTTTCTTCAGGTACTTTTGAAAAAATCCCAGTATTCAAAATTATTCCTCACTATGTAAATACTTCTATTAGGAATAAGACTTGAGAATTCATCTGCTTCAGGCTCTCTGACAACAAAATTTCCATTTCAATTAAAACCCAACCAAACAAACCACAAAGCCAGCTAAGAGAAAAAAAAAATCTACATTTTTTTCCCCTTCCACATCAAAGGAGATCTCTAGATAGGACATCAGTGCTCACAGCTGAAAATCTTCTGTTGTCTTTGCAAAGACTGAATTGAGCAACTCCAGTCAGATCTCTGCAGTGTGGCACAATAAAGGTTAATTGTGAGATGTTTTATTTGTCTCTTCTGGGTTATCTTCTTGAATCAAAGATCAGCTGCAGGTCTGTCAACAGATCTGAGGCCTCTGTCCAAAATGAGAGGGGGGACTGCTCCCATCTGGACATCACAGCTCTGCAGCAGTGCCCAGAGGAGACAGGACCTGTGTTTCAGAACAAACCAGGGCTGCCCATCCTCTCCCCCAGCTCTCCCCCAGCAGGGCTGAGGCAGGAGGGAGCACTGGACCCAGCAGAGCCAGGGCTCAGCCCAGCTCCTGGCAGGATTTATTCCCTGTGTTACACTGCAGAGGGGACTCTGCCTCTTGGGACCCAGCTACACATCTCAATTTCAGCCTAAGGGATTACAAAAGGACCCTTTCAGGAGGTGAGGTTTGAGATCAGGGCTGGATAAGGGCCTTGCCCAGTCCCCCATGGCTGCAGGAAGCTGCACATCCTCCCAGCCCTGACTGTGTTTGACCATGCTCAGTGTGAAGAACTTTTTACTGACAGCTCCTTCAAACTGCCCTGGCTGGAACTCCTGTCTTTTGTCTCCTGTCCTTTTACTGCACACCTCTGAGAGGAGCCTGGCTCTGCTTTCTCTCCAGCTCCTCATTCCCCTTTCTGTGAAAGGCAGAATTGCTTCCCTTTAAATGATACTTTCATAATTCAAAAGTTATTTGCCTTTTACAGATAATGGGTTAAAAGCCTGATAAAGGAAATCCTTGACAGACTGCAGCAGTTACCTGGGACAAGGATACACACACTTCTCCCCCAGATTAAATCAACCAACCAGTCTCCCAGAGCAAGGCAAAACAGATTCAAAGACATTGGGATCTGGCTGCTGTTGTTAGAAATTACTCAGTCTGCCCTTGTAGAAGATGCTCTTAAAAGCCACCAAAACTACCAAAGACCACAGAGCAACAAAGGAGTCTAAAGGGAAAATACAGAGTTATTTAATGCACCAAGCTGTTCACCAAACTATGGCATCATTAAATGGGAAAACTACAACAGAGCAAAAAAGTTCTTTGTGAGAGATCATGTCTCACTGCTGCCTTACACCTGGTAACAACATTGGTGCTCTCTGAAAAACTAATTTTGGCTCCAGAAATATTCCAGACACATTGCAAACATACAACAGCAGTCATAACTTCACTACTATTTATTACAAAGCAAAACCTTTTAAGAATACAAGTACCCCAAGAATAAAACCAAAGTAAAACAGTGCAGCATTTCTTTATGACTATTTTTTTTTCCATAGCATTTATTTGTACTTTAAATTACTCACAGAAAAGGAACTCACCCCTCTCCTTCCAATGGGAGACTTGTCAACCAGCAAATTCATAGCTGAAGATCTTTATGTCAAAAAGGCTAAAAGACTAAATTATTTACAATTTAACTCTAACCTAATTCCAAAGGAACTGTGCTTGTGCAGCATTTTCTAGCAGTTTATGCAAGCACAGGCCAGCTGAGAACAAACAAGGCATTAGCTGCACACCATTCCAGACTCCTAATTAACCATACATACTACAACAAGCAGCATCACCACACTAAACAAGTTAACATGCAAATTATTCTTCTATCAAGCCAATGCTACAGAGACAACAGAATTTGGAAGCATAGCAGAAGGACCAAGACTGGTTTTAACCCCCCTGCATAATTAGGTAATCCAATTTGTTTTCCTAAGCATTTGTATAATAACAGCACATAAATGCTAAAACTAGTCTACAGTGTTGCTTTTAGAATTATAAAAATAAAAGGATTAGTGGCAAAGGTTTTGTGCTTGTGAAGAAATAACCATCTATTTGCACAATCTTTCATGTGTTTTATAGACATGTCCAGACATCAGATGTACTTTTCATCCAAATTGCTTCCCATGCTCACATAAGATCTGCCTCTGACCTGAACACAGAATCCATCTAAGACAATATTTTTTCCAGCTATACAAGTTTACACTCTACAGTTCAATACAGATAATTTAAAAAGTCACCAACAGCATCCTTCTAGAAGAAATGGAACAACCAGGAATTGCTACACTCAGTGGAAATACGTAATAATTTAAAATAGCATGTCAAAAACATTGTGTCTTCCTGAAATGAAACCTGTCCAAACTGCTGTGCTTCCAGAAAAACAGAATACCATAGCCCATGATAAAAATGGATCCTAAACCACACTCCTCCTACCTTAAAGGCAGGGCTTTAGGCTATATCTGGATTAACAGGGAAAACTGAGTAGGATTTAATTACTGCCTTTGCTGGGATGACAAGAATGGCTGCAGGGCACAGGGCAGGGAAGCAGGCAGCAGTGCTCAGCAGTCACTGGCTTTCTGCATCCTGCAGTGCTCTGTGGACCTTATAACCTTCAGCTTAAGCCATTCCCTCATGATCAGAGCAGTCCTACTCCCTGGTGCTGAATTACTTTGTCTCTGGTGATGCTGCAGGATGGGCCATATCCATCAAACCCAGTGAAACCCTCACAGAAAGATTTATCTGCTGCTTTGCAGTACAGCTGCTCTCAACAGGGAGGGAGCACCGAGACCTGACACTCATGGGGCTCTCCTGAGCTGCAGCTGATGAGTTCTGGGGAAAAAGAGGGCAACCAAAAAGCATCTTAACTTCTTTAATGCTCTTCAAAGAGGGAAAAAAACCTGCAAAAAAATAAGGACATGCAACTACACTGCAATGTTCAGTGTTTTGCAACTGGAAAAAAAAAAGAACAGAGAAATCCATTAGGCATGAATAGGGCCACAACACAATTATTCCAAACTAATCTCCATCAGAGAAACTAAATACCTGCTGTGCACACATGCCTGCTTCTGCTGATCTTTTCCTCCTGGAGCACAGGAGCTCCTCACAAGGTGGCTTCAGCACTGAGCAGATGTGGCTGAGTACAGAAGACCCACCAGGCTAATTTAATTTCACTGCAGTTCAGAACAGAAGAAAGACAGAATAGGATTGCACTGGGGCCAGTTCTGCCCTGTTTAAAATCTCCAGTAGTGAAAAGCAGACAGATGCAGGGATTGTTTGGATAGGTAGGTGGAAATACTGTATGAGCTCTTCCACAAATGCTGGTGACAGACAAAGGCCCTTTCTATAATGCTAACTGAAAACTGGTCTGAAATATTGCAGTGGAGAGCTTGGCCCTTTACAGGGGTACAAAGCCAGAAGATCTGTACGTCAGGGACAGGAAAAGCACCAATGAAAATCAGTGACTACTAAATCATATCTCATTTGAGCCCTCTGGGAGCAAGTTCCTCCCACTCAAGGAACATATTTTTTAAATGTTTTTAAATAAACTAACTATTAGCAGTGCAGAAAGCAGGAAAACAAACTAATCAATAACTGATGCCCCTCCATCAGCTGCACAGCACAGGTCACTTATCAAGAGAGACCTGGTTCCACACTGGGGAAGACCTAGAAAGTGAGGAAGAAGGTCACAGTCTAACAGGTACTGCCTGCCAGGCTGAGACCCCAGACACTTTAGTCCCCACACATGAGGATGCAGCAGGTGCCCAGCAAAAGCCTGGGGAGGCAAATGCAAACTTCTACCAGCTGCCAGCAACTCAAGACATCATGACCTGTACTTTATAAGTTATTGCTGAAGAGCTCCCAGATGAGCCACATTAATAAAGCTGTAGCCTAATTAAACCACAACCCTCACATCTCATGCTCCCATGTGCCTGGGAAGATCAATGCAAACCAAGGCAACCCAAGTGGGAATCATTAAATGCATCTGTGAGCCACACCAGACCAACAAACAATTAGACACACAATGTACCAGTCAGGACAACAAACCAGCCTTATGGTTATGATCCCATCAGCTCAGCTTTCCTCAAGTGTACTTCCAATTAATTATAAAACATTTCTACACAAACAGTGGCATCTCTAAATGTCTACTTTAAACACCATTAACATTGTCAATAGCCTAATTTCTATAAGTAAACAACACAGCCTTGCTCTTGACAGAAATGTCTTAACCCACTGAAACTTTCTGTGCTATTCTGCAAGTACATAATTATACTGATATAGTTGTAATCCCTGAAGGAAGTGAAGGGAAATATGTGCAAACATACTAACCAGGACAACAGGGTTCCCCAAAAAACAGTGATTTATACTTTTAAATGAATATCAGAAAGAGACAATACCTCAATGATTTTTAGGAACCCACTCAACAATCTATTCAAAGTCTTTTAAAGACAAAATGAGAAAGAGACATGCTACAGAGCTCTGCAGGGAGCTCACAACTTTTTGCAAAGATCAGTGCTGCCACTTTCTGGATGAGTGCATTTACCCATTTCCCAGATGGGTGGAAAGGCTGTGGAGTGCTGCATTTGCTGGGCTGGAAGCTGGACCAAGCAGGCACAGCTTGGCTGGGAGAGCAGAGGGCCCCACACAGCAACACTGAGGCATTTATCAAATAAGAACAAGGTTTCTTATAAGCAGAGGGAAAACCAAAGAAACAAATGTGTTTAATATATTGAAAAGAGGAGCCTTAGGAACTAGACAAGCATTAATAAGAACAGAATGAAATCAGCATCCTCACAGCCTGCACACCCTTTTGCAGACCCAAAAAGAAGAGAAAGGACTCCAAGAAAGCCTCCCCACCACTGTCCTGTGGGACTCTGGGTCAAATGGCTGATCCCAGAGCACCAATATCCTGATAAAGCTTGTCATGGAGACACAAGCCTTTTGCTACAGCCCCCAGATACTCAACACAGAGAATCCATCTGTCCCACTTTGTGAAAGCCCTGAAACATCCAGAAAATAAAGAAAACAACAATAAAAAGAATCTTCAAATCCTACCAAAAGCTGATCTAGATAGTTTAAATTATCACCAGTTACAGACCAGGCAGACTTCTTACTCTGCAGTACCAAAGGAGAGACATTAATTTTTACTTGCATATTTTTATTGTGTTTATTTGCTTTTTGTTTTCCATAATGCCTTAAAGAGTCTCCTCTGCTGGCATTTATCAACAAATAGTTGAGGACTAGAAGAGTATAGTCACTTATGACTCAGTCCAAGCAGTTTCTGTTGCTGGATGTGGTCATTTGGTTTGCAATACTAAAAATAAAACAGTAAAGCAAACACTCACACACCAGCTACATACCTTAGCACTGCAAAAAACCAAGCTAATTCAAATCAACTTAAGCGATTTGGGATCATACACTAACTCAGTGGGTCTTAACTCCTGAAATGAAATTCAGTTTTCTCTATAATCAGGAAAGCAGTTAATTCAGTACAGATATTGCAGGATGATATAACTAATATTCTAATATCAAATATTTACTTCAGTCAATATTAACTACTGAATATTATAATAACAATGCATTTTACATTATGAGGCTACCAGTCTGAAGTCCCTCTTTGGTGAATTAAGACAGAAATGTGATGAATAAGAGGGAATGAGGTGTGCTCGGACCAGAACAGTCATCTGTGTCATCTCTGACTATCAGGGATCCCTGATTTGGTGTAAAGATATAAAATTGTATTTTTCACTTCCATCTGACTGCTTTCAACCATCAGTCCACACTTGGTCTGGCAGAACAAACCCTCCCTCAGTGATGCCTTTAAAGAAGCAGCATTAGTGCTATTTAGATCACAAGGTTTCCAACTCTCCTGTTACCTCAGAATGAAGAAATCTGTCCATGCAGACATTCAATGAAGTCTAATTACTTCCTCTCTTAGTGAATCTTTCTTAGAGCAGAGCCTAAAAGGAACTTAAAACAAATCCACCTGTTTTAAAACCATGGCAGGGCTATGACTTTGCATCTCACTCGCTTTTGGATCCTTTTTGAGCCGTACTGAATTTCATTTGATAACAGCTGTCTTCCCATGTTTAGATTTTAGGAATCTCACACATGTTGGAACTTGCCAAATGGGGCTCTTGTCCATGCTAGAAAACTGTAGCAATTTGCTTATCTTCCTGCAAAGAAAAGAGTGGACAAGATGCTCTATCAAAATAAGAATACCCATGCTGATAAAAGGCACTTATACACTGTGATAACTCCTCCAATATCCTTTTCCTGAAGCTATTGTTATAACTGTACTTCAGGAAAAACAAATCAAATCTAAACCAGGTAGAACAGCCAAGCTGATGCACAATGTATTTAGTATTACTGTTTACCTTAGCAGGCAGAAGATGGAAAAAAAATTGACACATAGTTGTCAACACTGAACACAAAAAGAACAAATAATAAAATCATATACCCTACAACACAGCTACATTTATGGCATTTTTTATTTGTTTCCACCAGAACAATACAGTGGATACTAATGAGAATCACTACATGACCGCCTGCTTCCTTTCTTCGTATTTCCTACATTTTTCTTCCCTTCCCTCACAAAACATCCAGAGTTATCAGTATGAACAAGTCTAAATAAAGGCTTAGAAGAACAGAGATAGAATCCAGACAAGTCAAACAAAGAGGTGTGAGGAAGGTTCAGCTCCAGATATCACTGCCCAGGGCAATTCTAGAACATATCTGGGGAAGCCAAGATATGACCAACAGGTTTCTGTTGTAAAAGCAACCTTTAAATAGGTGTGCTCTGAAGGAAGACAAACAGCAGGCTGGAAATGAAGGCTGACCAAAATGAATGGAAAACTTGCTCAAGACTGACATATCAGGATAATTGTTCAAGAAGACTTCACACACAGGGAGACACAGCCTCAAAGCTGCTCCAGGGTCAGCACAATTTGGGCTGAACACTTTGGGAAAGGCAGCCTCTGAAGCTCACTGTGGTTGCATATTCTCAGCTCCTAATCCAAAAAGAAGCTCCTTTTAAACTTGGTATTGCAAATTATGGGAGTCTGCATTTCTTTTATCATGTTTTTCCTTCCTCTGGCAGATTGGGAATTGCTATTCAGTAGTTTTAGGCATTAAGTAATTTTGAGGTGCACAGGACATTTTAATTAGGCCAACAGTGTTTTATACATTGTATTGATTTTGCCCTTTTTTGGCTATTAATTGATTTATTTTTTCCAGTTGAGGATATGAACTTATCATTGATTTCTACTAAGTCAAACAGCTGAAGGATGAAACACCTACTGCAGCTTGATGCTGTCCCATGAAACACCACCAGGGCAGAAAGTTTCCATTTTACCTGTTTTCCAGGAGAAACAGCTCCACAACTGCACCTCAGCTCTGTGAGGAACCACAGCCCCTGAGGGATGTGATCCCTGCCAGCCAAGGAAGGCATTTATGCACATCAGGAGAGTGGCAGCTTGTCAACGCAATTCACCACCAGTGGCAGTTACTCACTACCTCAGAACATCTGTCCTTTTTTATTCCAAGCCATTATGCATTGGACAGTGTGAATAAAGATCTTTCAGATCAGATCTTTCAGATCTTCTTCAGCCTTTAGTAGATCCAGCAGAGGTGCCAGACCAGCTTTCCAGCACTCCTTTTTAGAATAGGATTTCCTCTCCATCAAAGAACATCTCATGAGGGTTTGTAGGCTCTGCCCAAGGTTTACCATGTTCACCAAATCAGGTGAAAGGTGCCAGTGCCTGCTTCTCCTCACTGTATCTCATCATGCCCAAACATTACAGCTGGATCTTTGTAAAAATTAACAAGTTGTTGCCAGAGATGCCTTTTTTTTTCCTCCCAAATGACACGATATTTTAGAGAAAAAAATGTGCCAAATGTCATTATTACACTACAGTCACATGCTGCACACTTGCCACCATATTTATAAAACTAACTGAAAAAATGCATGTTAGTCTACCAGGGCTTCTCAGAGGGTATAAAGTTGTTTTCAGCTACTGGATGAGATTTCAGCAATATCTTTTAATTAACTGTTTGAAAATTCAACCACCCAATATTGGGCATGTCAGTTCTAGATGGGAGATATTGATCTGCTCAGCTGATCATTGTGAGGATGCTGTAGCTCCAAGAAGGGCAATTAGATGTTTATATCAGAACACTTGCAAGTCTTCCATGAAGAGCCAGAGAACTGGCTGGGATCCCCTGGAAATCTGCCCTTGGAGCACTAAGCACAAGAGAAGCCTCACACAGATAAAGCAGGGAGATGTTCTGCTGCATTAACTTGACAGGAGCAAGACCTGGGACCGAATTTCACCTGGCAAAAGGAAGACTCCAATTTCCAAGTGAGCCTGATGCAGTTCACTCAGCCCTGGGAGAACCTCCAAACTCGGACCCAGCAATTCTGAGTAGCAGCCCTGCCCATTCCTTTTGTGGAACAGAGATGGTGAAAGTTGGCAGGGGAAGGATGGTTAAGAGGAGGAATCCTCAGCTAATAATGGCCATCCTTTCAATACTTTATTTGCACAGATGCACTGGGCAGAGCCATTATTGGACCCAGGGTCAGAGGATGAACTGCTAATATGCTGCTAAAGGCTGCAGCTGTTACTCACTTAATGAGTCATGAACGTAGCACCTTGAGCAGCACTTCAGTAACTGAGAAGAGAGATGGGAGTCAAAGCTTCTCGGTGTAACAAGAGCAGAAAGACCTGCAAGATCCATAACTCTGCCAATCTGCAACATTCTCACAGCCTGTTACAGCACAGGTGGAGTGCAAGTTAATACTACAATTTATTAAAGCAGTCCCCGGGTTAATTTGCCAGGAGTGTTTCATTAGATCTACCTGCACTGAGTCAGACAAAGGTGCTACACGACACGCAGTGAGAAAAAAATAATTTTATATATTCAGCAAAAATACAGATCCTGAGCTGCAAAATAACTTCAACCATAACAGAGCCCCTCTAATGAGGAATTGCCATGTTAATACTACACTGCATTTTTAATTTATACTTCAATCAGGAAGTCTAAAAAACTGTAAATATTTGCTCTTGTAACAGGTAACATGATCTTTTTGTATATCAGACTCAGAAGCAAAGTTGATTTAACAGGAGTTTCACCTCCTAATGGGTCCCTACTGCATTCCTACTCTAACAACTCTCATTTTCTCAAATACATTCATTTTTTTTGCAGCATAATATTCCCAGCTCCTCTGCATATTTGTATTACAACCCAGCTGCACAATACCCTGTCTGAACCCCCGAGTCTGACTGTTCTGACCCCCAACAGCCCAAGGAAAGAGGGGAAAAGGCAGCACCAACAGTTCTCCCCCTATTCTGAGTCTTAACATGAGATCTTATTCTGAGGCTCCATCCATCATAAAATTAGAGTTTCCATCCATTGATGCAGCTAAAAGAAGTGGAAAGGGAGAGAGGATGAAAAGAAAGTGTTCCTTAGCAATGCTACTCAACTCAGAGCAGTAAAACAAAATACACAGCCCAATCACTTGCAGAGAGTGAATCACTAACCATTTCTTGGAGCTTTATCAAGAGCGAGCCCATTTTGTAGATTAATGTAAAATGAGAATGTAAATAATGCTTAGAATTTCAATAAGCCTTTTAATTTATTGCTTTGAATCTAATGCATTTAATAGAAAGTAGTTGTCTTCGAGGCAAGGTCTTTGGTATTTGCATTTAGGACATTGTCCCCTTCCCTCTTTGTACACAGATAAATAATAAGAATAAAGTGTAATGTGCCATTACCCATTTTTCACTGGGAAGAATTCAGCTAAATGGAGCAGCACTGACAAAGCAACTAAGCTGAGTAAATGAGAGCTCTCCTACATCACGGTGTCTAAGGCTAACTGGTAAATAAACATATACATTTTTAACAAGATGTTTTCCTTGCAGTTTTGAGAAATTTCACGTGAGTCTCATTTTTAGTGGCTATGTATCAGGTTTTGGTGACCATGTTTCAATGCTTTTTGTGAATTGTTAGCAGGGAAGTGTTGATAACGAGCACAAAATGGAGAGGAAGAAAATCAGTCTCTATAAAGGACCTCCAGTATTCTACTTCTGTTCAGAGTAGCTGGGTATGAAATTCCCAAATGTTCAGCAAACTCCAGGATTTCCAAGGTGCTGAGGGAATGCTTGGGCCAGAATGCCCAGCAGGGTCCTTCCCAAGCTGAGGGGCTGAGGATGCTGGAATTGCAGCCTGGACAGTGACAGTCCCAAACTCAGTGCTGGAGCAGAGACCTCACTCACACCAAACACTGACCTTTGGAGTGACTTTGACAAGGCACAGCTCCACCAGCACGGTTCCTGCACCACCCTGAGCTCTGAGCTGTGCAGGTGAGCTGCCAGGACCCTTCTGAGCCACTGCTCTGATGTATTAAAGGGTTAATACAGACCCAAGTGGAAGACAGAAAAGAAAGGAGAAGGGATCTGTGGAAGCAAAGTATGCAGCCTCAGTATGAATAAAGGAGCAGTATTTTACAGAATATCAGTGAAAGAAATCCATAAAATTGTATGAGATCAGAGATCAAAAACCACTGTCATTAAACTAGAAAGATACAGAACTCAATTTGGAAAAATATAACACTGGCAACCTCAGGGGCAGGAGAGAGAACTGAGCTGTGAATGTTTAAAACTCAGCATATTAAATGACTATAAGACAAAAATTTAATCCCAGTGTTCAGCAAATAGGGACAATACAAATTAGTATTGCTGTTTCAAATAGTAATGTTGCCCCATCTATCAAAACATTACCAGTTCTAAAGCTTTGTTACAACATTTTATTACTTTTAAGCAAGAGAGACCAATAAAAATAGCACAAGGACTCCTGAACCCATAAAAAACCCAGCTAATTAACTGCAGAACTGGAAGTACAGAGATACCCACAGTCTATTGATGGACAAGCATAGCTTTAGGCCTGAATTGTAAGTCCCAAATCCTCTTAGATAAATTCCTCTACAAGCTAGGGAGCTCTGTGGCATAATGCAAACACCAAATCCAGAGTTCTGATAAAATGCCTCATAAAAGTTAAGACTGGTTTCTGACGTGTATCAAGATATGTGTTTCCGTTTTAAAACACAGCTTAGCCTAATTTTTCTCCCGTCATCTCAATTTCTCCCCCCTGTGACACACCACTATTCCCAGAAGAGTTTGTTAATTTACATCAGCACACACACAGCACATTTGCTGTATTTTCTCCAATCTGTTCCCTGAGAATGCACACCCAAATGTGGGATTTTGAGAGGCATTGCTCTGCTGACTGACCACTGAAAAGTGACACTTTGTGCCCTTGGAAGTTGGCAAACGTTATTCAAAATCAAAAGGGCACTAAGGGAGGGGGAAGGGGATCTGAACTCCTGAAAACAGAGAAATGAGAGTCTACTTAAGGGAGGAAGTATTTTGTTAAGTTAATATGGTGGACTCTTAATGAACAAGGAGGATTCTTGGGGATTACTTTGCTTTGGAGCAATTTCTAATCTCTCTCTTGCCTGTTCTGTGCTTAGGGGTCTGTTTGCTTGAAACCTCTGCTCCATTATCTACTCCCAGGGACGCTCTTTAGCACACTTTTATTTTAAAGGGGAAGAAATGTTCAAATTAAAATGTGAAAGTCCACATAAGCATGGCAAACACACAGGACCTCCCTGTGAAAGCAAAGGAGAATGCCAGCACAGAGGATCTCTTACAAGGCAGCAGGAGGTGCTCTGGACTCCGCAGGGAATTCCTCATCCTTTGTGACTCCAGCAAAAGCAGACAGGAACAGACAGGCACATTATCACTTCTCAGAACTATTTACCCATCCCTGCGTTTTACAGACAAGCAGGTGACCTTCTCCTTTCCCAAAGGCTTTATCAACTCTGATAAATCGTCCTGTTAAGAAACAGGGAAGCTGTTGAGGAGGCGATGATTTATTGGTCAAATCTTCTGAAATATATAATTAAATTTTTCTCTCTGTTGATGCAACCAACAGCCAAAACCAAAACCTTGTCTTTTACTGTCTCTTCCAGTTTCTATAACAAACACAGAATTTCCTACTTCTGAGTTCATAACTGAATCTAGAAATACAAGAAACTATAAAATTCTCCTCCCACAAGCAAATCCAACAGCATTCACCTCCACAGTCTGGAAATAAAATTCCAACATGCATGAGTATCAGCTGTTACACTGACAATCTGCAAAATGTATT
The DNA here is from genome assembly GCA_013398075.1 of Notiomystis cincta. Lineage (NCBI taxonomy): Eukaryota > Metazoa > Chordata > Aves > Passeriformes > Notiomystidae > Notiomystis > Notiomystis cincta. The sequence goes on along the minus strand of VZRX01016035.1, from coordinate 200,100 downwards.
TTGCAGTATTTTCACCTTTTTGTTCAGAAAACACACACTGTGTGCTCAGAAGATTGCCCTCAGCTCCCTGACACTAAGCCAGGATGTTCTTTAGAAGGGCAGGCAGTTATCAGCAGTCCAGTCCTGCTAGGGGTAATTGTTACAAATTAGAACAGCACGAATTCCAATTTTTCCTACTTTTACACAATGTAACATCATTTGCTATTTATGATTTATGCTGCAAAATAACCAGAGCTCACTCAAGACTGCAAATGCAGTAAGTGCTGAACCATGTCAAATGCAATTGTATACTGCTGGGTGAATTTTGTAGTCAGAAATTATCTATAGCTAAAAACGAAAAAAAAAAGGTTTAGTCATGGAAATATAGACCTGTACTATTGTGTACATTCCCATCACCACTGACAGAGGATCACTGCAGGAAAATTCTATACCTACAGGATAACAAAGTGCCCACAGAGGATCAGATGAAAAGCAAGATTAATGCTTCAACCACTCATCCAAGGGCCAAAAAGTCCCAGTACATACACTTGACAGTTGCTGCAGAGAGAGCAGAGGCTTTCAAATCCCTTCTAGAACCATGTTTGCTCAAAGATCTGCCACGAGGTTTAGATTCCTCTCCTTATTAGTACTGTGCCTTCTACATCTTCCCTGTAAATTCAATAAGATATCATAGGTAAAAAACACTGCTGAGGGCAACAAGGCTCAGGCACTGTTTAATAAGAAAACAAACATTAAAAAAAAAAAAAGAAATTATTAATTACTAGTTACAAACCTGGAAATCTGGGTTTGTTGGTTTGGTTTTTTTTTTTTTTAATTGCCTTAAAATACAATAGCTCATCTAGAACACAGCAATCCTGGCATCAGTGGTAGGCAGCATCACATTTACCAGGAAGTACAGAGAGTTCAGAGATGCTGAAAAACTCTCAACAATAATGACCCCAGAGAGACTTCTTACACTTCACCACTTGTCAGGCTGGGACCAAACATCTTCCTGCAATTTACTCAGCTGAATATTCACCTACTGAATCAAACAACCCCTCCAAAAGCTCATCAGTTTCTTCAACGAAACTTTAGTGATCTTTTGAGCCCCCCCCACGGTTCCACCTGCTGAGAAGCCCAGGCAGTAACACACACCGAGCTCTGTCTGATCCTGCAGAAGCCTCCAGGAGCCCTGGCTGCCATCCCTTCCTGTTCCCTGCACTGGAGAGGAAAAACACAACCCAAAATGTCAGCCTCTCTCAGGCAACACAGAGTATACTGGCATTTAATCTGTCCTGGGATGTGTTTTACTGCCCTAAAAGGAATGAACTTAGGGGAAACAGCATCTACCCCACAGCAGATGGGAAAGGTTGGGTACTCTGTGCCTGTATGATAATGTTGTGTGGTATAAAATATGAACATTCAATGGACAGAACAATTCATACTGAAACATGCACAATATCAAGCCAAGGGGGAAGGAACAGTTAAGTTTTTCAGCTACAGCAGAAATTCAAAGTAGGCTAATACAGATGTCACCACCTGGTCTGACAAAGACATTTGTATCTCCAAAGAACTGAAACAACACAGTGTGATTAAGATGAAGCACCAGGTTACCTCCCAGGAAAGAAGAGGAGGAAAAAAAGGGGAAAAGGAGGTTTTGGGAGAAGTTGGTGCATTACAGCAGGAAAAGACCCCTCTGTAACAGATGCAGACACTAAAATCATGTTTATATCCAAACTGTGAGGGATTCTGCAACAACTATTACTTAGTAATTGTCTTACCTTTCCTTGCACATAATGGATTGCCTTCAGTAGTAGTTATTTGTTATCCTGAGATGCTTTTTTTGCCACATCAACTGTGAGACAGCTAATTATTTTACCTACTTTTCATCTATCTTTCCAGCCTCCCACTTCAGCTGCTGTTTTGTTATCAAGTTTTATTATGAATCTTGCCATAATTGGGACTTTCAACCAAGCACTAAGAATGAAATAGTGGCATAACATTCCCAACTTTCATTTAGAATTACCACCTTGTTGACTGCAAAGACTGAAATGTGTTAACCAAATGAATTCAATAGCTTCAAAGAACAAAAAACTATTACTGCACCTTCACTGGATTTCTAAGCTCTTGACCTGAGACTAATGGAAAATAATTATATCAATTCACCGAGTACTGAATACATACATATGAAATAATACCAAATGCTGAAAAATACTGAAAGTACAGAAGGGTTTTCTTTTTTTCCCTGTGAAGGTAACTGCTTCATTTCACAGCTGCTGCTTCTCACGTGGAGCCCTGCAGCACAGGGAAGCAGCACAGACCCTCTCCATTCACACAAGCACATCCTCATCACAGCCCCGTGCTGCTCTCCTCTGAGCAGCTTTGTTTCTCAGGGGCCTGGGGCATGGTCAGAGTGAGAGCTGAGGCAGAGGGAGGTCAGCTGGCTGGGTGTCAGAGCCTTCTGATGCCCCTGGTCCAGCCCCCGTGGAGCTCCCACCCGCATTCCCATCACCAGGACAGGGGCTTTGCCTGCAGAACAGGCAGAGCATCACCAAAGCCCTGTCCCTTTCCTCATCCAGAACCAGCTCTGATCCTGCACTCTCCACTCTCCAAGAGCGCTAAGGGAGACTCTTGAGCAGCCTCTCAGGGGATCAGAGACCCTCCTGTAGCCCAGCACCCACAGACACAGAACCCAGGGCTGGCCTGCTAATTCTACTCTAAGTGCACAGAGCTAGTGCTGACAATAAATCACTGTGCACAGGGGGGGGAGACCAGAGCACAAACATTGGAAGCACAAGGTCTTCTATAAGCCCCAGTTCCTGCACAGCCTAATCTCACAATCCTAGAATCGGCTCAGTTTACAGCAAATTTTAAGGTTTTTTAGGTTTAATTAGAACACTGTCTGCCTGAAGTTTTTCTGATGACTCAAAGAGCCTAGGAGCAGGTTGAAACATATGGTACTACAGCAGTGCTAGAATAATAAAGCAGGCAGACTTCCACAGAAGTCTATAGAATAATTTACATCATCTTTTTGCTACTAGAACATTTAAAGAATGATTATCCTTTATGACATCCATGGAGCTTCTGTTAAAGGAGCAACATCAAGACCCCAACTTGGCACCTGCCTGTACTGTAAAATTACTCAGGAGGATCTCTAAAAAGAGCAGTATGGAAGCAAATGAGCAGCAGCAATATTAAAAAGAAAAGATAAAGAAAAAAGAAAAACGTAGCTGCACTGTTCAGGTAGGAAATACCTTTATCAAATACAGAATCCACTAAATAAAAATTGAAGGTGTTACTTCTGTATGTACATACAATGAATGGACAAAGAAGCCAATTATTCTCCAAGATATGTATTTTTCAAATCTATGACAAGGAATTTATAGGCATGATGGAAAATGTAGTTTGCAAACTGATAAGGTCAAATGAAAATATTTACATAATTTTACAAAAGGGAGACTTTATCATATTAAAACATTGATGCACACATGTTCTTTATATATGCAGCCAGTGCCTTGGCAATAATTTAGTGATGCAAGATTTCTGTATCTCATGAATTGCTGTGTAATGTTCTACATGAAAAAATAACATGTCTAATTTTACTCTGAAGACAAATGATTTGTCATGCAGAAACGTTCATTAGATTTAACCATTACTAAAAAACAGGGTAATAAATCATGATTTTGCATCAAATGAAGAAGCAGCACCTTTCTTAGCTTGGTTGTTCAGTCATAATCATGATAAATGGACATCCTGGGACAGGTGAATTTTAACAAGCATTCAATACCCTTAGATTAATTAGATTTTTGTTTTCTAGTCTTTGTTCTCTCTTCCTTTATGAATGAGACCGGAGTTGAAAGCAACACTGAATAAACAAGTGTTCATTGTTGCATTAGAAAGCTGTTTGCTGTCACAGGGAGTCCTTCCTCTAGTTCTGATCATTCCACCCTTCCACACAGAAAAAGAGAACATGCTGAAAGAAACCTGCATTTCAACTTAGCATGTCAATTGTAAGTAGCAAAATATCATCCTGAAACATACATATGGATCTTTTCACTCTGAAAAAACTAAATTCTGGCACACTGTGGACATACAGGCAAATAAGCTTTTTTCCCCCCCTCCATTAAATACTGTAGAGTCTCCTGGTACTTGCTGCATCATTGAATCTTTGTGGGATGGGAAAGAACAGGAACAGTAGGCAAAAGAAAGCTATGGGTGAAGTATCTTAACATTAAGTCTGATTTCTCATAGTGGTGGGATGTACAGGACAGTAGCTCAATAAATCCCCAACCAGTCAGTGAGTGAGCAAGTCCATCCTTGCATATTTGGTACCCAGAGGTTTCTTCCAGGAGCTGGGGACAGGAAGTCAGCAGCTGTGATTACAAACATGATGGCATGAAAGCCTCAAGAAACTATGACTGGGGATTTTATTTAAATTAAATGTGGTAATAAGTAACCACCGTTATCTCCCAAATGAGATATTCACAAGAGTGCACTGGGAAGGAGTAAAAGCAGAATCAAAACAAACAAAAAGGCCCTACTGAGCTATCTTTAAAAAGTTAAATCTGCCCAGCCTGGATAAAATGTGGAAGGACCCAGCATCGATATGGGAATTGAATTATTTGTTTAGTTTGAGCTTTGCTGAGGAAAATGGAATCTAACACTTCTATCTACCGAGCGATCTGTCAGGGCAGGACGAGCGGAGTCAAACTGCTGCCTTTGCTGACAAAATGTTCTGTGGACTGGTAGCAAGGAAGAAAAAGCTAATATTGTGCCAACAAATGTTCTGATTTGAAATCACCAGTCACAGGAAAGACTCTCTTGGAATACTGATTATCCAAGGGAAGAGCAGGGACTGTCCTATTCCACAGTGTAGGCTACGTCCAGCGCTGTACCCCGAACAGACGGGAACGGAGCTCATTTAGGGCTGTGCCAAAGGAGCAGACAAGCAAAATCCCCCAGGCACTACTGAAGATTAATGTGGCCAGCAGAGTCAGAGAGTGTCCTGAACAGAAATGAAATGGGAGAGAAGGGGAAATAGATAAGTTATTAAAGACCACTGATGAGGAACGTGTTGTCCTGGACCATAAGGAAAAGCCCCGCTAAGCTTCTCTTGTAATGAGAATGTGTTTAATCACTTATACAGGTAAATAATCACCAGCTATTCCAGAATACTGGCTAGAGAAAAACAGGCTGGAAGCAGGCCAGGTGCTGAAGTTCCTGGAAAGCACTGCATAGCTTTTATTGCACACACAATATAAATATTAAATACAGAAAGAAGCGAGCAGGTCAGACGCCCTTTGCAGAATTTCTTTTTGAAATTAAGTTCATGCATGGATTTTAAGGGTTTTACAAAAAATGCCTATTTTCAATGTGAATTCAAAAATAATTAATATGCACAGTGTACATACAAAAAGGCTGATTGCTGTAGGAAATTCACCTGAAAAACCTGGCTCTGGGGAAATCCATGATCTACAATTACACTGCTGCAGTACTCAGATATTCCCTTCTCCCGCATACTCTACATGATCCACACTGGATACCTAAAAATCCAGAATACCAACCCAAACAAAGAACAGTCCTTGACTGCAGAATTCTAACTCCTTTCTTACAAACAAAGGTCAAAGAAATAAAGAATTTAAAGAGCAAATCCCTATTAAACCTGCCCTCCTCCCAGACTTGTGTTTTGTTTTCAGTTGTACTGATTTTATGATATTCTGACATTTATGATATTAACAAGGCTCAGAGAGGCCATTTTCAGGATTTCATTATTTCTTAAACTGTTCTATTTTCAGCATGTATATAACACACTGATTTTTAAAGCTTTGGAGTTCTAGAAAACTTGAATAAAGCAATAATTTTGCCACTCCAACTAACAGCTGAGACCTCCAAGTAATGCATTTGATGTCATTCAGGGAAAAAACCACCCACCAGATATGACATTCCTGATGCTAACATTAAACAAGATACAATGCTGTAACTTGACAAAGACAAATGAAAACCAAAGCATTCCCTCCGAGGCAGCAAACGAAAAGGCAAAAGTCTCCTGCAATTGACCTTAACGAAGTTACAGTGCTGGTGTATTAAACCAGACAAATCTATCTGAATGGAGTTTCATGGTTCAGAGTTACATGTGCAAAAGTCATGAAAATAAGAGTTATTCCCACAATTGTTTAACATGGTTCAGTGGCTTCCTCACACTGAGGGCATCTTTTCCTCTCCTTCAGCCAGTGCTGTATCAGCTGTACCCACACGTGTGTGAGCAATGATAAGCAATTATGTAGATTTTCCAGTGAAAACTGTTCAATGAGAATTGTGACTGCAGTTCAGCAAAGTAATATTGCTTTGCTAATTAACAGTACAAAAGGCTTAGAGATTTCTTCTGAAGGGAATGCTGAGAAATTAAGCACATGCTGTTGTCATTGTACCATTTAACTCTGCTCTTGGTCTTAACCAAGGACATGTAAGTTTATTTTATCTATGTTAATTACTATAAAGTTAAAAAATTGACCTGAGACCGTGCAGTTAGGCAAGGTAGTCTATATTATAAATAGGACATTTATGCCAGCCTACATATTTTATGGCCCTTCTCTAACCCCAATTATCTATAACATACTAGTTTCAGAAAATGTCAGGATCAAGGGCATTGCACTGTTGCTTAATGATCAGAAAATATGAGAAACTTCCTTAATTATGAAATTTTAGGGTGCACATTTAATGCAGAGTTCTCCTATATAAGGGCTACAGCTTTTCTCCTCTGATTCTCTTCTGTGCATAAATTAAACCATTTCAGCCAAACAATGACTCTTTAAACCCTAAAAGAGCTTCATTGGGCCTTTCAGTGAAACTATAGGATATTTGCTGGCCAACATGTTGAGTGAAAAGAGGACCAAGAATAAGCATTTCTACCCTAATATCTCCCAAAGATCCTCTTAATTTTTCACCTATGTATTTTGCACCCACACCACCACAGCCTTAAAAGAACACAAATCACAAAATCCTACAGCTTCCAGCATCCCAAAACTAAACCAAGCTTTTGAGACACCTCAGTATAATAAGGCTGAGGAAAGGCAGCAGCAAAACATAAAGAATCTCATGCACTTGTCACTTAACATAGCATTAAAGTTGTGTATTTATCCCCACACAGGAACTGTAGGGATGAGAAAGGCTGTTTGCTAATCTGAATTAGGCCAATGTGAACCTGACAGCAGAGATATTTGTGACTTACAAGACTGCAAGTGCTATCAATAAGTGATAAAACATTTATTATTGGGATGTTCAGATAATTCCCCAAATACCAACTAATAAAAATATATCTATTCATGAGACTTCCATTAGTAGTGTTTCACTGTACTTTATATATATTAGATTAAAAGCCTCCTCTTCAAACCTTTCCTGAGTAAATGCTTTCTTTCCCTCCATCACAAGAAGTAATAGATGAAAAAAACCCCTGCAAGAACCAAAGTTTCCAGAGCCCAAGTCTGCAAGTACAAAAAGCAACCAACCAAAAAGACAAAGTAAAAAACCCACCTCACCATTCTTGCATTTTCTCTACAGCTTCTCTTGTACACTCAATTTAGAGCAGTTATAACCTAGAAAACAAACCAACCACCAAACCAAATATGTTCATTTCCAAGCTCTACATTCAAGTGTCTTGTTTCACACCACTGCCAGAGGTCCCTTCTGCTCAGGTCTGCTGTGGTGACCCATCCCTGCAGACCCAGGAACACACGTCCCCCTCCCCTGGGCTGTGTCTTCAGAACCCTGAGTCTGCCGACTACGAGCCAGAAAAATTGATTACTTGATCACAAAAGGTGCATTTGCATGAATGAATTTTTGATTGTAGCAAAAACTGTTAAGTCAGGATCCATGAAGCAGAGCAAAGAAATGGATTAGTCACCACAGCTTCAATTAATGGTTTTGGTTCCCAGTGGCAAATCAATGTCCATCAGCTCTGACTTGCTTGTCAAAGACAGGCAGGCAACACCATCTACAGCACTTAAATTACAGATCTTATAAAATCTGGCAAGCAAGACTTGACAGGAACATCTGATTCCACCTCAGCACAACTTTTAAATTATACTCTGCTCTTCTGCTCCATCCTGAAAGGCTTTGGTAGAAGGGAAGAAGAATTCAGTATTGCTGAATGCAGAAATAAGCTCTGGGTAACTATTATCTTAAATCATGTTTATGAGCTCCAAAATAAACACACCAGCTTCTACTTTGATATGGACAAATGTCTACTAAACAATTTCAGTCCAGTAAAATTAGGATACATGTGGTCTAAAAAAAGGTATGAATGAAAAGGTATGAATACAGTGCCTGCAGAATCTGCAGGTGTTTTAAAGAGCTTCTCAAGTAAAAACCACCAGAGAATGTGAGGAAATAAGGCACAAACACATCACATTTTATTTCCACATTAAGAACAGAAGAGCAATGATATAACAAAGGCCAGAGGAAGCTTTAGGGAAAAATATTAAGTAGTAGATGTGGTGTCATATAATGTAATTGAGCAACTTGTTCCTTGGTAATAGCAGTTGGAGTGAGTCACTGTACTGGAGCCTTTTCTGCATAGCAGCTCCTTTGTGTACTGTGACAAAACAGCCCAGGAGCCAGGAAATTATGGAAGACTGATTTCTCTTCAGCAGTTAACTGTAAAAACATCCAAAGACTTCACATAAATTTTGTGGAAAGAGAAATGGATGTCACACTGAAGACCAGGGAGTGAACATTCTGAAGGAGACACCTCAGAACTCTGGAGCTTCCCCAAAAGGACATGGCACAATTTCCAGTGGTGCAGCTCTCAGCCCAAACATGCTCCCAACATATTCAACAAAATTTATGATCACAGCAACACAAAAGAAAAGCACCTGAGCTTTCTCACATGTGCATTTAACATAAGCATCCCTCACCAGAGGATGCAAGTGGCCAGTGCAACTTTCTTAAACCAAAAACTAACAGGCAGTGGTTGGGGCTTTTTCCTCTGAACTACAGCAGAAACAGGACATGGAACTGCTTTATCAGTCAGGGTAAGGCAGAGAAATTAAGAACTATGGGAAGATGTTTACTTCTGCAGCCTTTTGCAATGAAGACACTGTGAGTCCGTAAGATCACAGTGAATCCTGCCTGCCTGCACCTTGGCTCAGATACAGGGCTTGGAGAAGTATGTGGGCATTGCACCTGGCAAGCAATCTCTAGGTACACTAAAATAAAGCACACAGTGGTTTTTTGGTGTGTTGTTTTTAATTTCCAGTGGCTCATGCACAGCAAGTGATGCATTGCTGATCCAACAAAGTACTGATTCCTAGATTAGAGTTGTTTACATTGCTCTGTGATTGCATTAGACTCGACCTAAAGTATCCATGTCACAGCATGTTTTAACTCAGTACAAAAAGAGGAACAAACCATACTCCTTTGGGTGCTTTTCTTGTTTGACTTACTCTAAATAAAATAATCTTATTCCAGCAGACTGCAAAGATCATCCACTCTAGAGTGGCAGCCAAGGGGACAGTCTGCATAGAGCCCTGTAGGGTGGGTTTGCTGGTCTTTGTAAAATCCATGTTCCTTGAGTAACTTGATCATGCCCATGCACAACAAACAGCAACTACCCAAGTGCCATGGGGGTGTTTTGCAGAATGTTGGCTGCTGCTTACACCTGTTTCCTCTCTTCTCTTCCAGCCCATTACTGTCCATTGTGTCTGCACTGTGTACTGCAAAGAATTTCATTTTACTAATTCCTCTCAGATATGCCCTGGGCTATTGTTGTCCTGTGCACTCCCTTTTCTTCTGGGCTGTACTAATTCTGTTCCTTTGATAATACAGTGGGACCCAATTCACTGCTTAGGAAGATTTCACTGCTCTCCACCTTTCCAGTCAAACTCCCTTCTCACAGCACCTCATTTCAAGCCTCTTTAACAGCTCCCCGCTCCAAACACTCCAGTCTTGACTATAAAGACATAATACAATTCTGAAAAAAATCCTATTTGTGCTAGAAAGGCTCACAGGTTACAAGCAGAATTCCTACAGTTCACAGGGGATCTCATTTGGCTTCTCTGTGATAATCAGCCAGTTTTCAGTTGTTGAAAACAATGAACTCCTGAAGAGTTGAAAAGAGACTGATAACAAGAAGCTACTTTGGTACATAACAGTGTCACTATTCAGGCCTTGGGTCTGCAAACTTGGCATGACTCCTGCAAAGACCCCAGGACTGGAACACTTCTTAAATGGACTTTGAGAGGGGTTGTGAAATAAATCGGGAATTAGCAGTGGAACCGTCTTTTGATCTATGCATATTAAACAAATAAAAACCATTTAAATAACTCCATTCGGTTTATAATGTATTTAAGATTTAAGCACCTGCTTAAGTGTCCTGTTAAGTCAGAATTCTAAGGAATTTTTACTTGTATTAAAAATCAGCCATTATTCTGAGGCAGTGTGCATGGTCTTCAGTTTATACAACTGCAGAACAAGGAGGTGTTCCTAGTTCCTTATGCAATAAGAAAAAAGACAGCTGATTTAAAAAAACCCCACAGACACAAGTCCAAGAAAATAATATAAAATTTCCTAATTATTTTATCATATTAAAGCATTCTAAAAAAAGATAAAATTATCTATTTGGATTTTTAATGAACTTTCCTCCTACATAGCCATCAGCAGTGACTGTTCCAATAACTTGTTTCTCAGTCTCTAGAGCAAGCATTTCTACTTAGAGAAAAATATTTTACCATCAGGATGAAAGCTGTCATTTATCTCCAGGTGAAATATGTTAAATACAATCTGCTCACAAGAGTTGCATGTTCACATTTCTTAACACAACATGAAAGGTTTGCTTCCCAGCAACCTGCACTCCTGTAAATACTCAGAAACGTGCTCAGAAAGCAAGAGAATGGTACAAATGGAATAAAGTTGTTAATGACAGAAAAGAGCCAATAACTCACTGATGCAAATAAATGTCTCAGTCAGAATGTGTGCAGATGCACAGGAGCACACCCACAGCAGCCTTGGGTGGTGTGTGAACCTGTGCTAGCTCTTGGACACAAATATTTTTGTATCATCACCAGAAGCCAGTTTGGCACCAGCAGTGATACTGTTAATAAATTAAAGCAAGTCAAGGCCAGATGAGATAATCTAACAGGTCCCTTTTGACCTCAAAAAAAAGTTAAAAATGCCTTTGAATATCAGCTTTTTGTATTTAAAACTGAGTTGAGGATTGTTTTGCTGCTTGTTTTGTCTCCTCTGCCTCTCTCCCTTTCTGGAGAAGACAGAACAAGCTGAAATAGCAAAAGTACTTTTACACTGTTATATAAAGAAATATATTCAGGCTGGACTTCCAAAGGAAAAAAAAGCAGTAGCCTGACAAACCAGCAAGTGTGGAAAACACCACTTTGGGAGAGCTCCCAAGCTCATAATTCCATTACTACAAGACACAATAGCCCCTGTTCTAAGATGTACAACACCTGCTCTACGGCACATAAAATGAATTTCCTGCAATATCCACCACATTTCTCATTGTGAGATCTTATTACAGCTCATGGAAGAGTTCTGTTGAACTATTTCAATTTTGTATTATAGCAATCAAAATACAGTAAAAATGAGAGGCTACAGTCTATGGCAGGAACATACAAATAGTCTGACAAAAATCTCCATAAATCACCTGCTCCATCTCCTGTGCTATTGAAAATCAGGAATACCCAAGACAACCCCTGACAGATGTTTCCTTAATACTTCCTTAAGAAAAACTCTCTAAGGATGCCCTAAGACACACCCCCAGGTGCCTGTTTCTACTGCTCCACTCTTTTTTACTGTGGAAAAGTTTGGGGGATTTAAACACCTGCGTTGTATCTTCTTTCCTACAATTAAAGCTGATTGCTTCTTGTTCTAGCCACAGAGAATACAGAAACAAAGAAATCACAGTCTTCTTTGTAACATCTTTTAGAGACTAGATATTTGTTACTGTCATTTTTTTCAGCCTTTTTTTCCTAGAGGAAAATAATCTAATTTTCTCAACCTTCCCTCAGAGGTTAAATCTCCTGAACCTCTCATTTCTGGTTTTTTTCCTTCCATATTTCTTTCATTTTTGTACGTCTGTGTTAAAGGGTGAAACTCAAGATTACACCCAAGTCCCTAGCTGAAGGCTCAAAAATCCCAGGAAAAATAATGTCCCTCCCTCATGCTAGATGCAAAATTCCAGTTAAGACATCCCAAACTAGAATTAGCTTTTTCCCCCCTTTTTTAACAGCACTGCATTTTGTCCATGTATTCCACATATTCAGTTTGCAATATGCTACAACCACCAGATCTGGTTTTGCTGACCAGCTGTCAGGCCAAATATTCTCTGTTATCTGTGGGTTTCCTTTGTTGCTCTTGCCTGTCTGATGCTTGAGTTCAGTTCTCTGCTTTAAGAGCATGTTGAGCTCAATAGTATAAACAAAATTACTGATGACAGAAAACAATTTAATAGGTTTTGTGGTTTCTTGTGGGGGAAAGTGAACCAAAAAAATATTAGCAGAGACAACAGCATTTGGAAGTGCTTAGGAAAAAACAAGTGGCTGATCAGGGTGGAAGAGACACATGGGGAAACTGCATCCACAGGTCTGTCAGGGGAACAGGGGTTAAGATGCAGAAGATATTAAACAGACTTCCATTTGTGTAGGGTCAGAGCAGAAAAAGGAGAAAATCTCACAGCACCTCCCAGCCTGGTGAACAGTGGGGACCAAGTGTGGAGCTCAACAAAAGGGGCAGGCACAGCACTGATGGGAAACAGCAGATCTGAACAAAGAGAAGCCCCTCTGAGCACATGACATGAAATGAGATTGTTGTAGTATGCAAAAATCTGGTCACTGGATACACAGGTAAAGAAAACAGGGGTCAAAGGTGAAGGAGTCACAGAAACAGCTGGCACAGAGAGACAGCCCAAGGACCATCCCAGCAGGGTGAGCACAGGGGTGAGCAGCTCCCCCAGGCACAGACTGTGGCCAGGCAGGGACATGGCAGTTACAAGTCAAAGCCAGCCTCACTCCCTTTTTGCCTTCATCAGTGTGCTTACAGCAAGACTGATTTTGTAAAAGGCACCTGCACTTAGGTAAATAACTCTTGCACTGAAAAAAGTAGGAGCCTCCATATTGTTATCTGAGAATCCTTCCAAAGATGACAAACACATGCTTTTGACCTGGAAGGTTTGCTGAGAGACACTCTGCAGAACACCAGCTCTCCATAAACAAGCTTTTCATCACAGCTGTACTGCAGGACAACTGGAGAAGAGACCATGGAAACAACCAGGGGCTCTTAAGGGCATCACAACTGTTATGTAAAAGAAAAACTGTAAATGGATTTTCTTGCTGCAGCACACTTTGAGAGGCAGAGATGTGTACTGAGGTAGAAAACTATTTGTCTCTGCCTGCAAGAGCTCTGTATTATTTTTCTCCCCTATGCCAGGGTGGTGATCTCTTGGATACAGACTTAAAGAAAAGCACTTTGTATAGAAACTGACTGTATGAGCCTAGAAAATTCTTAGTGTGTTACTCATATTATTGATCTCACAAAGGACAAAGAGAAATTATTGTTTAGAAAGAATCTCAAAGCTTATTCATCAGAAGTGTGTCCATTTATAGGTACCTCTCTACAGACACATGCACACTCATACACAGTGCATGTACTTTCTAAATCAGTCTCACATTTTCTACATTTCAGCTTATTTTCTCAATACATATATTTCATCTTGTGACTACAACTGAACAGCAAAACACCTTCTTTTGCACAAGAATTTATTTAAGTTGTCAAGCAGAAATCCTGTCAAAATCTCTATAATCACTTAAAGTGACAGAATTTGCCTCTTTTTGCAGAACTGGATTGATTTAGTCTGCTAATCATTATTATATTATAAGCCCTTACTAGGTCTTGGCAATGCCCACAGTCTATCTTTAGCCCAAGCCATTGTGCCAGCTCTTTGCAAAAGGAAACTCTCTAAAAGCTGATCCTGTTACTGGAAGTGCACTTCAGTACACAAATAAAATAGAACTTCCCCTCACACAACCACTGCCTTGAGGTCAGATGTCATGCATTCTAACACAAATTTAATCTAGTACAAGAAATGGGTCCCACTGTTAAGGTGCAGCCAGTTTAGCCTGTGCCCTGTGCCCTGCCATGCTGCTGGAGATGGCAAGGCAGCAGGATGTGGTGAAGTCAGTGTTTTATGGAAATCTCAAAGGAACTGCTGCCTCTGAGACACAGGGCTCAAATACAGTGTTCAAGATTTCATTTTTGCCCCTGGGAGAGAGAAAGGTGAACACCAACTGTTTTTCATCATCAGGTGCAGTGTAATAATGATACCAGGCACTTCCTCAGACTCTTCTATTCACTGGAATTTGGTCTCAGTGAAATGGTTTTAGTAGCAGACATGCTTCAGCAGCATACTGAAAAGACAAACTCTGGATGGCAACCTGAGCCTAAGCATTTCTCCTTCCACAGTGCCTGGCACATGATGTTACTGTTCTGTGCCAAATCCTGTCCTACTTAATTATGTTTTGATTTCCAAATGTTTCCTCCACTGCTCCCTCACTGGACACCACTCTGCTCCCCATCCCAGAGGGCTCTGCAATGTCACTGCATTTCTACAGAGATCTTGTATTCTTTCCAGAATAACATCAAAAAGTTACTTACACATCAGGCTACAGTAAAAATAAGAACTACAGAAATGTGAAATACCACTATTCTCTAGGATTATGAGTTTGGAAGAGTAGTCAAAAAAAAAAAAAAAACAAAAATCAAAAACCCAATCAGACACAGCTGAGAGGCAGATCACAGACTAAATAAACCAAGATTAAACACAACACACAACAGACACTGAATCTGTATAACCCGCACATATCTCAGCACAGGATGTGCCAAGTTTCTTTTGCCCGTTGCACAGAAGAGTCAAATAGTCCCTTAAGAAGTCAATTTGATGCAGTAAATTTGATTATAGTAAAAGAATTAATCTGGGTACCCCCTCACTGATCATTAATTCCAATTCATCACAGCAGATACCAATCTATGAAAGAGTTAGTTTTCCAAAGCAAATGTGATTTTTAAGCAAAATCCCCACCTTGTGAGGACAGAGTACATGTTTCTAGGCACTGCAAAGTTCTCAGATAACTCTGATCAAAGCAGGTCAATAATTGACTTCAACCAGCACTCCTCTGACCTGCTAGGTATTTCTCCTGCATCCAGGTGAGTCTCAAAGTAAATGCTTTTTTCTCTCCTTCACGTGTAAAAACCCTCACCCCCAGACCACAGCAAATCACTTCCATTCAGATGATGACACAACAGGAAAAATAAAAACCCCAACAAGTGAAAGAAAAGCCTGACTACTCCCAAGCAGCCAGGTTTGAGCTGAGTACTGGCAGCAAGCAGGGCTGGAACTGCACTGGGGATGGAAGTGGGCAGTGGAAAGGCCACTAAGGGAGAGGTGCTTCTCACATAAACCACCTGACACCACAGGAGTGCAGCACTGGCTGAGTGAAGAGAAATGCAGCTCCTCACAGTTCAGCTCAGCAGAAACCAGGGCTCCTTTCTCTTTCCTTCACTGCCTGGCACTTTGCTATGTGATCATCCATGATATTAAAAATCAGAGGAAGGGCTAATTTCACAAAGGCAACTGCTAAATTTAGCTAACTTCTGTTAACATCCACATGCTCACAGAGATTAGAAATATAATTAGGCAGGTGGCAATAACTACAGTAAAGAGTGAATAAACCCAGCAGCAGGCATAGTCCTCCCTCTTGACCACCTCCAAAATCTGCATCTGCAAGGAGGAAAAGAAGGCAAAAAGGCACTAGTTTTAGCAAACCTTAATGATTTATAGTTTAAAACCCTGAAAATTATGCAGCAAAAAATATTAAAAGGAGCAACTTCATCATATTGTTTTGCTACTATAGCTTAATGCTGGCTGTGGAAGGAGAGTCACTAATTTCTGCACTAATTTGATTCTTTTTTTTTTACTTTCCTGGCCAAGGACAACTCTACATGATAGAACTCGCCTTTAAAACTCAGGGGAGTTAATTTTCAACCTTGATAGCTGATAAGATAAACGTTATAAAATGAGAGAATAAGAGATGCTGGTGGTGGTTGAGCTGCCCCATTAACATATCTGAAGTGTGAACTCCTCTATTCATCTCAAGAGTGAGTGAACTCCGGGGTCTGATGAGGCCATGTTAGGACAGTTTCCAAATGCATTTAGCACACATGCAAGCAGGAGATGCCCATTCCACTTTTCTCCCATTTATGCAAAAAGTTACTGCAACTGTACAGGCAAATTATCCTATTAATTAAGAGAACAGCCAAACAAGGGAGGAATGCAAAAATCAGCTCATGAGCACCACATTCAGGCACCTTTTCTCTCCCTGCAATGCTTCTTTCCTTTAGAGCACCTGTGATGCAGCTCAAGGGGAAGCCAGGCTCCAAGGGGTCCAGCTCCTCCCCTTCCTACGGGAAGGAGAGTTCCCTTATGCTGACATTTAGGAGGATGGAATGACAGCTTAAGCCAGTTTTTGTCCCTGTCCCTGTCTAGTGACTGGGGCCCTGGCCCAGGTAGCTCTGACAGAGGGCTCCTGTGTTGCCTGACACTGTGAGAAGTGGGAACCTCTGTCCCAAACAGAGAGGGATCCTTGCAGGGCCACACTGGACACCAGCCCTGGCCATCAGCAGGACACATCTGGACTATGGCTGCAGCCCTGCCTGCAGGTCCTAATGAAAAATGTCATTTTGCCTTCCTGCAGAGAATGTCTGACACACCAGTGAGAGCCAGAAGCACAGATCAGCAAAGGAAAATGTGTGAGGGGCTATGCCATATCTCCTGCTCAATATGAACAACAAGGAGGGATCCATGCAAAGAAAAAGTGATGAGCTGTGCATGTGATAGATGAGGAAAGGGAGCCAGCATCTGGCACTTATCTAATTAGCAACTGGATATGGCTGCTGTTGCAGAGATCTATAGCTCAAAATCCCTTTTTATTGGTGCAAGAAATGCCTGCATGTACATTACAGGAAGCAGTTATACCATGAAAAATTTGGGAAAAACCAGTACTTTTCTGCTGAAAGCATCTGCACTGTAAGTAAAGGTATCATATATTTGTTTAACTAGCTGGGTAAGAAGGTAATATATAACAACATCCCTGAGATCATCATGAGGAAAATGCAGCATTTCTTAAGGTTCAGATGGCTCTTAGAGCATAAGGGACAGACACTGGCCCCCTCTTCATGCAGCACTGCCTCCTGCCAGCTGCCACAACTTGGGAGGCCAAGGCAGACCCCAATCCAGCACAAAAAGGGGCAGATGGGAAGGGTTGCAAGGTTCCTGCTCCTTCACATAAAGCACTGAAGTCAAAATCATTGCTATCACTTCCAGGGAAAGTTTTAAGGTGATTACAAAAGATAAAGTCATTTTAATATTGTGTTTTGAAGATTCAAACATTTGTGGAGGACTGGAGATGTCTGAAGCAGATCTGAGCCTATTATTCAAGAGGAGACCACCATGCCAAATCTTCTCTGCACAGTGACATCCAGTCTGACCCAGCATCAACCCCACACCAGCATTGAAAAGCACCCTCAAATCCAACATCTCATTGTAGGAAACTTTGGAATCAGCTGCACTTACTGGTTTTCCTGTGGTGACATCCCTGCCATCTCCCTGCAGAGATGGTTTCCCTGCAGGTGCTGCCACACTGCAGCACACACTGCATGAGCATGAGGCAGAAAGTTTCTCATTTGCCAAGGCTCTCAGAGGAAAAACAGAGTGGTAAATCCAAGCAGAACCATGGGAGTCTGTTCTCTTTAATTAGTTAAACAAACTGCTGGAAAAGCTTCAGGGAAATAAAGACATTTCTGCTGTTACACTGGAGCGCTCCCTTCACTGTTATTGTCCAGAACCCACTGCATCATTCCAGTAAAACAATGCCAAAAATTATTTCAAAAATCATAAGAAAATCCTCAGGCCAAACTCAGAAGAAATCCATCCTTCTGACCACTTCTTTCCCAGACACATCTATGAATTGCCTGGGAAAAAATGGTCTAGCAATTCAATCCAAAAACTAACAATCCTCATCTAAATGCCGCCAGACCTGGTTGCCCCCTGAGGATAAAGAGATGCCAGTGGCCTTTCATTAGAATGACCAACCACCTGCCCTCCCTAACAGAAGCACTAATGTAAGCCAAAACTGCCACCTGATCAATCCACTGCTGTATGCAGTAGTTCTTTTAAACAAAACCAGAGCCATAACCCATAGGCATTATAAAAAAATTATATACAAAAAAAATTTATACAAAAACAATCAAGCCCAAGCTTTAAAGTAATAGGAGGCAACAGAAATTTGGATCACAAAGCATGTATGAAGCAGACTTCTTACAAGAATTCTTACACCTAAAAATCCTTGTATGCACAATATGGTTTACAATTACTTACATAAAGATTAATACAGAGCTGTACATAGCTGTACACTAAATTGTTTGCTCCAATATTATCTTCAGATACTAAGGGCAATCAAGAAAATACTTCTGAGATAAATTGGCATTTGACAGGGGGAAAAATTGCTCTTGAATCATTACTAAAAAAGAAAGACTATTATGATGAAAGAATTGCTTTCAACCCTTTTAATTATGACAAAGAAAATACTTCATAGCATTTCATACACTGAAATTTTTGGATTCATAGCAACCCCTAAGAATGGTCATTTTGCCAAGACAGTTATCTACTGAAATCTGAGACATAATTACGGTCAGTGAAACTCCTAATCTTGAAAGACCCGAGATTTAATTCTTTGCATGCCCAATCTCTCTCTCTGGATTTCCTCCATGTTTCGCTTGGCACAATTAACTCCAAGTGGGGAACAGATCCTCAGAATTCTGTCCCTCTGAACTGGGACAAGGATTCCTCAGTGCCCCTTACAACAGACACATACCCACAGGAGTTAACCTCCTGTGTGCTGGGATGTAAGGCAGTGGTACAGAAAAACCCACTCCAGGTGGGTTTCCAGGCACAGGAGGCAGGCAGGGAATGGAGCAGGTGCCTGGCAGCACTGGCAGTCCCAGGCACACACCACACTCTGCTGCCAGGCAGTCTCTACAGCTTCATCAGAGGGAGCAGGGCAGGCCAAGCCAAGAAAGAGCAACTTCCTTTCCATGCCTCTGGAATCCAGCCACTGCAGGGATGACAGAATGGGGCAAAAATGCCTGGGTGTAGCTGTGCCACCTCCTGTAAGGCAGGCTCCTATTCCAGGCAGGCCACATTTTTAAACACCACAAATATATACAGATTAAAACATTATTTTTGGAGAAGACTGCTGGCAGGAAGGACTGAACACAAGACCTGAGCTAAATTCCCCAGATCTGTTAACTCAAACACTGCAACAGACTCACAGCTCCACGTGGCTGGGCACCAGAGGGAGAAAGAGCTACCATGTCTTCATGAGCTACTGTCTGTAAACAATAAACTGTGAGAAGCTGGCACCCAATAAATTATCTCCTAAACCCCATGGTTACAAACTAGAAGCCTGAGGCAGTCTGGAATGCAGGTAGACACTCATTCTCCATTCCAGATCAACCCAGGAAGTCTGGACTCTCTATCATCTAGAAAGTGAAATGCAGCTTTTTCTGGTAACTTCTTTCTGGTAATTATTCCTTCTCTCAGATTTCAAACTATTAAGGGGAAAAAAAATCTTATTGTGAGGCTATTTCACCTGCAAAAACATTTCAGCTTTGTCTGGAAGGCATGAGGGAAACAGTTTCTTTGGAAGTTACAGTCCTCCCTAATTAGGGACTGAATTGAAATCTGGTTTTATCACTTAGTGACCCTTGGGAAGGTCCCTGACTTCTGCATTATTTTGGAAAGTGGTGTTAAATTGTTTTCACAGAATCATCCAACACATACTGCATAAACAACTACGATGGCAGGGTGTTCTCATGACAGAGTTGGAGATGACAGAGCCTCTTGGAGCATACAAGTGTATTCCAAATTGTTGCCATATGGTTCTTTCCCAAAAGCAAGGAAAGAAAGCAGAGTTTCGTCCTAAAACAGGTCCTGCTCTAAGTGGGTTACAGTCCTGGCCAAGCACTTCTGCAAACCTGCTTTAAAATGAGATAAATCTTAAGTGAAAGTAATTGGATTGGGGCCATCCAGCTCTAGTGCACATTTAAAAATACTAAAGCTAGAAATGGGGCACAGGGAGTCCCTGACAGAGGCTTTTCATCAGAGCATCAAGAGAGAATAATAGAATAATAACTATGACAGTGTTCCTTCCTACACTATTATTATTAGTCTTTGTGAGTGTGTTCTAGTGGGTCCTATTATTCCTTCTCATAAACACCACAAATTATTACATTTACAAATTTGAAAGTTAATTTTTAAAAGTCATCACATTCTACTCCCTAATATAAAATACTGTGTAGGTGAGTGTGTCTGAAAGTTTGAAGCTTTGCTCTTATTGCATAAAGTCTCTTCTCTTTTTTGGGAGTCATAGAGTGCCTGCAATTTGCACTGGATTGATATGATATTGACAAATGCTTAATTATGAAACCTTATAGGTAAAAAGAGGTTCAAATCAATGTAATTTAGTAGCTGCTACAAGTGCCAGTAAGAAGATTCTCATTTTGGCAATCATACAGTAAAATAATCAATATTTAATACTATTACTAAAAAAATACTGGCAAGTTACATCTTTCAGCCATTTTATTCATTCAGGTAATTCTCATATTTATTTCTGATAGGAGAGAAAAAAAATCTATTACATTTCAAATTCCCCTTTGAAAAAAATTAGTTGCAGAACAATATAGGGCAGCATTTCTGAAATTTTCTCCCAAAAAGAAGAAAATCAGGTCTTAGCTACAGTACAGGGTTAACTGTTTTGCATCAGAACAAAAAATGTCTCAATTTTAGTAGGAAGGTTATGATCATTAACCTGCATAAATATGTAGAAAGCTATGTTACATATGCCTGCACAGCACTTGTTGAGAGAGGAAAAAGCATCCACCAAACTTTATATTGCAGTGCTCTGGGTCATTAATTTTTGAGAGCAACCATCTCCCTCTATTAAACACCAAACTATCTCCTTTCCTCCCTGTCCCTTCAGTTCACCCAACACGTGATGTCCTTCATGTAAATCTTAACAGATTTATTGACAGAATTTTTTGGGTTGTTGGTGAACTCTGTTATTTGCAGTGGGAGACCATTTATTACCTTGCAGGTGCTTCAGGGGAGCTCCATTGTTTGGTGTGAAAGGAGAGCAAATGGAAAGTGCAGTGTTCATTAAAATGGATCACACAGCCAAGAACCAGCCTCCACCTCATTCATGGGGATACTGATTTTTTCCATTTCTGCTACACTGAGCTTATCACAAGAGAGTGCACCAGCAGCTGCATCTATGATATTCAGATTCCTTACCAGAGCTGATGAAATGTCCCCATAATTGTGTTTGCTTTTTGCTTCCAAGTGACAAGAATAAAATGTATTGTCTGCACTCACTGCTTCTAACCACTGAAAACTCATGTTCACAAAGAACAATTAATTTCTTCTCCTTTCTTGCCCCAAAAAGATATATTAGCTGTCTTTCCTTTACAATAAATTTAAATTGAATTTAACAGAAATTTTGTATTAAGTTTTATTTACTTTTCCTACTAAAATACAAAACAAAACCCTAGCTATTGATTCTTTACTGTTTTGAAATAAAATTGTATAAACTTTTTTCTTTGATTTCAAAAAACAACTCCAAGTAGGGACTTTGGATGAAGACTTAGTAATTTACTACCTTATTGCTAAGCACTAGATTTGTTTTAGGTCTTGCCTGCATAAATGTTAAGAGATCTCTCAGATTCTAATTCTGAAAAAGAAGTCCCAAAGTTTCCAAAGTATTTCAGCCCAGGCTGAAGCTCAGTGTTGAGGTTAGCTCATCAAATCAGCCAACAAAGAGAGTAACAACCCCGACAAACCAAAAACATTTGATGGTCACAAGCAAGGCTCAGGTCTGGAAACAAAGGAAAAACACTGTGAGACTAAAAGCTGGGATTTTCCACAGAAGAGAGAGAGGCAGATCCTGTGGGAAGGATGTACAAAACTGGTGGTGATCAGTTATGGTTCTGCAGGTCCTCACTGGACACCACACATCCCAGTCTGGAATGTCTCCACAGCTCCCGCTGACGCAGCCAGGACTGAGCACCTTCCACCACCCCCTGCCCTGCCACAGGAGCAGCACAGGGCAGCCTCCCCACTCAGAGCAGGTTTACACAAAACATCTGCCCAGCCCTGGCAGGCCACAGCTTGGTATTGGCTAATTCTCCCTGCTGAAAACCTTGCCTGAAGAGTTTCAGTAAAGCTACAGAATTCCAGAGGCAGCCAGGGTATTCAGCCAAGTGAGAAATCCTTAATACAGCACTGTCACCCCTGAGAGCCCAAGGTAAACACAGCTCTGAACTCTGGACAATGAGGAAAGCATCTGGAATTTGGTTTCTGAATTGCCTGCTTGGCTGATTTGCTTAATATAAATGCAAACCTAAAGGAAACCTTGGCACCAGGGCTTCCCCAACAAAGGCTGCAAGGTATCTGATAACTGGGCTGTCACCCACAAGAGATGGAGGCTTTAGGAGAGGAGAACTTCAGTGCAAACCCAGGGGAAGCCAATACCAGGTTCCATCCTTTGAGCTTCAGGGCTTATTTTAAAAAGAAAACCAACACACCCACACAAGCAAACAAACAAACCACAAAAAAACCCAACTCAAATCCACAAAAAAAAAACACAACAGGGTTGGAATCTGCTCATTTGTATAACCCAGAATAAATGCAATGGCAAACTCAAAGAGTGACAAGGAACAGTGACTCCCTGATTATTTCATCTCTTGGCCAGACAGACTCAAGATCATCCTCTCTTGCACTGTTTCTTGTGATCATTTGGACTGAATTTAGCAAACAAGACTTGACTTTATATTTGCTGGGCTACTCAATTAAAACTAGGAATGAGCCTATGGCAGACAGAAGGAACAGAAAGGAAAAGCTTTTTTCCTCCAGTTTTGATACAGCTGCTAAACCATCTTAATCTCTGTCATGCAACTTCACTCACCCTCAAATTATATAAACCCAGACACACTTCAGTGTTTTTCCAGTGCTTCAGCCACTTTCTGAAATGGCTTTTTGCTGCTGAAAGGCTTTTCATCTCTGAATAGAGCTGGTGAAAGAGAAGAAATGCAGGTGTCCAGCTAGATGTGCATAATAAGCAAGGGAGTCAGAGGTAAAATTTGCACCCAGATTCTGCATAGGAACAAGCTCTACATGATTGATCCTGGTGGGAGTAGTGTTTCGACTTCCACTTCAAATCATGGCCTGTAGAAAAGGGGTTATTTTCAAATGCTTACATGTGTTAGTTTGTCTTTAGTTCAGGTTCCATGAACACTCTTGTAAATAGTCACAGATGGTACAAACTCTCAGCTCCATTTATGCTTGTGCTGGACACCTCAGAAATGGATACAAGCCACAACAGCAACAACCAACCAAGCCAAAAAACAGCTCCCCCCCAAAAATCCAACCCAACCAAAACAAACAACAACAAACCCAACATCCCCAGCCCCAAAACCCTGCCTTTGGTGTGTTCTTTAAGAAATCAGCCTAAACCAGATACAAACCATGAGAGACAGCTGAGTCCCTCCAAAGGATAGAAGATGGCATTGCCCTCTGAGAAGGGATGCCAGTAGCTGGCTGTTCAACCTCCTAATTAGTTTAATGCTGCTAAAAAGGTTCAAGTCCTGCAGCTGCCCCTTGTGTGAGAACACAGCTCCCAGAGGCTGTTCAGCTGGAGGGGGACATGAACACCCCAACTGCAGCTGAGAGCACTTCTCCTCACGAGGGAAGTTTGCATCTTGCTCCAGAGCAGGCCTCTGCTGAGCTAAGCTGTAGCACCTCTCCAGCACAGCTCCAGAGAAGGAGGTCACGGCCTCAGCAATATTTTTTGATCACAGTTCTCTGTGGACTAACCGAGTCCCACCTTTTAAATCATGGCACTGAGAGCACCAGAGCTTATCATATTCATATTAATGGCATATTTAGTGCTGCCACCAGCTCTTTCCTACTGAGCAAGTGCCTCTAAATTAAAATTGTACCACTAAGGCACCAAGACACCAGAAACTCCCCCACAGGCACAGTCACAAAACTGCTGAAAGTAGTGCCACGAATAGAGAGAAGTTTCAGAGTCCTGTGTCTACCTAACCAGAACAGAAGGAAGGGACCAAAGGAGTAGTGAGTCCTCACTCCCAAGCTGATCTCACTGCTATCTTGTTGACAAAGCAGAACAAATGGCTGCTGTTCAAAGCAGGTCCCTGAGAGAATGGGTAAATTCCTAATTCTCATACCTGGCTCCTACTATTTCACTAAAGGGTATATTGCCATCTAGCAAAGGTTAGAATCATTTTCAGAATACTCAGTTCTTGCTCATCTGCAAAAGACAGATTAATACTGAGAGCATGTTATACATATTCAATTAAAGAATATTCCAACATGTCAATTTGCATATTCAGGAGGAAGGCTGGAGTAGAAATCTTCACACTCTTCTCCCTTAATAACACATTTTTCAGGTCCCCTTGGCTACAAGTTCATGTGATTCAGAGAAAAGAGCAGTGCCTCAGCCCAGCCCTGTGGGTGTCACAGAGCAGCACAGCACCTGTACCAAATCCAGACCAAGGGGCCAAGTCAAAGTGGACATCCTTTAAACTGGTACCTTATAAAGGGGTCAGTGCCATCACTGGAAAGGCCACAATGTAAATTCAGAGATGCACACACCACCTCCTGTATTAGACAGAGCAGAGCTATCTGACCCCTTAGCAGCAGACCATGAGCAGGCTGGTATTGCATGACATGCAGAGAGGCACAACAAGGAGTAAACCACACACTGCTACTGAAAAGTTTGGGACAATTTTTTTAAATTACAAAATGTGACTGTTCATCCAGGAAGTCTTAAGTTTGTGTTTTCAAGTGTCATTCAGATTTTATGTTCTGTCATAAATCTCAGCCATTTCTTCAGCTACATGGCCTCATGCACAGATTTTAAAACATAATTTTATGCAAGTGTCCAGCACACAGACTCCAGCTAGCCTGAAAGACAGGAGTTAACTAACAATTATAATGAGGTCAGGAAGGTTTTATAATTCCTACAGCTACTCCTCCTTTGATTGAAACTATTAATGGAATTATAAAAAATTAAAATTTAAGCATTCTGATCACCGGTTGCTGCAGTTGTCCAAGTGACAGCTTAGTATTCATCTATCATCCTTCACAGGTTGCATAAAATTCAGTAGGTAACAGCAGATAGAGATCTAGAAAACTCAGAAAGTAAAGTGTTTTAACAGCTTCAAGCTATTTCTACACTGCCATGCTGTCTGAAGGCGTTGCTGATAAAAAGAATGCCATATCAGTCTTTCAGCTAATATGAAGTTATACAACTGAATTGAATATAAAAATGAAAGTCTTAGTATCTGTCAGTTAAGTATTAGCCTGAGTTAGTCTTAGAAGAAGATTAAAGTTTAATGGACTGTTTTGATCATGCAGATGTAATGTGAGCCCAATTCACACTTGCTTTGCTATAGGATTTTTTTTTTACATTATTTTTTAACCCTATCCTGGGGATTTGTTGTCCTGATATGAATTGCTCACGGAGGAAACCACGTTCCAGGTCTCAGCTATAAGGCTGCATTGGTCTCATAGAATTTAGGAACAATGTTACACATTTCTGAACACAATTAATGGCACTTCAGAAGCTTGTTCACTGGCTGACAAAGAAATAATCAAGACTGAGCCTTTTTTCCAGATCAGAAGAAAGCAGGCTTTTTAAATCAATGGCAGCCAGGAAAGTGATGACTAATCCTCCTCAGTTTTAGTTCAGTTGTTATTCTGTAGTACAAATATTTGATGTATGTAAAATACTGTAAAGAAATACATAACTGAAAAATTATTTCTGTGAGATCTCTCATCACAAACTGATAGAATATGAGCAAATAAATAGCAATGCTAGAAAATGAGGAGACTGCAGAGAACAAAATGGTTTCTTTGCCTCAGTGTTGATCACAGAGCTATGCAGCACAAAAGTCTCCTCAGTGGATTTTCTTCATTGAGCAAAAGAAGATTTTGTTTATATTTTATCTGCAGAGCCACTGATAGACAACTGTGGTGCATCTGCTGATCAAACTGGTTGATTAGCCTCAGTTAACTTCGTGTAAAAGTGTTGGTGAAGACATTCAGAGAGGGAACTGACCCCCAACTATGCAAAGGCTAGAGATGTATTCTGCTGCTTCAGCTGTGCTTGATCCTTGGTCACCCCATTTTCTGCACATTCATTATCTGTGTGAGCTGGCTGCTATTAATACATTGATGCTTTCAATTCACTCAAGACAAACCTCCAGTGAAACAAATGTCTGAGTGAGATAATACTACTCAGTGCAGTGTATAGGAAAGTAGGTAGCCAGAAGATTAATTACAGGTTTTTAAAATAGACTAGGAAGAGAAAGAACAAAATACAGGAATAAACTTGCAACAATCTGGTGAAGAAAACACTGTTACAGAACTCCTGTGTATTCCATATTCATCAGGGAAATGGAACAAACATCAAGACGCCAATGGCAGATAAACATAAACATAAGTCTTTCTTAATAATAAGTATATAAATCCTCAAGAGAAACACAGGAAAATGAACAGTGAAAGCAACCACTTGGAGAAAACCCATGCTGACAAACCTGTCTCACGCACAGAAAACAACAATGTAGACTCAATTTGGATAATTTCTCACAACTTGGAGTCATTCTGAAAAGTGGTGCAGCGTGACCAATGTAAAAATAAGATTGGCAAATACTTGTCACTTCTGAAAACTCCACTGGCTGGAGAAAGCAGTGTTTCTGAGGGATTCTACAGCCGATTTTGTGTCAAACAAAACAGATTGTTGTAGCCCTGAGGACTTGAAGATACCAGGCTGGTGTGTGTGCCCCTTGACACTGCATCAGGGTCAGACTGGTGCCAAGGCTGCCCTGAACACTGGGATTTCTAAAACAATGCACAGATAGGTTTTTACAGAATCAGGACCCTGGAGCTGACAAGAGAAATGCCAGAGGGATTTTGGCAATACATGTTCTCCCTACAGAACATGCCAAATGTGGCAATCTTAACACCATTTGAAACTATCCTACCAGTAAAATGATGGGTTTTCTTCAGCTGGAGTTAACAAAAGTTCAAAGAAAAGTATCCTGATAGAAAAAGACATTTCAAGATTAATAAGGCAGCTAAGCACCTTTAAAAGACTCATGAATATATTAATGAGAGATACTGAAATGGAATAGCACTGTGTTTATTTCCATGAAAAAGAGCATTATAGCAAAGGGTGATGCTCACAAAAGATAACTATCTTTTATAGGTGGGAAAGGCCTACTGTATAATTTATACACCACGGGCATCTTCTAGAGTAATTCCAAGTTTATGTACCTTTACAATGTCTTTACACATAAAAATTATATACAAGCCATCTTCACAGTTATAAACAAGGCATTTATGGCAAAACCAGCAAACTTTCTTGGAAGGATTATTCTATTTCAACATATTAAATATAGTGAGAATGTTATCTAATTTGTTCTCTTTTCAAACACAGCTTCTTTGGCTGAGCCCTAGATAAACAAATACATTTCTGAAGCAGGTAATTTTTAAAAGGGTCAAATATCAATGACATATTAAAAATTCATCCAATTTTTCAAGAGGAAAAAAAAAATCAGCTAAGTGGCTTGTTCATCATCAGCACAGGAAAAAAATTAGGCAAAGATGTAAGAAAAGACAATAGCAAAAACTTCTTCATTAAGTGATGATCTCCCAATTTACATATTATTTTCCTATTCCTAACCTCAAATTTGGATGTACAGGGGCAGATTCCAAAGCACACCTTTAGTAAGTCCCACAGACTGCTGACCAGCTCCCTTTCAGAGCTCCTCTCTGCCAGCCAGGCAGCTGCTGCTGGGGCAGAAGCAGTGCCACAGTGCCAGGCTGCTGTGGCCAGCTGGGAGCCTTGCTGGGGCTGCAGCCCAGCAGAGACCTCAGTGCACCATCACAACTCAGGGAAGGAATCAATCTCCTGCAAACACAACCTGATTAAATGGTAATGATTAATGATAATGAAGAACTTGCTTGTTCATCCAAAAGCTCAGGTATTTGGGTTAAACTTTGTGTATGGCTGAGAGCTCAAAAAAGACCTGGGAAAACACTGGAGTTTTAAGGCACTGCACAAGAAGACACACATTATTAACTAGTACAGACATGGCAAACTTAACATCATCAGAGAAACTGCTGTTATTATCCCTGATATTCTGTATGCTGCTCTTACCAAGCAGTCTGAAATCACAGTTACTTATCAATAAATGAGAAGAAAACATCGCTGGTAATTTATTGACATTTGAGACAACACGTCTGTTCTTATCAACTGAAGAATAAAAAACACCACAGACATCTTAATGCCATTAATGATTCCAACTTATGCTTAAGATAGGAGCTCTCCACCAACTCCTCCACAGTTATTTCTGAGGGGGCTGAAAATTCACTATAAACACTTCCAGCTCCAAGGAATCTGCTGTAACAACCTGGACACACAGGGACAGTTAACTGCCCTGACACTCCAGGGAGTTTCCCTCTGTACAGAGCAGTACCCAACACACCACACTGACAACAAAGGTGCTGCAAGGTCCACAGTGGGACCGTTTGGTCTCTGAAATCCAAGTTCATAAAAGAGCAGTTCTACTACTGCAAATCTCCCCAGGCTGCTTCCAGAGCATCCTGCACTACCTAGAACTACTGAAGACAGAATCCCACTCTGTTAAATGCAGTCCTTTCCATCCTGTGTCTGCTGACAATTATTTATTGAATACTTCATTTACAGTCTTCCAGGGCCATGTATGCCACTAAGTAATACCAGAAGCAACAGAAAGGTTTAGGCCCACACTAATGAAATATAATGCATCATAAAATCTCAGAAGAAAGATTTTGAAGTGGGTACAAAAGTACCACAGAACCCTGTCCTTTCTCAACTGCTTAAAGAAAATATTTCATCTGCAGTCACAGAGATGAAAAATATATCTAGCATTGAGCCAAAGCAAATTACACATTGACATATAAGTTAATTTGTAAGCAATCTGTTTTTGCAAAAGATTAAATTGTTTCAAAATTACAAAAATGAGTCACTCTAATTTTCTTAAATAAGATTGTTTCTATTCCCTTCTCCAGACTATTGTTTAAAAACATCATCTTGTCTTCTAGTGGCCCAGAAAAAAAAAAAAAA
>VZRX01016035.1:141603-170722 GCA_013398075.1 Notiomystis cincta | reverse complement strand
AAGAAGAAGAGGAAGGAGACTGCAAACTCTCTCCCACTCACCTGTATTAGATACTGATCTCAGATACAGTATTTAAGCATCTTTAATATTATTACTGTAACTGAAATCTCAGCAAACATGTCAGTGATTTCTAAGAAAACATCCCAGGACAGCTGGAGTTGGGTTCATCTGTCTATTATTTCTTGCTGCCCTTTACCAATGCCAGAAGAACAGGGAGCATATTCTGTGAGGCAGGAATGGAATGGCTTTGCCTCTCTTTCTGCCTGGGATGTACAATAGATCAGAGAGGTTTTGCATGGACTGTCCATTCAAACAGGAGTACTAAACATATCACTAATCTGTCAATCCTTGCTCATGTTTGACTTGTTAGAATGTCATTTTATTGACTCTATCATCTCTTGGGATTTTTCTGGTTTGGGTGGTTTTTTGGGGGGAAGTTATTTTGTTGTTTTCAAAGATTAATTATAGAAGCATGGTGAAACTGCTTATACATCTACACCAAAAAAATCTCACATGCTTGGCCACTTTTCATATCCACAGTTTTGAAAATTTCCAAGGAGAAGCCTGTTTATAATGCTGGAGTTAAAAAGAAGTTTAAATGAATAAAACAACATATGCCCAGATGAGTAAATTATAGAACAAGAAATCAAAGTCATAATGATGGCACTGTTTTGACAAGCATACTTAAATAACATTAAACTTTCTTGTTCTTATAAAGCATATCAGGAATATTGTGATTAGCTTAATGGAAATAAGCTCTGACAGATTTTGGTTAAAAAATATATGGTTTACACTTTAGGGGAAAATTAATTTCTCTATAATATTTTAGCATAGGTATTCTCTAGAAACATGTAAATTAAAATGAAGAAAATTTAACCATTAATAGTAATCTTGTTATTTTTATAATTCTTACTTTAAGTGTATTCAGACATCTACAGAAGGAGGTGGACACCACAGAACTTGGAAAAAAAAAAGCCAAAACCCAAATTATTCTAATAAAAACTTTTTGTCTTGCAAATCTAAGAAACTTTTTTCCTTGGACAGACTCCAAATGCAGTTACAGTTGTGCATCACTGAGATTACAGTGATGTAAAGGCAGTTGTGAATTTTATTACAAGAATGTACTGGTGTATTGTCTAGGGGCAGCAATCAAGCACTGGCAAGTATTTCCATGTCCTAATTGCTGGTAACAAAAACTCAGAGAGCTTGAAATTAGTACCTGGGTGGAATATAAAGTTTGGTATCATGCACTTATTTGACCTGGAAATCAAGAGCACAGGACACAATCCTAAGTCCTCAGATGCACAACTGGGCTCTCCAATCAGAGTTCAGTGAAGTTATTTCTGTGCACTTGAGTTTTACCTGGAAGAGAATCCTGCTGACATTAAAGTTCCTTTGCACAATTTCACATACTACTTTGATTCTGAAAGCTCATTTTGCTGTCATTTCATCTATTACCCCAAACTTCTTTGGGGCTTAAGTCCTTTTGCAAAACCCAACCAGCTGGAAAAAGGATTTCTTATCTAGCCACAGCCACACATAGGCCTGCCATGCCAGATGGCTTTTATAGGTCATAGATATTCCTCATGCTTCTGCAATAACATTTCTCTTTTCTGACACCCACCTCCTCCTTCACTATTACTGCAATATCACTAGGCAGGGAACAGGGAGGAGAAATAAGGACTACTGTCCTCTTGAAATTCATTGCAGGTTACTTAGTAAATGAAGCATAAATGCACCCTTCACACATGAACTTTTGAGGATTCCTCATGCTCCTCTGCAGATACCAATGCCATCTGTAAGAATCTGGCTGGTGCTGGACAAGAGCAAGGAGAGAGTCTGGGACACCACAGAGCTGCTGCACAAACCAGAGCTGTGCAGTGCTGCTGGGAGACAGGAGCAGGACAGCTTCTGTGGGGCAGCACACAATAACCAATATTTATTTTGTTTGCTTTGGATCATTAGCAGAAAAGTCAACATCTCCCACACATACCAGCTGTCAGGGCTATCCAGAGATGCTTCACTGAGCACAGAACCAGAGAACTTGGAGATAAAAATGAGCCAGCCCAAGCCTTTTCAGAATTAAATTGTTTCTTACACAGACCCTCCTTATGGCTTCTGCAGTTCAGTTTTAAAAGCCCCTCAGTGTAACAAACTACCTGATATTCAGCTTACCTTTCCCTTTTTCTTAATTTCCTCTTGATGCTCCTAATTATTTTATCATGTACCACACTAATTGGTGTTCACACATGGCCAACTCAGCTACAGCTGGTCAAATTTACTGTGTCACACACCTAGCACAATTTCAGATTCCTTA
This sequence comes from Notiomystis cincta, assembly GCA_013398075.1. Taxonomy (NCBI): domain Eukaryota; kingdom Metazoa; phylum Chordata; class Aves; order Passeriformes; family Notiomystidae; genus Notiomystis; species Notiomystis cincta. Next base: position 168,405 of record VZRX01016035.1, on the reverse strand, counting down.
AAATTCCAGTTGTGTTTGTTAGGCATTGCCTATGAGCAGGAAAATACAGCTGCACTATTTTCACAGTTTCCTGGATTCTTTTTTTCCCCGAGTTTGTTCTGAAGAAAAGACAGGTTGGCAATTTGCATTTACCTGTTTCCACCTCTTCCTCCCACATCAGTTAACTCAAACAATCACAGACACATTTGGACACTGTCACAAGAGAAAATCCCAAAGAGTGAAGGCTTCCACTCACATCCCAACCTACCTCCAGGCATGCAGGATGAATCTGCCAGCAGTTTTGTGACACCAGCACCAAATAATAACAGTGTGTTTCATCAAGGAAGGAGCAGTTTGAAAATGTACCAAAAACTCACACAAAAACATAAATAAACTCTGCATTAACTCCATGGTAAACCTAAAATGAGCTACAGCAATTCTCTGCTGCTATAACAACCCCCTCACTCTATAACTGCTGCACAAATTTAAGGTGTGACATTTTCCAATGCAGGGAATTGCCAGCAGCCCATTCTAGAAGCCAGGAGGCCAAATGATGTAAGCAGGCTCACAGGGGCAACCTGTATGAAACACAAATCAAACCCACACTCACACCAAGCCACAGAAGGTTTCTTCCTCTGAAAATTAACTTAGAGAATTCTTGTAAATTGTACAAAGTTACAGGGTTTAAGCCAATGACCACACAGACTCATACACTACCTTGCCACTGCTACCAAGGCAGCCCCTCTCTCTCTCTCTCCCTCTGGTTAGCAAGAACTCAGTAATGTCCATTTTAGGATGTCAGAGGACAGAACACACCTCTGAGAGGTGCAGCCTGAGCCAAGGGCTCTCCTGCCTCCACCAGGGCCCAGGGAGTAACCAGTGCAAGTTAACACACAGCAATCTTGCAGGAAGTCTCTAAGCACACTGATGAGAAAATGACTTGTGCCTGGGGCAGGCAGGTGGTTTGTGGGTGTCCCCAGTGCCTTCCCCACCTCTCCCCAATTCCCTGGGAGAAGTGTCTCCTCCAGCAGAACAGCTGGACACAGCAGGAGAGCAGACTGGAAATGCAAGGCTTCCCAAAGCAGGGCAGCAAGGCTGTGCTGCCTTGCTGAGCGCTGGGTCTATTTTAGCACCATGCAAGTTCACAAAACAGGTCATGATTTAACTCAAGTTTCCCAGGTTTCCACAGACTCAAAATCAGGCACGTGGAGCCCACAGGGGGGAAAGGTGCAGTGAGAGGCAGTGCTGGGGCCAAGGGAAAGCAGAAGGTACCAGAGGATAGACTTTCATCACCACAAATGGGTTGGGTCTTTTTTGGGTAACAAAAAAAGTATATAAAACTTCATTTTGTTTACCATAAAAGGCTTTAACTGAAGCAAAAATGGAAGAAAAATATTATTAATGATCTCTATTAATGAGCTTTAAAAATCCAAGTGTGTCACCAGCCCACCTCCAAGACCTTGGCATCACACCCCAGAGAAAGAAAAATGTCAAAATCCAAATTTAAGGGACACTGCTTCAGTGGCTGTGATTAGAGCTAAATAAATAATCTCATTAATCCAGCACTTTTAGCACACTCAGTCCCACAGAACTGTTTGCACAGCTCTGAACTGCTCAGGTGCTGGTCAAGTGGATCTGAACACACAGAATCCAATCCTTTCTCTTAATTGTTTCCAAATGCTTCAGAAATTATGTAATATCTAACAAACTACACCTACAATTTAGAAATATACCATTCCTATTTTTTAATAATATGGCACATTTTTGTTGTGCATGCAATACTTGTAGTTTATTTTTCATTAAAGATGGCAACTGATATTGTGTATTATTACAACAAAGGAAAGATTCACCTATTTTTCCATTATGCAAATGAGATTTCCAAACATTAAAGAATTTCTTTATAGATTTCTGATTACTAGTAGTATTCATTACTGTTTGACTGCGGGGAGAACAAAAAAGGAAGAAACAAATTTACCTTATTGTACTGTATTGGAAATAAACTCAAGCTGTAAAACACAAATTATTTCACTTCAGGGAAAAAAACCAACAAACTCAGAGCTGAGAGGCAGGATGAAATTTTTAAGAATTAAGTAAGAAAAGAAGTGATAGCAAATAAAATCATAGTAATAATTTAAATATTGGCTCAGGAAATACTAAATCTGCACACTGCACAGGCCATGACAGTGCTCGGCTGTACCAACCCTTCCTGGGAAATTGGGATGCCAAGGGAAAGGAGAACACTTCCTGGGAGGACAGCAGACCATGGAACTGCACAGTCACTCCATGAGAAGAAAGGTGGAACTGGTGGCTCCAATTCCTATTTTGTACAAGGATCCCAAGACTTAAATAAGGAAAATGGTACAAAGCAGATTTTGCCTCTTGATCTGCTCTAAGCTCCCTGAATCCCAAAAGAGACACCAGGGCAGTGCATAAATGTGTGTATCTCACGCAGTTGGGTATTTTTAATATTTCTAGGGGGGCAGTGCTGCCTTCAGCCACAGATTCTTACATAATGAAACATTTACCAAACATGCTTTGATTTATCAGAGGTGACCCCACAGTTCTGCTGGGGGCGGTTCTTGTGCTGTGGATGTTCCAGCTGACACAGTGAAATTGCATTTTCATCTGAATCATCCACATTTAAAGTGTTTTTTTCTCCTCCACTTCCCCAGGATGTGTCTCCACACAAGAGCACTTCCAAGTGTAAAGTTTGTGCTGGGTGTCTCTGAAGTTCAGAGCTGCCCTGAATGCTTACATTCAAGATAACAAATACATCTTGATAAAATGTTTTAGTAGATCTGAATCCCAGTTTTTCCAAGAGGTTTGTTAGCCTTTGTGTTGGTCCATTCTTATTTTCAAGGCCCATCCCACCCATCTGTATTTATGTGTCGTTCAGACAGCATTCAACACAGTGTTGGGTTTTCTCATATATATAGTAAAGCAAAAAAAGGCAATTTTAGTTTTGAAATGCAATCTGTCCTTTGTGTAGAACTGGCAACAGCACGGAAGTAAAGCTAAAACGATCAGACCACATAAACTTAATAATGTAGTGCAAAGCAAGAACATTTAATTGATTTACAGTGCAGCTCAATATATAATCAGAGTGCCATGAGTAAAGCTGTAAGGTGGCCCATTAGTTGTTGGTGGGCTTTCTCAAGAGCTTCATTCACAAGCCTATTAATTAGCTGGGGTCCTTCAGTGTCCACCATTCAGATTTAAATCACTGGTTTCCCATTAGTGTGTTCTATGCACTGCAGGCCCATAAAATCAGGCATTAATACTTCCATCTGCAGGGTTTCTGGAAGTCAGCTTTAATTATTACAGGTAAAACCTTCCTAATCCTTGCAAACAAAAGTGATTAAAATATAATGAAGAAGAAATTTAAGCATAGTGTTAAATCCTAGAGTATGTTATGATCAAGTGCCACAAAGTTTATTCCATTTAACAGGAAAAATCAATATATCTTTTTTAAATGTCAGAAAATGACATGGTTTTTCAAGGAAATTCAGACAGTAAAAAGATAAATTTAAGAGCTTTTCAAGTTCCTTAAATGTTGCAATTTTCATCATATCCTTTCTAGAACTTCGGATCAAGTTCAATGAAAAGTAAGCCAGACCATAGGGCTAAAATTGACAGCAATATCTGCACATGCACAAAGTAATTATATAAAATTATATTTAGTGATTTTTAATATTTAATTATTCATTCAAAGTGAATACTTCCATATAAAATGAATTATTGTATTATTTAATGTCATGTTCCCCACTTATATTTGAGCACAGCTTTGCTTTCATCATAAACTAAGACCTGAAGATGCTACTTAAAAGAAACAGGATTTTTTATAACTTAACTAAAGACTGAATTTCAGTTGCAGTGAAAACAACATTTTGTTGGTTCAGCACTGGGATAAAGTCAGCAAACCCTACAGCCAAAAGGGAGGAAACTGCTTTATTGCAGTACCTCTGAATTAGAGTGTCTTGCATTAAAAGACACTGCTGGGCAGCATTCAGGAAATGCTAAGAATAGATAAATTGAAAAGAGAAAAATCCATATCCTGCAACGAAGTTGAATGCATAATTCCATAGATGCCAACAGAAAACTATCAGAGTGTGCCAGGCTGAGAGCCAGAGGCAGAACTTTTAAAGATACTTTGAAGGCAACACCAGACCTTGAGAATCCAAAGTTAAAATACTTCACAGTAGTGACTACCATGAAACAATTGGTTACATTGAGGAAACCATGTATGATAAAGCTCTGTAAATTAATGTAAATTAAAGAATTACCTTAATCTTTTATTTCCCTTAAGGTCAATGAAAAGCAATTGAGAAAAGCCTGACAGTTTCATTCTTGCTGAAGTTTTACTAAGCAAAACACTCAGCAGATGCAGGAAATAAAATAAAAATCCCAATTTGGCAGCTGACAAACCTCCCTTACACTCTGTATGAGTACCACACAGATATTTTGCTGTGTTCTTTCACATGCAATCATAGCTCCTGTCCACTAAGAGCTCTGAAAATCTCTGCAAGTCTTAGGAAGCATAAACTTATTAACTGGGGTGTGCTGCCAGGACTGGGACTGAAGGGTAGCTGCACCCTCCTGTGTGCCACCTCATTAACAGGGGCTGCAGTTCCCATTTCAGTACCTGCCCTGCTCAGGGACCTTGGAGAACACATCTATTTACAAAATGTCAGTATAATAACAGTAAGCTCCAGCAACAACCTCTTAGTAAACCCTCCTGGATGGATTCTGGAGGCTGTTCCTCTTTGCAGTGAGAGCCAAGGCCTCACATACCATCACTGCTCACAACAAGTAAGATCTAGAACAGCAGATGTTCCTTTTCAGGTGACAGCGTGAGCTCCATCTTTGGGCTCTGAAGTAGAAACCCCAGACCTTGAATTAATTCATATAATCATTTTGACACTGCTGAAATCTACATGACACTGGTAAGTTATTTCACTTTTCCTGTTCAGGTGAAAGAATCCTGAAGCCTGGAGTAGTTTGTATATGACATCACATGCATTCCATCATCACCTTCCACCTTCAGCAAAATCATTTACTGTCTTTCACTCTAAAGGTTTATTAATTTGATCAAGGGCAAAGGATAGGTAGTATGTTCCACCAGTTAATAAAGTTTATAAAGCACTAGGGGATCTACTTGGATGAGAATCATCACAGAAATGCAAGACTTAATCAGACCAAAACCCGCTGCTAATGCCAGAGAGATGTAAAACTCATTTAGAAATTAGAAGGGGTGGCTGAGCAAGCAGACAAAATTGAAAAGTTTTATTATGAGACACAGGTGCAAAGACTTTTAACCTAAGTTAAAGTTAGGCTTTTACAGCTTAAAAAGAAAGTACTGTGAAATGCACTTGAGGTGAATAGTTGAAAGGAGACTCAGACATAAAGGATCTGCTGATCATAAGAATTTACAAATGGGGGCATAGGAGGTTCCAGCAGTGAAAAAAAAAAGAATTTAAAAAATACTTAAACACTGAAGCTCTATCAACATTATATGCTCTGAATTACAACAGAAGTGACAAAACTAGAGGGCTTTAACAGAGCACTGTAGAATCCAACGAGTGCTGCTCTTAGCAGACTCACCAGAGGTGTGGCTGTGCTCAAAGTGGTTCTGGACTCCCAGTCACACACACACATTCAATAACAACAGATCCATGTGTGAAGCAGCATCCATTTTGCCAATAAACTGGTGATATTCAAAGGGAGCTGGTGAATGAAAACACTCTCTCTGCTGCCCTCCAAGATAACTGCCCTGGTTTCGACGTTGTGGGGGTTTATTCTGTAAATAAATGGGGTGCTGTAACAAGTGTTATTACAGTGCCATCTAGTGCAAACGAGGCCTGGGGATGAAGATGGCAGATGGTGAAATATCCACACCCAGAGCACCCCCACTGTCTGCCCACAAAGGGGAGGAAAGCATCTCCATGGTAGCTCCTTGCTGGGAGTTAGGGAATCTGGCTTAATTAGAAAAATATTTCCAGTCTTGCTTTGGGTAAACTGTCACTCTGAAATCAGTGTCACACATTTTAAGTGTCACAATATTAAGTACCTGGATTATGTATTGGGCTACTTTTTCTCCATCATAGTTACTTGTTCCTTCCTCTGATACACAAGTGAGAAGAGCTTAGTGCTGACAAACCAAAACTGGTCTGAACATGAGCAAAATAGAACTCTGATTTGCTGGAATGAGAAAAGGCTATGATCAGCTTAACAAGTAATAGTCTGTGGAATACTCACTAGTTCAGACAGATGGGCACTTGGGCATGGGCCAACTTTGTACCTGCAACAGCTCAGGACAGAGGAAGCCCCTCTCTCTCATAATACCTTAAATACTGACAAGGTGGTGATGCATCAGCTGACAAGCTGAGAAGGAAAGAGAAGCAGTGGGTAACTGTGCGTGTTGCTTCTGCTAAATTCTAAAGTGAACCTCTTAGTCTTAACATCGGGAAGTTTTGCAAATTCTTCGAGGAGGACATAGAAATTTCAGCTGCTCACTGAATCTGCAAATCTGCAAAGAGATCCTGATTATTTACTGTGGATGCTGGTGACCTTGGGTCATCTCAGTCAGATGCCCAGGGGAATTCTGTGCAGAAAGAGGCGCTGCAAGATGCTGCCTTTATTACAGAACTTTCTATCCCATCTTTTGTAAAGACAGATTTAGGTCCAAAATGAGAATGCCTGTTCATATATTTGCTATGCAAGTGACAAATACTCATTAAATCTGCAGTAGTTTCCATGCAAACCCTGGAGACAAAAAAAGAAGTTCTAAGGCGCAGCTGCCATTCCAGCTTCAGAGCAGTTTTATTCACTTAACTTCCTTCAAAATTACAGTCTTGTATAAATTTTGTAGGCAATACAGAAAAGCATAAAACTTCCTATAAAAATTATGAGAGAATTGCTTTGTGACACATGAGCTGTCCCCATTCCTTCCCAGGGAAGAGCACCCAAAATCCATGAGTGGAGCAAGCACAGGGGGTGCGATTCCCCCAAGAGCAGTGGGAACACAGCTCCTTGCAGGAATGCGTGGCCAAGTCTCACTCTGGCTACACCTGCTGCCCCTCACTGGTTCATGTCTGACCCCTGCAGCCTGAGAGGTTAAATCAATCCTGCTCATTGTCCACCCAATGAGAAAATTCCTCTTGAAATCACAAACCACAGAGGAGGAGCAGCACACTTCTCTCCTCTCCTGCCTACAGCCCAAGAAGCACCCACACACACAAGTTCACTTGGTAAGAGAAGACAATGATGCAATTGCCACCCTCCTAGCAGCCACAATGCATGGAAAAACATTTTCTGTATTTCTTTACCTCCTTAAGGTCTTTATGCAATGACTCATAAAAATAATGTCTGGGCTCACCATGGCTTTGTTGGATGGTCTCAATGCCCAAAAGGCAAAATGAAGGAGATGTGTTAGTTTGGACTTCTCTGATCCTGAGCTGGCCAGACTCATTTTATGCTCTGGTCAAACTGCACTTGTAGCTCTCCTTCCTGGATGCATGGAAGAAATCCAGCATTTCTGTTCTTCACTAGCTCCTTCCACTTAGATATTCTGTATACAGAAGTCTCATATAAATCCCAACCCCTTTGTTTGGCCATTTATGGCTCCCTAGAGTCATATTACAATAGCTTTGATTAAAATACAAACCAAGTGAGTAATTGCAGGCTTTTTAATTTTACAGTGTCAGTTTGTCATTGTAATGGATATGTTGGAACATGAAAGTCTCTTAATGAATTAAAGGAAATGCATATTTAGAAGGACTTAAAACTGCCCATGACCAGCAACCTCATATACTCACACAAAAATAAGAGAGGGAGAACAACTTTTCTTGTCAGTGATGCAAACCCCTAATAAAAATGATGAACTGTATGTCCTCCTCATGGCAACTCTCACAGTGCCCTGTGGCTTCACTGAATATCATTAAGCAGAACTTTTGTGTACTTATTTTGAACAAGGTCTTCCATCTCTATATATCTAAAATGCTGGGGAAAAAAGTTATTTTTTCTATTCAACAGAGTTGAATAGAAAATAAAAAGGAAAGAGTTTAGTTAATATACTTTATCCCCTCCAATCTGTAACATCTCAAATTAATAATCCTTACATTTCAGGAATGTCTGTTTCCAGGAAGCAGGTGCTTGTTTTCCCTTCTCTGTGCTGTTTATCACCCAGAGTGTGCTTCACAAAAGACACAGTGAAAAGCACATTGCAGTGAAAGTGCTGGAACATCATTTTTATTGTGAAGACCTAATGAGTAGATCGAATCACACTTGGACTACCCCTCTGATAAGCAGAGCGAACCCAAGTACCATTAAGGAAACTGATAAATTTGTCCTGATGCACACACCAAACATGTAGGAAATCCATTCTGACAGCTGTTGTAAATGGCAAAATCCATGGCTGAGTATCTTTTGTTATTTAAAGGGCAGCTGAGTAAAATTATTATGGATTTGCACACATATCACAAAAGTAACACTGGCTGGTAGAGGGTATTTCACAAAGGAGACACCTGCTCCCATCCCATCTCTCAATCTACCAGTCTATAAAAACAGCAGCAGGTAACAGTAGATCCTCAGTGCCACTGCTGCAGTCATGCCACAGTATTTATGCAGCATTGTCAGTATCACTATTATTCATCACATAACATGGACCAGATTAATCTGAATTTTGTAACAGAATGCCTCTTTTTCCTTCCACTTTATGCATGAAAATTACACACAAATGAAAAAATTAATTCAAATTCTATCCCTTTAAGGGATAAAATGCCCTTTCTGGGCATTAGAAAAGGAACAGAGCTTAAAAATAAAATAAAAATAATAATTTTTAAAAGACCAGAAACAAAATGTTTTTCTGCTTATTTCAGAGCTACCAGGGCAGGAGCAGAGCTTTTTTCATGGCTCATTGCTCCCCTGCCAGTGTCTCTTGGCATATACACACAACTCGTAAAGATTTCTGGGTTTGGTGGTCTCTGCTTTACATGGCAAAGCAATTTCTGCAGCTGAAAAAGCAGAAGATAACACCACACTAAGCTGTTTAATGCAGCTGTGACTCTTGCTTAGACATCCCTGGCAATTTGTCAAGTCGCACTGTCAGAATGACTCAATTTTTTTCCTGATTTTAGCTTAAATCCTCAGAGATGCCAAGCACCTGAAATTCACAATGATTAGAAAGTGGGAAGTATTCAGTAACTTCTCTTGCAGCCCTGAGATCATAAGCTTACTACACACTCTGAGGATTTTAATAGCTTTTCCCTGGCATTTATGCACTGACCTTTTATGAAAGCACTTTCCATCTCTGAGAGATGCAGCTCTGCTTGGACCTGGGCAAACACAGTGCCAGAGTGACACTGGATTTGGGAAAGGGAAATCCACATCTACACTCTGCACCTTCTTCCCCAGGGCTCCTCCCACACCCACTAAGCACACCCCAAGGTGCTGTATTCTGCTGATTTCTACCCACATCCCAACGCCATCCTTTGGGACTTGCAGATCTTTAACAGTTTCAATGCCACCCCACCCAGCCCCCAGGTGTCCCTGGAATTGTTATTTACCCACAGGAAGGAGTACATTGAGTAGGAGTCCAACTCAGCCAAGCCTTGTGCACCCCCTTGCAGTGAAGTGTGCCCGTGGGCTGAGTGGCTTCAGTGCAGTAACAGATAGGCAGGCACAGGGGAAGGGCCAAGGCTGGACACACTGGTCCTGCCAGACCACCAGACTCACTATTGCCTTACTCAGGGCAACTGATTTTTGGCCAAAATCTAGGGTTTCATCCACAGAAATGTCCCCATCCACACCTCTTACACCAAATACTCGAGCAAAAACTATTTAATGCAGTGCCTGTCAAAATGAGCCTGTCACAACCACTAATTTTATAACTGGCAAAAATAACTCAGTTCCCCAAGTATGTTTATTTGGCAAAAACTTGTAATATGTAACGGAAATAAATATACTTTAAAAATTTACCTCCCTTCACCTGAATTTCTTTTTGCTAAAAATCAGCCCTTTTCCCAAAAGCAGTATATGTTTGGTAAGCGTAAAACTGACTCTGCTTCCCTGATTTAGCAAAGGGATGTGTATTAAGAAATAAAAATGCAAACAATTGTTCCTCCTGCTTGCTATTCATTGCTCAGACACTGAAAGTCTCTTTATGAATAACATGAATTGATGTTCTTGTCAGTAGCAACAATATTTACAGAACGTATGTTACATAAAGATGAAATTGAAAGTAAAGATGTGATCCTACTAAAAGAGACACAGAAACATGCAGACTATCTCACCCTTGCAAAGACTACTCACCTTTTGTCAAGACGTTTTCCTTAGTGTTCATAAACCTTTTGTATTTGGTGTTGACTATTTAAATCCATTATTGCCTGTCAAAGTGGGTCTCTGCAAACATTTTTGGTATCAGAAGGAAATAAACAGCAAGTTATTACAAAGCGTAACAAAAACCTGGGATATTTCATAAGCTACAGAAAGTTTCCACCCCTCAGTTAAGGCTGTTCTTTGTGAGAAACACAAAGAAAATGTTCTGAAAGGGAAATGCAGAACACCTGGAGCTCGTTTGGTTCCCTGCAGTGTTTCAGTGCACCTGGGGAGCTCCTGCAGGCCCCGGCAGAGGGGCTTTGTGCCCAGCACTGCCCACAGAACCAACACACAGCTGATCTCAGGGCAAACAGCACAGGTGTCTTCAATACCACTGAGCACTAGGGGAAATTCCACCTGAGTAAATTCATCTCCATGATTTTCAAGATGGGAAAACTCTGGTGTCAATTCCTTCCAAATACTCTGCTAAAAAAGTAAATCCTTAACTCAAGAAAGGAGAAGAGCGATGTATACAGCACATAGCAGACAGAAAATGAGCACATTTTATTATTCACTTGGAGATCAATAAATACACCCCCACAGCCATTGAAGGCTCAATCAAAACTCACAACTCATAAAATCCAAATTAAAGTTCTTTTTTTTCCATACACAGAAGCATAATGCACCAAAATATGCCACAAACCCCCCAAGAGACAATCTAGATTGGCTTCTAGATGCTCTTTGACCGAGGCCACATGGGAGAGAATTCCAGAGTCAGACACCTCAGAGCAGTGTATTTTGTGAGCAGTGCTCTCTCCTCTCTCAAGGAGAAACCAACCCTCTTCCCAAAGGAAGGAGAAAATCAATTCAGGAGATTGTGCAGCAGCCTTGCATAAACTCACCATGGAGAAAAACAAGTGTAAAATGGACCCTTTAACACAAATATTTTGAAATGATGGACTAGCTGACACAGGCCACTTAACAGAATTTACACAGTAGATGTTAACAAAATACATCCTTGGCTGAGCAACTCCCTCCATCCCAAAATACTAAGCCAAGGAATAGAGTGTAATGAGTACATATATTGATTAGGAAGAAAGCACCAAACAAAATACCCAACAACAAACACAAACAAACAAACCCCACAACAACAACAACCCTAACTCAAACTAAATAAAAAGAACAAAACAAAACACCTGGAGAAGAAAGAAAGGTATAATTAATATTTTACCACACATTTCATCCAGAAAAAAAAATTCAGTATTTCAAAATACTGCTGCAAATTTTAAAAATAAATAAATAAATAAAATCCTAATGGTGCTGAGTATTTGCAGTAAGGACCATGCATGAATGGAGAGATGATGCTTTTAACAGGTTTTTCTGTTACAGGTTCATTCAAAGCAGACAATTTTGGAAATACAAAGAAGAAAACCTCTATAGAGGAAAATACTTCTCTCTCACAGGAGTGAAAATGTAAACAGTACTAATCATATGCCTCTAGAGAATTTGGTATTAAGCACTACTAGTTACAAAAGAAAAAAGCCCAAATAATTCAAATGTATTTCAACTATGATATAACCCATTGATATTCTTCTCTCTCAATTTTACATCTCTCCTTTTCTTCCTCAGTGAAATCAGAAAATGGCTTATGAGGAGCGATGGAAGGCTAAAAAAGCAAATCAAATGGAATTGCAGAAGGTAAGTAAAAATCAAGCCATGCTTTGAGCCAAGACAACTTTTTGAATGGACTCACATTATTGCATAACTCAAGTACTGGGCCATGATTTTGGACAGATCTGCTGAGCAGCACATTCCCAAAGCCAAGCAGAAAACGCATGGTTACCCAGAAAATAAGAAGTGGTCCTAATTTGTCCATAATAATGAAGCTGTCATCCTACAAAATGCAAACATTTATAATTTTTGTTGTGAAAACACACTTTTTTTCTTTTTTAGCGTGCTTTTTACATCAGGCTTTTCTGCAGACAGTTTGCAAAGTGGCATCAGCAGGCTCACACAGCTCATGGCAATATTTGGGAAACCAGGATGATGCCTAAGAACTCTCCCTTTTGTTTGAGGCAAAGAATGTAACTTTCTTCTAACTGCACAGTGAAACTAGGTGCAGTCAATAATCAGATACTGACAGTCAGTGCAAGAAGCAAGAGAGCAATTTTATAATACACCTGAAATAGCCAAACTGCCCTCAGCCAGAGGGATAAAACCACACAGAGCTGAAGGTTCAACCCCCTGTGGATGACACTGTTGATAAATGCACTTCAGTGGCAAAGCCGTTCTGTTCCTCCCAGCACTTGGGACAATCCAAACCAGGTCACACTGATCCCTTCCCCAGCCCTGCTGGCACACAGGGACAGCAGCTCTCTCCCTGCACTTCGAGTGTGGCCCCTGCTCCCACCTGCCCTTCCCTTCAGCCCCTCCCTGCCTCACCCCTGCCTCTGGATCCATCAGGATACACGTGCTCGAGCCTTCTGAGCCCTCCACACGCTGCTCCCCAAGTCACCCAGCACAGGGACAGGTTGGTGATGGAACCCTCTCCCTCCCTGGCCCCCACTTTTCACTGAACTTCCCCAGCAGAAACAGCACAGGGACCTTCCTTGGAACTCTCCTCAAATTCCCAGTGCAGACACACACATTTGGAAAAGAGGTTTTCCTGAGGAAATACTGGACATGGTTCAAAAACCAGTTCTTGCTACAAAGAACACAACCACTGATTTAGGAAAATGTTTCTGTTTTATCAAACCAAATATCTGCTTTCTAAAAACATGATTCCCCTCCTGCAGGCTGCTGACCAATATATTCTGTTTCTTTTCACTGAAACTCATGATCATGCTGTGTTTTCCTGTGGAGATGAAAATTGGAAAATAGGTGTACAGGTTTATTCTGTCATCTTGACAATCTGATTTTGCCTTGTGATGTTTTAATCCACTTTCCATACTTCCAACGTTAACAACTTCTGACAAACTTTTCCTCACCCTTGAAGATAACATCCTCATAAATGACCTTACACTTTGTCTGAGGCTTGGAACATGAATTTATTTCCTTTTATCACTTTGTACTAAAAAGGAAGAAAATGAACCATTATTAAAAAGGGTTTTCCTCCCCTCCCTTTTAATTCTCCTTAGGAATAACACTTTCTTTTCCTTTTATCTTTTCCTTCTGAACTACAGGTACAGTGCTATTCTATCACTTGCTGATGCCTTTAAGCATACTATTTCAGCTCAAATGCATTCCTCAAATCAATGAAAATGAATTAAATTAGTGCCTTCAGGCAAAATAAATTAAATAAAATGTACAATAATACAAGTCTTAAACGTTCTTCTTTGTGCAAAAACAGTAATATTCAGTGACTGAGATTCAAATAAACAATTTTGTGCCATTAAAATGAAATATCCATATCTTCATTTTTTTTTCTTTTTAAAATTTAAGATTTTTTCAGTGTCATTATTCCAATAGCAAAAGGTAATAATCTATTTTTCTACAGAGAAAAGTAAGGTAGAGGACCCTCATTTATGTTTTAAAGTATTATAGCACCGACAAGAACACTGGTTTTCTAGGACCTAAAAGTGAATTTCTTTCTTTACCCAGAGAAGAGAACAAAATCTGTGGAAAAAGCAATCCATGTTGTTTCCCACTCAAGGTTATCTATCAATACAGTATTTTTAGGAGCAGGAACTGTACACATGCTGGGCTCTGCCCGGAACACGAGTAAGGATTTGAATTTCTGATACAATTATCCACAAGAAGCAAGGCTGAGCACACATCCACATTTAAAATGAGACAGTGAATATTCAGTAACATTGTCACCTGTGATTCTCTTAGATGAAATTAGGATTTGTGCCAGTTCTTATTGCTAAGTGTTCAGCATCACCTCCAACATCCTGGCTTACAGAATCTGAACTATGTGTTATGAACCCTTCTCATCTAAATCACAACCAAGAAACCCACTTTGATTCAAAATAAAGGTTCACTGCATTAGAGGTTCCTTAGAAAGACAAATAAATTGTGGAAATGAACTTTTTGACAGCTGCTATTTGCATAGCATTAACAATCTAATCTGTGTGGCTGCTGTAAATCCAAGAGGAAGTAATTATTTCAGGAAGTAACAAGGCTGAGTTAGAGCCATGAATGCATGGACTCCTCAGATCAGGCAGGAGTCCCAAGGGATACTTCACAGTTCCCTCTCCCTTCTTCCAAATTATCTAAAGGAAAAGGGGTTTAACCATCTGCCAGAATTAATTTTTCCTTTGAAAAATAAGAAATTTGAGAAGACAGGACAAAAGTAATCACAAAAAAAGCTTTCAGACTTGCTTTCCTTTGCCCCTTTCTGCCTAAAGCCTACCTGATCACCTTCTTTAGCCCCAGCCACTAAGCACCTCATGATTTTTCATGTATAAGCAAGGAACATTCCAGATGAGACACGGGGCAAAGTAATTTGAGCCCATGGATTTCTCAAACTCCAGCCTAATTCCATGACCAACAGCCCATCCCCTGCCTTTGCAATAGCTTCAAAAGCTCATTTTAAGTTTGATTTTAGCCCAGCTAATGCTACCTGCAAGAGAACTCATCTCCTGAGCGTGTGGAGAACCCTGTGGCTGCCAGGCTGAGCTACTGACACCCCCCAGAGCCCCTGGACAGCCCGTGGAGAGCTGGCAGCTCCCCATGCCCAGAATTCATCCCTCAGCTGCCCAACAGCGCCTGGTGCTGAGAGAAACCCAACCCACATCCTGGCCAAAGGGACACCTGCTCACAGGCAGGCCCCAGAT
Organism: Notiomystis cincta; assembly: GCA_013398075.1. Lineage (NCBI taxonomy): Eukaryota > Metazoa > Chordata > Aves > Passeriformes > Notiomystidae > Notiomystis > Notiomystis cincta. The sequence goes on along the minus strand of VZRX01016035.1, from coordinate 153,334 downwards.
GAAACCTCAGCCCTGGTTTTTGCCTTCCTTTTGAATTGAAAAAAGGATGGGTTTTGTGGGCAGCTATTTTTAAATTTTTCTTTTCAAATATCTGTGAAAGCATCTACTAATTTCAGATGATGTCACACATAGAAAGTGAGTGAGCACACTTTTTTCCCTAAGATTTGAAACAGACTAAAAAGAATAATTATTTCCTCTTATTTTTTAATGAGAATTGCCAGCCCCTCAGCAGGTGGAAGGACACTGCCTGCAGGAGCTTTTTTGTTGGCTAAAAACTTGGTTCATATAATCAGCATGGTAATTAGCAAGCTCTTTGCTATTAAAAGGAACTCATTACTGCTATATTTTGCTGATTGATCCATACTCATGAAGCAATTTAAAAATGTAAAAAGCATTTTGTGAACCACTTAAAATCTTCAATATGAATATTGAGACAATGTAAGTGACAGTTGTCTTTGACTAAACTTCAATCTGTAATTCTGTAGCCATTCAAGCAAATCCACAGGGAACTGGAAAATGAAAATAATTCCCTGAAGTCATACATTGTTCTCTGCTCCTTGTCAAAACTCCCTTGCAAGGGATGGGGGCTTTGTATCAAGCACATGCTCACCTCAGATTCTGTGACATTTTTAGAGGTGATCTTGCAATCAAAACAGAGGCCAAGTTCCTGCACAACTCGTTTGAGTCACTGGATTGCCCTGGCTGACTCTGACCCCACTGCCCTTTGCCCTGAGGGCTCGTGGGAGGCTTGCCCTGCCCATGAAGTAGCACGGGGAGATGGCCCTCTGAGAAGCCTTTTGAAGGGGAAATCACCTTTACCCAGAATTAATGATTAGCATGGACCTCAAACTGTTGTAGGATGAGTTACTTTCACCTTTGGACCCTCTGCCAGGTTTTGTCATGCTTCAAAAAGAGCTGATAAATTATCCAACAATTTCTAATATTGAAATGCCAAGAGGAGGGAGAAGAATGAGAGAAAGATGACAAGAGGGTGGACACATGTCAACTGTTCAAAGAATTTCCCTTATTCAGGGAAATCTCGAGTGAAATTCTGCCTCCAATTAAGTCAACATCCAGCTCATTGAACTCAACAGTGCCAGGATTTCATCCTTGACCTACTGCCTTGAACTCCATCCTTTGGTGCTTCTAACAGCCTGCTCCTTTCCTCCTGCCCAGCTCAGGTGCCTCTTCCTTTCCAAGCTGGCCATGGCTCTGAGGCTGACACAGTTCTTTCAGGCATAAAAATAGAATTGCCATGGCAATGCAATCTGCTATTTATAGGCTCTACAACAGCCCCAAATTATTTTACAGCCTGAAAGGACATCACTAGTAACTGAAACAGCTACAACTTTGACAGGGATCATAAGTAACTATGGCTGGCCCGCTTCACTCACTACCGAAGTAAAAAGCAGATTTCAGTGGGAGCTGGATCTGGCCCTAAAATCCTGCAGCCTGGTCTCCCAGCACCTGCAGTAGGAAGGGAATACAGATTTCAGCTCATGAGAATCAAGATCCGCCCCTGTGCTGGAGGGTGAAGAAAGCCACACCCTGTTCAGGCACCTCTGTGTAAATCTGAGGGGTGCTTGATGTGGACAAGTGATTTCCACAACTCCGCTGGGCGATTTTCATTCCAGGCTCCCACAGGCAGATTTTCCTAACTGCCAATGTGCTGCTCAGAGCAATTCCTTTAAGATAATGAATTTCAATATTTAAAGATCTATTTCCCTTCTCTATTCCTTCCCATTTCCATATTTTGAAGATGAAAGGATTATGCTATTTCAGCCTTTGCTCTTGGTATTTTTTGTGTATTAAGTATTTTTAGGCTCTTTTATCCACCCACAAAAATAAGTGCTTATAACATTCATTTTGCTTTAAAAAATTTATTCTTCCTTTCAAGCTGCGGAAACAACTCTTACCGAGTATTATTTTTATCTTTCTTAGAGATGGATGATTTATTTTTAATTGCTTCTTTAGGTCAGGATGCTGCTTACCAGTGTGCCTACATTTACTGTGTTCATTAATTTAAGCTTTTTTAAAAAGTAATATATCAAATCACTTTTTTCCTCCTGGAAAGGGAAGTCATGGTAGATAAGAGAGATCAATTCTTAATCAGTATTAACTGGAAGTTAAGAAAAATAAAAAACCAAGAAGTATCTTAAAGACTCGAGTGCTCTGTAGAATGAATTTATACCAGGTCATACTTTTCCAGCAGAAGCTCTCCTAGGAAATTAAAGTATAGGGAGATGGAGGTCTAAATCCTCCTATTGAGATCCTCTTATGTCAACACAAAAACCAAAAATCTCACTGAAAATTTTGAAAAAATAAGGAAGAAGGAAAAAAAACAGGAGTAAACACAAAAGACAAAGAACAGTCTCCCAGGTTACACAAAGATGAACAGGAAAACAGAGACCACAGCCCACTCTTCAAAATATTAAACTCCCATGAATCCCAATCCAGCTGTCCATCCCCTCAAAGTTAATAAATTAATATATTCATAGAAGTACAGGATGGATCCTAAATCCAGCAACAAAATTGCATCACCGATAGAATTGCAAGTAAATTCATCTTTTTTCATTTCCTGCTCTTTAATTTAACAAATATGAAAAAAGCACATGTAAAATATCTTGAAAAAATCTCTGCTTCTCAGTCCTACATATTTATTACATGGAGCACAGGGGAGAGCCCATAAACATCCATAAAATGATTTATAACCTGTTCTGCTATGAAGGAAGCAGTGTACTAAAAAAAAATCCAGTCCAGAACTGCCTTGAAAATGTGAACCAGTGATCCAGTATTCCCTGTTTTTATATAAAGCACAAGAATAGCTTTGAACTCTAATTAACATTACTTTTGTCTTTTCATTCTCTGTTTGGGAAGTAAATTTGGACACGATAGTGTACCTCCTGCACTGTCCTGACCTTTCTGCCAGAGGATAAATTCAGTATAGAGACGAGAGTTCATCTGTTTCTACAAATAAATAAAAGTTACTATAACAAATAAAAAATGCCTTGTGTCAGACACCCAAGCAAAGAGTCCACAAACCACACAGAAACCTTTCTTGGCAATCATCTTTCACTCTGAAGAACAGCATCAACCCTAGAACGCAGCCACGTTTAATCCTGGGATATGCTGCTGAGCACCAACACATTCTCATCATTTCCACTTCCCCCTGCTTCAGATCACATCCCTGGAATTCTAAGATTTGGAAGTCCTCACCTGTCTATTATTTCCTGCTTTACTACACTTTTAAAAATGAAGTAATGGGGGTTTGTTTCTTTGAACCAAGGACAAGGCTGATGAGGAATCAGGGTGACTCCATTTTAACAGTGTAATCAGAATATATGCTTTATTTTCCTTTCCTTTTCACTTTAGTCACTTTGGTGCCATAGGCAGCTTTTGTATTTTCCTAAGAAACCTGGTTAGTGTATTCTACAGGATGCATGGCTTTATTCCAGTTTCTCAGCATGTCTGCTGCTCGCTCAGACTCCTTTTCTGCCTGTTTTAACTGTTTGTCTCCTCACAGGCAAGTCCCTTCCTTAGAAAATGTCACCCATGGGCCTTCATTGCTCAGGAAGCAACACTGCCTTTGTGCCAGCAGTCCTGTTTTTTGAATAACTAATTTATTCATTACTCCAGGCTAAAGCGGCTTTTATTATCAAATGAGTCTACACTGTGAGCTGAACTGATTTCCTCTTTTATCACAGAGTTCTTATCTCATGGACCTGTCCTTGTGGGCAGAGACCAACCTGTACCAGCACCAAGTGTCAGGACTGTCCCCAGTGTGGCTGGCAAATCCACTCTAAGTGACCACTGGGAGCTGTCCCTTACTTTGGGGCACTGAGGTCACTTGTCCTGCACAGACAACCTTGAGGAAGACATTTCAGTGAAGCTCATGTTGTTGTGTTAAAGAACCAAACAGAATCACCCTGCTCGCACATTTTAAAGCTCCTCTGCCTTACAGTGTCCCTAGAGTGAAATTCTGAAAATACAAAGCACTATTTTAGAAACCCAAGTTTTTACCTCTACCCCACATCTTTGTCTGGCAACACAGTGGATCAAGTGAGCCCAGACAAAACACAGCTGTGCTCTGACATATTATGTATTTTAAATTTAGATAATAAATAAATTATTGCTCATCCTGTTACCCTACGTTCATGGCATTCTTTTCATGTCATTCTTGATGGTAAAGAAGGTTGTGTTATTTTTGTGAAGATTTTATATGTGGCCCACTTAAGCTAATGATGGCAAAGGAACCAATCTGTCTGGGATTAGTGCAATTGAGAGCTCTGACCTGAGAGTGTTTCCATTCTGGGCTGTAAACTGCCTGGCAATGTTTCACCTGGTCTTCTGGCACCTCTTTATGCTCTTAATTTTCAGGACAGGCAGCACTATATTTCTTTTAAACATGATACAGAATTAGAGAAGGACACTGTGGAAACTAGACCCTTTTATAATATGTTTTCTTTTGTGTTTTCAGACTTCAGTAAACAAGTGAAAATTTCAAATTCCTTCTCTTCACACATGCATCTTCACCACAATGCCACGGCAAATTTTGCCACTGTTCAGCATAACTGCAATAACTAAAGTGAAAAAACAGAAAAATGAAGAGCCTGTACAAGTATACAAAATAAAGAACTAATATGAATGGAAAGGCAGTACCAGGCCTCATTATTCTAGCTAATACAATTCTTGTTTAATGATAATAATTCATACCTTAGTAAGACACACAGAGTTACCACTGACAGCAATGCAGGTTCCTGTAACAGGGGACAAAATTATATACATGCATTTACATAAGCACTTCAAAAATCACCCTTTTTTCACCTTACTTCTTATATAATCCCACATCAACATCATTAAACTAATCTACATCCCTGGCTCAAGAAAAGTAAAAACCCTGTTCAATTAGCCAATTCCTCTGAATAAGCTTTGAAGCATTATCTGCATTTTTATTCACATCGACTTCCTTTGTTAAATAGACAGGGATATGTTTCAATAACTGAAATCAGTGTATTTGCTCTCAATTGCACTGCTCAGATCAGATTAGTTGTTTATCTAACTGAACAAGAATTCCACAGCAATTTGTGACAACCAGGATTCTCATCTGACATCCCTGAGACTGACCCACAGGAGACACACACACTGAACTGTCTTGAAAAGTAAGTTTGGCAAATTGAGAAAAACATTTACACATTCAGTGACTTAAGAAGAACTTTCTACTTATGTGGGCAGGGTCCTTGTATAATAAAATCACTATTTCCTGTATCTACTGAAAAGCTCATACTGAAAATCCCAGTATCCAACTACCTATTTAACACACACAGTGCTGCACCATTGTACTTTGATCACCCACCACATATCTAGATCTTCTTTCTTATCACTTCTGATGAAAAATCTATAATTTGTGGTAGAAATATTTGGCAGGACTCCTTAAATGTTCTTGTACTTTATAATACTAAGTTTCATCCTAACTTTAAAAAAGTTTTCTAATTCTTTCCATTCTGCTTTTTCCCTCAGTAAAGAATGCTTTGTAAGTCTGCAGATTTCATTAGTATACGTCTACTTCTTGCACCAAGGGTCACTAAAAGTATGAAAAGATGAAATACAACCAATCCAAAAACTAGGAGTAACTCCACTGGGAGCCATTAGGAACAGCCTCAGTAGCATAATTATTCTCATAACTAAGCATAAAAAGAGAGAAAGAGGCTTTTATTTATTCTTTCTATATATAAGGACAGAAAATAAAGGTATCACATAAAAACCAGGCATAATAAAAAGAAAAAAAATCCTTTGCATTATAGGCAAGTTTCCACAAGTACTTAAAAATAGCCATGAGATAATTTAGGTGATTAGGAGGGTGGGCAATTAGCTCAATTCAGGCACAGGTTACACACTTATCTCACACAGAGATAAAGCTGCAGTGTGAGACCAGGGACAGCTTTTTGTTCTCAGCACGGTGTTTTTAAACTGGCTGATGTCCCCTACAGTTACAGAGACCTGCAGCAATCCAGCTCAGACCGAGGGAGGAACACACACTGCAATATGTTACAATTTATTGGAGAATCTGCTCCTACTATTCAACTTAAGCAGCCAGATGAGAAAAGGCTACGGGCAAAGCCTCTGCACAGCCATTGTAAGGGGGAGGAAAGGCACAAAGTTATGACATGGGGACACTTTCATTGCATTAGCTCTTAATGGCGTGGCTCTGGATTGCCAACAGCTCCAAGCATTTCAAAAAAGCTCTTCTTTTGCCATTATCTGCTTTATGCTGGTTTAAAGCTGGTTTGAAGCCAAAGTTCAGCAACCTTGCATCAGGGAAAAGCTTCCAGGAAAGCATAATGATGATCAAGATCTGTACTGTACACCATAAAGTTGAGACAAAGTGATTTCCTTTGTCACTTTTTTAATGTTGCCCTCTTTATTATGTACCATTTCATAGTGGCATATCTGCACACACACAGCAGCAGGTGAGATTTCTGGCCCTGCATCAAGCTGCAAGCTTAGCTCAGGTGCTCCTGTTCTCTTTCCCTGCTTCTGCTGTTTTAGTCCTAGGAAGATGGCTATTCTGAAAAAGCAATTTATAGTCCTCTGAAATGTTATAAATACTCTGTTTCTGTAAGCTTTGTGCTTAACTGTGCAACTGTGAGAGATTTGCTATCAATCTCAGAAGAGTGAGTTGTTACAGCACGTAGAGCTAAAGCTTTAAGCAACACCTGGGGTTTGAGCAACCAAAGGCAGGGCAGCAGGCTGGGAAGTGGCAGTAACTGCTAATCCCCTCCTGTGCTCAGCTGTGGGGAGAATTTCTTGTTCCCACCCCCACAAACATTGTCAGCTGGGCACCAGACACAAGATGGAGTTCTTCAAATGCATTAATTGCAAGAAACACACAAGCAAACAACAGAAGCCAGGATTCTCCTTTGTTCAGCCTTTCAGTTCTCAGTCAAAGATGATCATGAAGTTGAAAAGTTTTGTTTCCATCTTCAGGTGTCATAAAAAGCAAATAATATGTCATAGTGGAAGCCAGGTGGGAGTCAAGCACATGCCCTTCAAGAAATGTCAGGGATTTTTCATGGAATGTGAAGAGCAAAAACAAGAGGAAGGGAGAAAATATTCTCCCTCAAACTGACATTTTGATGATGCTCCGGGCAACTTCATTTAGGCTTCAGCTGCTGCCTTGCTGAGCAGCCTTTGATGCTGCCCCAGGCAGTTCTCATGTAGCCTTTGGCTTCTGCTTGGCCAGACACCTTTTGTGCCATTTCTGATTTGTGTGAGCAGATCTTACCAATTTCACATATACATGGCTCTTTTTGTCCATCTCACAATTATGTAAATCTCTGATGTAATCTTAGGCTTGGTCTTTTAATTTAATTTACTTCAATGGGTTTTTTTTCTTTCCTCTCTACAACTAACTCAGGAAATCCCATTTTCCTGCCCAATGGAATGCTTCACGTGCTTTGATTTTTCTTTTTTCCCTTTTTTTTTCCTTTTATTTTTGTGCAGAGTGGAGAAATATGCTTTCTTTGTATTTATCTCTTAATTGAGTATTTTATACACAAAAGGTGGAGTGCATGTGTGTCAGAAACAGATATTCCATGCCCTTCTGCTCCAGGCAATTTCCCTTGGCCTTATTGAGCAGGGCTGTAAGAGATTTGGAATAAGATGGGTGCTGAGGCTGTGAACACGTGCTGATTTCTCCGGCATTAATAGAAAGAGTAGGGAAAAGCTGCCAGCAGATCTCTTCTTCCCTCATGATACTTGAATTTAGTTCTTCCTTGACTGAAAAAGACCTGAATTTAGATTTGACTGCAGCAGAGGTGTTACAATTCCAACTAGTTTGAGTAGGAGAACTGTTTGACCAATCAAACATTCGTGGATTTTCCCCCCATTTTTACTGGCCATTTTTGTTCCTCACATTTCATGTACATTCCTTTTCATCACACTCCCTGACTCTTCAAAGCCACAGACCAACTTCAAAGAACCCTCAAAGAATGTCTAACTATCAAAAGGCCTCCATAATTTTAACCTTAAACAAACTGTACTGCATACACAAATCTATATCCTAATTTATATGACAGCTTCCCCAGTGCCACTCCACGGGACCAAAATCACTGTAATGGACATTAATTCTGCAAAGGAACCACTGCTGACATTTGGAGCTGCTCTCAGAGTAAGGTACTCTTACCTGAACACTTGATGTACTAACAACACTCCACAGGTGAAATGTGGTGGTTTGTTTTTCTTGGGGTTTTATTTCTGGACAAGCTTATTCAGGGAGAAAAAAAATAGATCAACAATGCAAATCCAAGAAGGAAATATAAACCCTAAAGGTCTCCAGTTTAGTAGCACTGAGTTTTCAGAGCACAAAAATTATGCAAGATGGCAAAGAACTCAAAGAAAGATAACTTTCTGGTGAGATCAAATTGCCTGGGGTGACCAACATTTTAGCAAAAAGCCATCCAAGTTCTGCAGTTTATCTCTAAGGGAAACAAACACGAGAATGAATTCTACATGGAGAAAGGCACTGCACATACCCAAAAGCATTACAGTACTTTTCATCTGCTTCCTAATGCTGCAGCCCTGACATCTTGTAGCTTTTGTATTAATGCAAATGAACTTTTAACTTTAGGAGGACAGGAGCATTAAGCAGCATAAATTTTCATGAGGCTAATGCTTGTATGAATGCACAAAAACAATCACAGAGCTCTGTCTGGATGGTTTACACAATGCCACACTGGCATTTTACTTTCATGTTTGGCTGGAAAATGCTCAGTATTGATGCTCAGTAATACAAGCTGAACAACAGTTCCCAAAGAAACACCTACACACCAGAATGTGCTTAGTCATTTTAAAATTAAAATTATTCTTTTTTGAACTCTGATAACAGAATGTAGTCCCTTTTGGCTGTAATGTTTTAATGTTTTATTCGTGTTCTAACCACGCTGTAATTTGAATTCAGGTTTAAGTCTTTAAAAAATTTACAACCTTTCTTTCCCAAATAATCATAGAATGAATTTTAGGAATTAGAAGGGACCTTAAAGATCATCTTGTCCCATCCTCCCCTGCCATGGACAGGGACACCTCCCACTAGATCAGGTTGCTCTAAGCTCCTTCCAACCTGGCCTTGGACACTTCAAGGCTTGAGACATCCACAACCTCCCAGAACAACATGTTTCGGTGTCTCATCACTCTCACAGTAGGGAATTTCTTCCTAAAATCTACCCTGAATTTCCCCTCTTTCAATTTACACCCATTTCTCCTTGTCTGTAACTACTGTTCCATCACAGTACCTCATTTTGTCAAAAAGCTCCACAGGCAGCAAGCACATTTTGCCAAACACCTCTGGGAACAGCCCTCCAGTCAGAATAAGACATTGTTTGGGATGAGGCCATATCTGCCAAACAGCTGAGCTGGGTTAGCAAGCACAAAACTTGCATCATTGCCAAAACCCAGAATCCTTAAAGAAGTTCCACCAAAAATACCCAACAAAACACCCCCAAACCCCACACCTGCTAACAAACCCTTCTAAAGATTAACCTAAATGCTCACTTTGATGGTGAAACACAAAATACCTCCTTTAGCTCTACCAGCACTTGCTCAGTTGGGATCAGACCTTTCGTGTGACCTCATCGTGGTCTTCAAGACCCTCACAAGGAGAGGCAGAAGGGCAGAACAGATCTTTTCACTCTGGTGGCCAGTGACAGGAAATGCTGGCAGCTGAACCAGGGGAGGCTTTGGATGGCAGGGAAAGGTGGGCAACCCAAAGTGTGGCTGAGCTCTGGGACAGGCTCCCCAGGGCACTGGGCACAGCTCCAAGCCTGGCTGAGCTCGGGAAGTGTTTGGACAACACCCTCAGGCACAGGGTGGGACTCTTGGGGTGTCCTGTGCAGGGGCAGGAGTTGGACTCCACGATCCTCATGGGTCCCTTCCAATTCAGCACATTCTATAATATCAATTTTATAATCTGTTAGGTAACAGAGAATATCATGTTCCTGTAGCTCTCCTCCTCCTAAGAGATGAATATAAAACTTGTGCTGTTAAAATGGCCTTCCCAGTTTTCTCCCCTCCCTACCTGAATATTGTTTATTTGCACCCATATATTGAGTGATAGCTCCCAGAGTTGCTACAAATTACCTTTGCTCCAGAATATTACTGTGGTGTCCTTTAATTACTGCATCACCAGTGACTACAGTTACCAATAGTACAGTGAACAAGTTGGGTAAATCATTATCTACTCAGGCTTATATATCACAAACTTCCCAGGAAAGAAATAAATTATAGATCAATAGTACTGGGACTGGAATCATCCATCCCACTTAATTAGAACTACCATATTTCAGTACAGTTCACAGTTAAAAAGGAAATGAAAAAGTCAACCCCTTAAATAAATCTTAATAAGGCCAGTCCTTAAACTACCATCACACAGAGATGGGGGGGTTTAATGCACAATCATAAAATAATTTAGCAGCAATATCATTAGCAAGAGCCAAATTTCAAAATAATAGTTCTCCACACAGCCAGTATGAACCACTAAAGCTTCACAGTTTTAGTGAACTGACTGGGCTGGGTAGCTGGAAAATTGTTGTTAGATTTCTAGAGGATGGTTCAGCTTAAATGTCTTCAAACACATCTCTGTGTGAAGTTTATCCTGCATTTTGGGAACTTTTCAGAAGCTCGAGCTGGTTAAAAGGGTTGGCTGGAGCAGGTATGTATCCACCAGTGTCTCCATCTGCACCCACCTAAACCTCACCAGCGGAAGCTGTAACAACTCAAGCATTAAGACTGCTATTATAAAGTAAAATAAATTTAAGGGGAAAAAAAAACCAAAACTAAACCAAACCACCAAAAAAATACCTCAATAGGTGTTTCTTTCTTTTATTTTAGTGGGAGAGTGGTTCTCTCCTCTAAGTGATGTATTTATGTGATATATTTATGTGATAGATCTACTGTCCCCTTAGCCTTGCAGTGAACCCCCACCCCCAGAACAGCCCCTCAGTGGACTCCGTTGTTGTCAAACACGCTTTGCATTCTCAAACTGGAAGTAAAATAGTAAAAAACTATGACAAGCTGAAGAAAATTAATCTTTTCCCAATTTGAAACTGATCCAGGACTACCAGAGACAAAAAAAAAAAAAAATTAAATGAGTAAGCTATGGAAAAATGAAAAAAATTAAACAAAAAGGGGCAAAAATCATGCACTACACAAGAAAGAGAATAATAATAAAGGGCGTGTACTATCGTAGAAGCGACACACTTGTAAGTATTGTTTTCACACGGCTCTGAATCACATCCTAAGGGCAGCAGGGAAAAAGCCACTTTAAGCCCTCCGGGGCGTGTCGGGGTCACACCGCGGTGCTCAAATGGAGCCGTGTCCCGCAGGGGAGGCACAGGAGCTTCCCAAACCCTTTCCCGAGCGTTCCGCTCCGACCTCAGCGCGCCGGCGGCGACCACCTCAGGCACCCGGGACGGAGCAGCGCACACGGGCCGCCCTCCCGAGGGCTACACCGAAACAGAACGGCGCCCAGAGGCAACGAGAGGCTACCGAGGGAAGGCAGAAGGAAAGGGGGGGAAAGGAAAGAGGGAAAAAGGAAAGGGGAAAGGAAAGGGGAAAGGAAAGGCACCCCCAGAGCCCCTCACGGCGCGCGGTCCCCTCAGGGCTCCCAGCCCCGCGCCTGCGTCACCCCCGCGCGCCGCCGCGTGACGTCACGCCCGCGCGAGAGCGCGGCGCGGTGACG
>VZRX01016035.1:47509-141027 GCA_013398075.1 Notiomystis cincta | reverse complement strand
GGTCCGGGCCGGCGGGCGGGGGAGCGGCGCCGGGAAGCGGCGCAGGCGAGCGGGCTGCGGGGCTTGGGCCGTGTGGGGGTTCCAGTGTTCGACTCCGGGGTCGCCGCTGCAGCCGCGCGTTCGGAGCTGCGGAGCGCGTTCGGGGGCACTGGAGGGGCAGCTTCCTGCTCCTGACCCGCGCAACGCGGCGGGCCGGCTGGACCACGGAGGGTCCACCTGTGCCCAGGCAGGCTCAGCCCGGAGCGCAGCGCCGCGTCCCGCGGCTCTGGAGTATCTCCGTGCAGGGAGAGCACTCGGGTGATGGTTATTTTACCTCTGAGAAAATGCAGCTGAATTCTGCCACTCGGGAAGGTTTTTAACCGCGGGCGCCACAGCGGAGCGGTGCAGCGAAACACTCCGTGGATTTTACCCTGAGGTGCCCCCAGGTCGGGAGAGCATCGGCCGGGGAGCGAGCCCGAGGTGTTCTGTAGAACTCGGCCTCTGCCCTGAGGGCTGCGGCTCTGCCGCTGCCAAAGATGGAACATTCTGCTGTACAGAAGGCACACATTTAATTCTTGGGAGGGCAGTGCCGTGCAGAAGATGTTCCATAGCAATTAGAGCTGTGTACTTCACCTGACCCTCAGCACTAAGGGCTTTGTTCAGGTGGAAATTCTACAAATCTCTAACTGACATAGCTGACATTTAGCTGTGCTCTACGTTTTAATTAACATTAAACATGATTTTCACTGAGTAAACAAATTTTTTAGAAGTTAATCATATTACTTGTTACTAAATGCTCCTGACCTAGAGAGTACTATCTCAGAAATTTGGTTTTCAGTTTAATTTCTTTGCAGTTAAAATCCTATAGCAAATAGCTTCTCAATGTTCAGTTACTTGTAAATAAGTGTAATTATTTTCCTCATTATACTGCATATAATTCCCTGAGAGTTTAAGTACTTTGAGACATCTGTTAACTTTGTGCCAACAGCTGGAAAATATAAAGACTAAATAATATTCTTCAAGTAACAGGTTGTACTTGAACACGTTCTGTGACTGCCATGTTCTTTTCTTTGCCTTACCGATTTTCAGTGAGGGAAGCAGCTTTTTTTGGCTGGAGAAACTCATGTTTAGTTATCCTTCATATCCTGTTACTTGAGCACACAGGTTTGATGGGGGAATCCCATTTAAAATTGGATAGTTCTTAGCTTTATCCCAAAATCTTTTAAAATCGAGCCTGGGGACTGAAGGTTTAAAAATTATTTACTGGGGCTTTTAGCTAGGACAACAATTTAATATGAAAGAGGATGCCTGATAATTTTAAAAATGCTTAACTCAATATTATTACAGGCATAGATGTTACTTCAGACAAAAAATAGCACAAAAGTGTCACACTGCAGATGTGCAAACTTCACTACATCAGATTTTTTCTTAGCAGCTCTTTACAGGGAAACATTGGAATGGAAAACAGGTCTGTCTTTCCTGAGCTAGTCATGGTATCCTGCAGGAGTTTTTTCGTTAAATTTACTGAAAAAACAGTTACTTTTTTTCCCAGAAGCCCAGAACTTCTCACAGATTTTCTGCACCCTAATCAGGTTCCTTTTCCAAAGAATAGGGAAACCAGTTTCACAGATCACCTGTTAACGTACCAAAAATTCCCTCTGAAATCCATTTTCACACAACATAAAATCGAAACGCATAATTAACGCAATCCTGCCCAGGCTTTGGAGAGAGCCCTCTCCACCATTGCCAAACTGCAGCTAAGAGGTATCCCTTGCAGTGCCTGACAGTGTGTGTTACCTGGAGGTGGTGTCATGTGCTGTCCTTTCCGTGCAGCCCCTGCCAGCGTGCGCTGTGTCCACAACGACGTGGCGGTGCCCGACTTCGCTGCCTATCGCCGCGACGATGTGCAGGACGCCAACGCCTCCTCCCAGGGCAGCAGCGACTCCAGGAAAGGCTTCTCCTACCTGATGACTGCAGCGACAGGTGTAGCAACTGCCTACGTTGCCAAGAATGTTGTCACCCAGTTCATTTCCAGCCTGAGTGCCTCTGCTGACGTGCTGGCCTTGTCAAAGATCGAGATCAAGCTGTCCGACATTCCAGAAGGCAAGAACGTGGCTTTCAAGTGGAGAGGGAAGCCCCTTTTTGTGCGTCACAGAACCCAGGCAGAGATCAGTCAGGAGGCTGAAGTTGATCTGTCTCAGCTGAGGGATCCGCAGCACGACTTAGACAGAGTGAAGAAGCCCGAGTGGGTGATCGTGGTGGGTGTGTGCACTCACCTGGGCTGCGTCCCCATCGCCAACTCCGGGGATTTTGGCGGCTACTACTGCCCCTGCCACGGCTCCCACTACGACGCCTCTGGCAGAATCAGGAAAGGCCCTGCTCCCTTAAACCTCGAGGTCCCAGCTTACCAGTTCATTGGGGATGACACGGTGGTGGTCGGCTGAGACGCGGTGCCTGCTCACTTCACGTTCCGGGGAATGCACACCAGAAGGGTTAACTGAGGCATGCTGTAAAACCAGATCAGATTAGCTGTCTAGATTCTCAGCCAGAACTATGCTTGAATACTGTGTTCTATTTCAATAAAAACTTGGAGTGAGCACTTGTTCCTGACTTACGATAAAGTGTATTTCTTTGTGTACACATTTCTAGTGTGTCCAGTCAAGGAGTTGCTACAGCAGACCCAGAACACAGAGCCCTCCTGAAGGGCTGCTGATTCAAGGTAGACACTGAGCTGCAAAGCCACAGAGACATCTTTTAGCCAGCATTGGTCCTGCCAACAAAGCACAGAGTTGATGCTTCACTGTGTGCAGAACAGGAGGAGAAACAAGGTTTGCTGTTTCTAGAACAAAGCAAAAAGACACCAATTATTTTGTACTTTGTGTTTGCTTCCCACTGATCTGAAAGTCCTTCTGTCCTGCACTGCACTGAGGTGCTCCCTCAGTTGCAGAATAGAAACTGGAATCCTCAGGAACTACAGAAAAGTCCAAGAGAATTTTCAAGATGCAAATAATAAAAGCTTAGTCACAACTAGTGAAAAAACCAGGTTGCTAGAATTAAGCAGTATTAACCAGAGACTGCAATGGTCTGCTCTGACATAATGCTGCTCTGTGAATATACTGAGGGAGAATTCTGTCTGACACCAGTTCTACATTGGAGGTGTCATTCATTTCAGGGACTCTGTCATAATCTATGCAAGTAGCAGTCAGTAAAAATGGAAAACCATTGTGTCCAGCCTGTTTGGTGAACAACTCACATCCTATGTACATGCAGATACTAACTCTGAAGTACATTCTTCTCTGTGCCACATGAAAGAAAGAAAGACTAGACTGCTTTGTCCCTCTCCTGTTCAAATGGATTCAGACAGCACAAAGCTTCTGTAGCTGAAGCAAAGGGACAAATGAAGAAAGGGTGTGTTGCCCATATTAAAACCAACTCAGGAAGCTGTAAGGTGGGTGTGGTTCAGCCAAGAGCCCTGAGTCAGGCAGGCAAGGTTAAAGGCCTGTCCTGCATAAACAGATTCTGACTTGGATCCCATAAAGCCCACCCAGAGGAGCCCTTCAGGACTGCCGAGGAGCCTGGGGTGGGTGGGTGCTTACAGTGGACACCTGGAGCTGCAGTGCAGCGTTCATTAACTCCCAGTTCTGCCTCTGACTCAGCACCCCAGAGATGGCCAGAGTGTGGTGGGTTCTAGAGGGGACAGTGCCATGAGAAGCAAAGGCAATCACTAAGAAATGTCAACCAGCAGCTCTGACATTCCTCAGCTTTGGGTGTTTGTGTTTTAAAGGGAAATTTTTTATTTCCCACATACCTAGCAACTTAGCAAAACAGCAGTAACTGAGAAGTCAGACAAACTGATAAACTCTGGTGAGCAAGGAAATGTCATCAAGAGAAACGTGGGTTTGGAGACACCTCCAGCCCCAGCCCTTTGTAATTCAGTGCCTCGAGGTGCTCTCGGTCCAGGGTTGGTAGCAGTGGCACAGCCAGGAGCAGCTTGCTCATTCCCATACCCCTTGGATGCATTGCCACCATTTGCTGGTAGTGTTTGCAAGGAGGGGAGGAAGGGGACCCTGAGGACTTCAGCAAGGCTCACTGTATTTAGAAAACTTGTGTAGGAATTGTAAAAGCACAGAAGTTGTGACACATAACATGGTCCCTTAGGTAAACAGTTGTATTAATATTAAATTTTCAAAATTAATGATGCTTCACTTAATTAAAGCCTTCACTTATATTTTGTGCCTATTAAAATATATAATGCTATAATCCTATTTGTAAGCAGCTGGAATACTAGAAGGTGATAAGTAATAGCCTCCATGGATTTATCAGGAACAAATCAAGTCAATGCAATCACATTTGTTGCTAAATAGGATAACAGGCCTTGGAAACAGGGGGATGTTAGCAGTAGCTACCAAAGTTTTAAATAAGATTTTCACACCATCTCACAAAACATTCTCATGTTTACTAAGGAACTAAGGTATAAACTGGAGTATTGCAGGGAGCAACTGTTTCCAAAGCAGTGCTGATGGATGAGCTACCAGCAACTCCCTGTTGGAGCAAGGAGCTGTGCTATGAGGAGCTCAGTGAGAGCCTGTGAGTCCAGCACTGCCCACTATGTTTGACAATCAGCTGTCAGAGAAGGAGCTTTGTAAGGCTTGCATATGATGCTGAACTGGGTACAGCTGGAAACTTTGATGCAAAAAGGAGTAGAAGTAAAAATAACCTGGACAAATAATGCCCTACAAAACCAGCATGTGTTGTGATAGAAATTAATAGCTAGGGAGCAGGTCTACAGAAAAGGATCTGGGATACCCATAAAACCAGGAATGGATGGTGTATAACATTCTTAATGCATCAAATGTTAAAATAACTTTGATGATTAAAATCTGTGGGGATAAATTATAAATTTAAAATGA
The DNA here is from genome assembly GCA_013398075.1 of Notiomystis cincta. Lineage (NCBI taxonomy): Eukaryota > Metazoa > Chordata > Aves > Passeriformes > Notiomystidae > Notiomystis > Notiomystis cincta. Next base: position 136,138 of record VZRX01016035.1, on the reverse strand, counting down.
ATGAAATTCTTGATACAGGAATAGGGGAAGCTGAGAGACTGGACAAATTAATGGAGGAAATAAATGACTGATTACAAAACATTCCTCTTGTCAGAAAGTTGCAAGAGAGAAAAAATTGTAGGGAAATATTACTGAATGCATGCATTATGCTGAATTCTTTTCTAAGTGTCAGCTCAGAGCCTCAGTCAGAGGGAGGTGACTGAGCTATCTGGGCTTTTTTCTGACTGATCCTTGTATTGTTTAACTTGCTGCAGCACCGAGAGAAACAGCACATTCTACCTTGGTTTGCTCAAAGAGACAGAACTTGGCAGTTACTGTCCTAGCACTCCTGGCAACCAGTTCATGTCACAGCTGTGATAGATTTTCTTCATTAACTATTTAGCATGATAACATTTTAATAACCTCAAGACATTAAATTATGACATTGCCTTCTTTTAGCAATGCATAATCAAAATGTAATGTACCACATTGTTACTAAATGCACTTTCCCCTCCTATGATGTTTGAAATTTAAAACAAGCAATTCTGGAATTAAAGCCCATAAGAACTGCAAATGTTTGTTGGTTTTACCCAACTTTTACAGGGGCTTGGAACACAGAACAGGAGGAGAGTGTCCTTTCTGCCTATAATTACATTGGAATTAGCAGGAGAAGAAAACTCTAACAACATAACAGAGTACTGATGGCTGATGTCTTTTGTCAGTCAGTCAAAGAATTGGCAACTGTACAATGACTTCATCTTCTCCCACTCCAAGCAGAAGTTACACTCAGAGGCAGAGCTGGGATCAGAAGGTAAACAGTAAAAATGAAAGGGTCTTGATTCTGGACTTAGCACAAGCCTGTATTTCAGTTAGCTTTAGTAAAAAATCTACAGTAAAAATCACCTTTAGTAAAACTTGTACAGTAAAAACCACCACCATGCAGGTTCTGTGCAGAGCTTTCTGCAAGCAGTTTAATGGTGGTGTTGGACTGAGTTGGTTCACTCCCAGCATGTAACACAGTAAGAGAACCCCAAATACTCCTCAGAGCCATGATATCATTTACAAGTAATTGCAGTACACAGAATCAGAATCACTAAAGTTGGAAAAGACCTCCAAGATAATGCCAGCCTCTAATTCCTATCACAAAGAAAAAGTGCTAGCTTCTTGTAAAACTCTATTGGTTTGCACAGCCCTAGGATGACCAAAAGAGTTTCTGAGAAATGCATCATTTCCTAGCAGGTCCAGGAAATTTTATATGTGTGGGGATTTAATGGTTAAAAGGGGTACTGAAGAACATAATATAAACTGCCTGAATATATGTCACGAGAGGATAGATTTGTCATGCACAGAAATCATCTTCCCTTGCCTGTATTTGTAGAAGTTACAGAAATGGCAAGAAGCTAAAAGGAACAACAGTTGTGCATAACTCACACACAGAGCTGGTGGCTGACTACTGCACCATTTAGGCCACATTGCTATCAGCAAAAACACAAACCCAAAATTGGAGCTCCCCATCTGGCTTGCAACAAGTGTGGCAGAGCATTTCAGATGTCAGCCTGAACTGTCCCCTGGAGGCTGTCACCTCCACACAACAGCCTGTCAGCTGGGCCAGGCTACAGCTGCGTTTCCCCACTGTTTTCAGATCCAACTGAATTGCAGTCTTGAATTAAGAAGTAAAATATCAGGAGCTGCAGTGGCTTTTCTAGCAGTTTGCCTGAGATTGTAGGTACTCCAAAGGCTCAAAGTACACTGAGAGCTAGAAATTAACACACACAACAAGTTGTGCTCAGACTTCCCACTGAAGTACCTAGAGTGGCATGAAACTTCTGACCTAGCAGGAAGTCTTTCTCTAAAACAACATCAATTTTGACTGCCTGATGTAAAGACTGCATATTTGGGTCAATATGTTTTCACACTTGTAATGTGGTTGGATTTAAATGGCTTTACTTGGACTATAATGTTTCCACAAGCAGAAGCCACTATTTATTCTTCTTTTCAGTTCTTTTAATACCTCTGCATCAGATTACAGTACAAAACAAAAATATCTCTCTCCTAGCCACTGTACTTGATACAGACTAGGAAGAGAAATAACTGCCTCAAAACATTTGTAGTTCTTCCAACTAAATAAAGCATTGGTGGTTTTTTCCCAAGGCATATCTGACACTGTATATCTGATAGAGAAACTCTTGCATTATGGTAACAGAAAAGGAAAAACCTACCTGTATGTTTATATTTGTACATGTAAACAACTGTATGCCAGACTGTTCAAAAGTTATAATTTAATATTTACAAGAGTGTTTCCTGTATCCACTTTTGGAAGGTTGGAATTAATCCAATAATTTTTGGGCCTAATCAGAGTGACACTCAGAAGAGTTGTTTGTGATCATTTTTCAGAAACATTTGTTTTTGAGGACAGCTTTGCATTTTGACAGATAATGTGTCCTTACTTCTAATTCATAGCAACAGATATGGGCCATTCTTACAAGCAGTCTATAAATCATCAATTTTCCCACCCTGAATTTCTTGCCATCTCTCAGCTGTTCCACTGAGGTCAGTAAAGGTTAGCATTTCCACTCCTATTTGTCTTCCAAATCAAATCTTCTCTGCCTTTTCCTTCATTTTGTTTCCCAGGCAAACATACTTCCACTCCTGCCAGCAGACCACATCCATCAGCTTCTCTCAGACAGGAGGGACACTCCACAGGCTCTGCACTGAGCACACCCCCTGAGCCCTTCACGTCAGCTGCACCCACAACCCCAGGGATGGATCAACTGGGTGGGAAAAGGAAAACCTGTGATAAAATCATGGAGTCATGGTCTAGCTTGTGGTTATGGATTAAGCAGCCCTTATGTCCAGAGCCCATCAGCCTAGAAATAGTGCTTATCTTAATTAATCCAGCATTTTTTCTACAAAGGAAGCATAAATATCTCCAAAGATGTCTCGAGTCAGCATGAAAGAAGCTGCTGCAGTCGAAGCGCAGCGCACAGGAGGAGCCACAACATCCTACAGGTGCAATGCTAGACTAAATATGCTTCATTTAAACACTAAACTGAACAGTGCTGTGGAGCTTCAATGTTTAGAGGCAAAATAAATGCCCCATGAACAGTAATGAATTACAATTTGCCAATTGCCAAAGCCCACTGAGCACAGAATGGTCAGAGGTACAGTCTCTCTACCTTTGGGCAGAAAAGATTCAGCAACCTATGAACAAAAATCTCTTCTATCTGTGACTGCATTCTTCCCATCATGTTCATGATGTTTAAGTCATTTTCCTTTCCATTTACCTTCCACAAAGCTCAGAGGCAGCAGAAATTGCCTCATTCTGTGATTTTTAGCTGTCTTTCATTCATCAGTAGTCTTATCAGCAGTATGCTTCTCCCAGGTGAGATATAATCTATTAACATTTTTGGCAGCTTCTTGTGTGTTGCTTTTTCACTGTCTCTACCCCAGTGGGCTTTAATGGAATGCTTTTTAGCTAAAATGTATTTGTTTGGACAATACAAAACAGTTTTCTCCACTTTTTTCTGTAATTAGTTTTATCAGTACCAGAGGAAAAAAAAAATCCAAACACTGTACATATTTGGTCTCTGTCTTATGTTCTTTGGACTTAGTTGCAGAACAATTCTTTTTTCTGTGCATCTTTTGGCAGTATCTCCATTTATCTGTTCTTTCTATTTTGACATAAATTACAACAATTAAATAATACTGAAGTCTCTGATGAAAACTATCTTTAGCAACTCATTTAACTTTCATCTAAGGATCTCAAAGTGCTACTCCCATTATCTTCTAAGCTGCCTCCCAATTGCACTGCAGTGGATATTCTGAATGACACATTGCTTTGAAGTCTAAATGATATAAGAAGGTCTTGGTTTAGGGATGTTTTTGACAACTAATTGTAGTTTTTGATAAAACTCTTCCAACTCTGTGAGAACATACATGTCAGTGTTTTCATTATTTTTGTTTCATATTTTATTTAGAGCAATCTTAGCTCATCACTCACTTGTCTCTGATCTCTGACTCCCCAGTAATGTCCTTCAGAGTAACCACAGAGACTTCTTCACATGCAGCACAATTTACTTCTGTTTCAGTTATGTACTAATCTTTGGTACATCCAGCTCATTCCACCAAGTGGTGACACTTGTACAGATCCTTCAGATGGTCTGAAGTCAGATTTCCTTTCAGCTGTGAAAGGAAATTCAGGTGTGACCCAGCTGCTCTCTGGACACAGCTCTAAGTCCTGTCCTTTCCCCATGGCCACTTTTAACCCCAGCAGAGGGACACCGACCTGCAAGGAATGGCAATACTTGGAATGCAATTCCTTGCAGAAGAGCACAGGTAACTTTATAACAGATGAAGGTGATGTAGGGCACCAGGGTACAAGTGCTGGTAGTTCATATACTCTGTAGATTCATCACAAACTTGCACTGACACATTTGATTGGTGATTGACCTGAATTTAAATTCTTTAAACTCCTGTTTATAAACCAGAAGAGAACATTACAGCAAGACAAGTAATTGACAGAAACCTTAAAGACCTATGTTGGAAGTAGACTTTACCTTCTGCCAGCACAGTATTTAACACCATCCTGTTTCTGAGCTTGTGAGTTGTAAATGGATGAGTCTTCACTTACAGAGAAGGAGAATAAGTGGGTGAGAAGATGCTGGAGAAGTATTTTAAATCTCTGTGACTGCACAGGAACCTAACACTGCTCAAAACACTGTTCTTTTAAAGACATTTAAGGGAGCAGAGGAGAATGTTCTGCTACCAGGATGAATTATGTTCAGTGGTAGCACTCAGCTACCACTTAAGTCTTCCCAATGCACCATTTAGATCTTCTCCCAAATTAACAATAAATAAAAGGGCAAAGCAGGGATAAAAAGCATGCAGAAAAATTGCCAAACTACAGAAGCAAAGCAAAAGAAAGGAAATGTGGATTCCACATGCTATCATTGTTTCAGAATGTAGGGAAGGCAGTAAAGTGCAACAGAAGTTTCATGGAGGAAATGTCCATCTGTGGGTTTTGAACTCAAAGCTTCCTGTTCAACCTCTGGTCCAAGAGAAGCCCAAAGCAGATGAGTGCTGGAAATTGGGACTGGAAATCCAGAGGAAAGACAGCTCTGGTCTTGCATGTTTCTCTTCCTTTTTCCAAAAGTATTTGCAACTGGTTGGTGCTATAGACAGGGTGGGCCAGTCATGACCCCACACAGCTCTTGCAAGGAGCTCAGTGGCATTGGAAATTATCTTTCTCAATCCTAATAATCTGCCTTTCATTTTTCATTATCTGTGGGGAAGCATCATACTGCTCCAGATTTATTTAGGGCTCTTTGGGTAAAGTACCCTCTATGCAGTGGGTGGCAGTTACCAGTAATGTTGTTGTTATTATTATTGCTGTAGAAAAGCTTTCAGCGTAAAAATGTTTATGGAGCCAAGGTTTATGCAGACTGATTTCACATGCACCTCCCACACTAAAGATACTCCACTGAACAGAAGCCACAATAATTCCATGATATGCTGCATCCAGAGGTTTGAATAGCCACTGTAATGTCTCCCTTAGAGCCAAGCCAGTTCCAGAGCAAACAGACACTCCATCTTCCAAATGAGACAGGAGAAGGCCGGTGAGAACATCCCTCACAAGCAAAAACGTTTAAAACTTACATAGAGACTTTTCAAAGTGGCATATATTTTAGGTTATTGGTACTTGGATGTTCTGTAATGAACGCTGTGGTCAATAAATATCTTTGGGCAAGGTAAGGATGATCTTGGATATACTCAACAGCTAAGGAGGAACAGCAGCATAGGATCCTGGTTGGGTTTGCATCAGTTCATTTCTACTGTGCTCTCTGGCAAGAAAATAATGCTCTCATTTGCTTAAAGACATTTGTTACTAATGTGACAGGGAGGCACCATTTCATTACAGAACTTACTAAGTTGGGTCAATGTTTTATAGATATTGTTATGGAAATGATTAAATAAACTTTGGACCAATCCTGCAAATCAAGGGGGAACAAGACTTCATCAGGTAATACAGATTTGTAGGAACTGGTCCACTGTTGAACAAAAAAAGAGTGTTTTTTTTTTAAACTATTCATTATTTAATCAAGCCTATTTTCCTTAGAATGATTATCTACTTATTTAAATCTTGTTAATGCAGTTATAATTCTTCAAGCATTTACAAAAATAAATCAAAAAACAGGTAAGCTATCTGGTTTTTGTAAATAACATATTAAATTTTCTTCAAACAAAATAATTAATTCTGAATAGTAACATTGCATTATAAAACAATTCCCAGTAAAGCATTCTCTAATTATAATTCCAAAGCTCGTTTTTTTTTTTTTTGAAACTTATGTTGGCTATTTGATAGCTAATAAAAGCAAATTACTGTATGTTTTAATAACAGTTGTCAAATAACACCATAATGCCCAACTGATGACTAATCACAATGTATAATTCCCCATAAAAGCTAATTGACAATTGATTTTCTTAAATACTGAAAGAATTCATCATGATGAACACTGCTACAATAAAATCCCAAGGAATTAGAAAAGATTTATCTCTATTTGAGCATTTGTGCAAATATTAGACCTACTGAAGAGAACAAATAACAGAGGTAGGATGGAAGCACAACATCCTCCTCGTTCACAGACAGAATATGAATTATGAGATGTAGCTAAGGGGATCAGTACTTTGTGGAGGTGCAGCATGGTTTATATGCAAGGTTGGTGCATTTGCTCTCAAGCCCTGCCAACGTGCTCAGCTCTGGGACCATCACCACCTCATTGCTTGTAAATATGTGACAGAAATTGGAACAAAATACACAAATATAAAAAAGAAGGCAGCAATAATATAGAACAGAAGGTGGTGACCCCAACAGTAGCTATGCAGGTGATTTTTAGAGGTGGTTGATGTGAGCACGAGTGGCTGGATTTCAGGATGGAGGAGAGCCACCAAGGGAGGCCACAGTTCTGGCTAAGACCCCCTGGATATTGGATAATTGGAACAATAAACTCTTCCATGCCACTTTAAACACAAAACAGGAGAGCCAGCGAACATGATTATTATGTATCAGCTTGTCTAAGCATCTTCAGTCAGTAATTAAAACAAAGACATTTCCCTGCAGTTCTGCAGTGGTGTGGGAATGGGCAATTTGTGTCCTTCACTAAACTTCAGTTTCAATGGGAAACTTGAGGTTGTCGCTGTGGGATCAGTCAGAAGGTACAAGTGGCACAGAGGGGAACAAAATAACAGGTGAAAGGCTATTGCTGAGCATGTGACAATTGAAATGAGTCAGGCACTCTCAAGAGCACTCTGTCCAGCCCTGAGGAGCTGCACCCAAGGGCAGGAGGACACCAGGCTGGCTTTTAAGCTGCTTAAGCTTCTTTCCTATGCTTTAATACTAAAGATGCCTGGGTTATTTGGACAGTCCTTTTTCCAGCCAAAATATTCAGATTTTCCCTAGTATTTAAGTAAAAATCTTTTGCTTTACACTTTTTACAGCATGCACTTCATTCCCACCTACTGCAGTGACAACTTTGCTACAGTACAGGATTTTTGCATTTATTTGATTAAAAGTTAAACTAAATGAGAAAGGATGTTGCTTGTATTACTGATAAGGAAAAAAAAAAAAAGGCAAACTACTGAAATTCTTCCCTGTGAGGGTGGTAGAACAGCTTGCTCAGAGAGGCTGTGGCTGCCCCAGCTCTGGACGTGTCCAAGGCCAGGCTGGATGGGGCTTGGAGCAACCTGGGATAGTGGAAGGTGTCCCTGCTCATGGAAGGGTTTGGAACTGGACAATTTTGAGGTCCCTTCCAACCCAAGCCATTCTCCTCCTGTGGTTGAAATGATCATTTCATATAAACTGGAGCAGTTTTGGGAGATGTGTCTCAGTTCATCAGGAAAACTGTGTAACATTAAGGAGGAATCTCGGGTAACAATCTCTACCTAATTAATCCATTTGCTTTTCTCATGGTTTTACCACATGCAAACAACTAAACTACAGTTTTAAAATGTAATTTGTTTTCCTTACACACAGAAGGAATGATACCAGTTTAAGCAGAGCACAGAGCAAAGCCAAGCTGCTCGAGGCCTAGAAGCCACATTCTACATTGTGATGCACAAACGCATCAGTCAATAAATTATGCACATGAAGCAAACCAAAGAAAGCCTTAGCCAAAAGCAACCCCCACCAAACGTAAACCACGCTGGTAAAATAAACTGAAGTATTCAATTATCGAATTAAACCATTTGCAGTGGGCAATTTTGAGATAATAGGCTGAAATGCAACAGAAAGCACACCATTGCCTGCTCAAAAGCTCGTCTGAAAGGAATGCTAAACTGACAATAACACAAACAAACAGTAATCCATTCATTGTCCAATATTCCATAGCAAACAGTTAGAATGGTCAGATCCTTTGGGAAAAGATACAGAGCTTTGTATAACACACTAACTATGAACCCATAATCCTGTTTACTGTTTTCCATAAAACAAGAGTATGAGAGGGTTTGCTGAAGTGGAAAGCCACACATCTCTGAGCTTTGTGTCAGTGGGTAACGACAGCCAGACTTGTGATTTCCTCTCCCTGATCAGGAGCTGCCTTCAGTATGAGAGTACTAAATAATCCATGCTAGTTAGCTCTTCTTTGCATGGACTTTTGCATCTGCCACCTCAGCTGAGGCAAATGATCCCTGGTTTAAATCTCTTTTATGGCAATTACTGGGAAAGGCTTAAAAAATAACACAAAACCAAAGCCCAGCACGATACAGGATTTGCTTATGGATGTCACTGTCAGAAAACAGGAGTGAGAGGAGCAATTCATTAGGTTCAGTTAAAAGAAAGCCAAACTCTAAAAACTATTTCCACCCACGTAGAACAATATTATCTATTTAGCACCACTGGTCCTCATATTTCAAATTAATTACCAAACTAAATTGGGAGAACAGTCTTTTCCATTAATTGGGAAAAACCCCTAAAATCAGTAAACAGCTTGCTGGGTTGCCTTGCTGCAATCCCCTTATTGGAATCAATGTACTGATCTTGCTGGAAGTTCAGTGTGATTATCCATGGACAAAACAGCACCCTGGATTTACATTAAGTGATGTGCCAGCTGTAGTCTGTGTGTTTGTGTCCACACAGGTAGTGAAGTCAGTCCTTCACTGCAAACACTGCCCATGTCACTCTCCTGCTGAGGGGTGGATGTGTGTGCAAATAGGAATTTCTAGTTAGAGGGGACATGGTTGCATTTTTTCACAGGAGGATTTGTACCCTGCTGAAAAGACTCAGACCTGCTCCGTCACGTGAATCACACACGTGAGGTCACACTGCTGCCTCCACACTGGAGTGTGTTTTCATTGTTCCCTGTAGGGGTTTTTTTCTGGCTATAATTAGAGTTAATCACATTTCAAAGTACCAAGATAATTATCTCCATGTCAAATTAGCTCTTTTCAAATTAAAGACTCTTTCTGCTTAATTTTTCCCATCTCGAAAGCAAAGCAGTGATCCCCAGATCTTTTATGTCGTTTCTTTATGAACACGAGGTTACAATAAGCTACTTTCTGAACCACTGCTTGAATGCAATTTATTTTACATAGCTTTGCATAATAAAATAGTATTTTAGATAACTTATTCAAAGGGCAGATAGTAATTCTCTGAAGATTTCATTAAATCACTCTTTTCATGTTAAATTAATGTGCCAAGTTAATTTTGGAATAAACAAACCAAGATATTTAATTGCTTTGTGATAAATATGTACTCCTTGCCTAGAATTTTATCATGCAGTTTTACATTTTTAAACTCCATCTAATTGTGTGCATCTCAACAGCTTTAAATTTATGTATTTACTGGTACACACAATAAGATGTATTTAATAAACTGGTAACTCCATGTTCATATTAGACCTATCTTTAATTATTATTTTGTATCCCATGTTTTCCTTCAGCATGAATGACAGAGGGGACTTTCTTGGAAGAAGTCCATTCTAAACAAATTGACATGGAAAACCTGAAGGATCACGTTAAGCTATGAGAAATGAGAAACAAGCACAAAATGCAGCTGCACACGAGCGGGACAGAAAAACTCAGGACTGTTGAGGTATTTGCTTTACATCAGATTTCACAAGCCCACTCCCCTCCTTTTTCCCCTTCAGTAAATGTGCAGGTGTGCTCCAAAACTGCACTGTGCAAACCTCAGTTCCTGGGAGTCTGAGCAGTGCCCAGCCCCAGGGCTGGCAGCACTGAGACACTCCGGGCACCTCTGACCCTGCAAGTGGCTCCTTCCAGCCCTTGGCTGGGGCAACAAACCCACCACCCACTAAATCTGGGGTTAGAAAGGTAAGTGTGCACTGCCAAGCAGGAATTAATGCAGCATCTGTAATAAAATGCAGATTTTGATGAGCTTTGTTGGTACAAAATAAGTTGGCAGTCCAGCAACAGCTATTTACTAATGCTCCTTAACAAGGAGAAAGGTTTGACTTCAGATTTTAGAGCCAAAAGTTACCTCTGACAGCCATCAGCAATTATTACTATTGCTGTAACAATACAGTTGGATGCATATTGTACTTTATTTCTTGGCAATATTTCGTGTTACTTTTAAAGGATACAAAATCCATTGCACTTCTAACATTTCACGCTCATTTATGAGCATAATTTTGGAATTAGTCTTTTGATGTTTTCTTTTGATAAAGTTGTAAAATATTCTCGGGAGTTACTTGAATTTTTTTTTAAATCTTTTCAAGAAAATTATACTCAGCTAGAATAAATTACTGCATTTCTTCTGCTACCAGTGAAGAACAATCTTATTTAGGGCAGTTTTTCAGCATGTACTACAAACTGGAGAAGGAACATCCAAGCTGAACAGTCACAGGGACACCAAGAGCACATTTTTAACTAGAAAAATTAGTTATTTCACAGTTTTGGAGCTGAAAAGTTTCTAGTGAAGCCTCTATAGAAAAAAAAACCAAACAAATGATACTTGCTTAATTTACGAAATTATTTTCATGTAGGAAAAAATGGCTGCTGGATTTATTCTTAGAAGCTATAAGGCCTAGGAGAGCTTCCCATCCTTTTGCATCCATAATTCTCCAGCTGATCTCACTGCAGGCTCTGGTGCCAGCTGGGGACACAAGGGTCCAAGGCTCCCCAGTCAGAAGCACGTGGAGGAAGGGAGCCAGACTCTCACCAGCCTCCCAGGATCTGTCACCATCTTTCTCCTACACCAGTCTTTTAGCACCAGAAATATCCAGTTGATTTCACTTTTCTGTGTGACAGTATTATAACAGATAATAATTCCTCCCTCTCAGGAAAAACAATTAATTTTAAGCAGAGGCTTAAGAGTAGTAGAGCTCACCAAATCCCAACACTCAGCAAACTAAAAACTCTGCATAACCCAAACTTTACTGATAGTGAAGTAGCTGCCCAGGGCTTCATTGACTCAGGCTGGAGAAATGTATACAGGGAGCTCACAAATGATATCACCTTGGGTTTTTACACATATATTTGTACTTTTACAGAAATAAACAAGTATTTCATAAAATCTCAGAATGGTTTGGGCTGGAAGAGACCATTAAGATCATCTGGTTCCAACCTCACTGTCATGGGGAATGACATTTTCCACTAGATTAGGTTGTTCAAAGCCATTTCTAAATATCATTTGCCAAAATATTTCTTCTTTCTAGTGCTAGAAAAATGTGCAAGCATGTTCAAAATTTGGGGATAGTGTGAAAAAGCAAACTCAGCTTCTTCTGCATCCTCCACAAAAGCACAGTACACTCTAAGTGGAGTACACCTGTGGGAGTAGTGCTGGTTCAGGTAAGTGCTCAAAGGGTTAAGCCCTTGGTCCATTTTCAGTGGTTTAAAATTCTCATATCAGTTCTAAAAAGTCATTATTTATCTGAATGAAGAGGAAGAAGAAGGAAGAGTGGATAGCCCAAGGAAGAGCAGGAAGTATGTATGTTAGTGTGTGTCTGGGTCCTGATCAGCACCACCATCAGTGACCACCAGCATTCCTCAGGGGGGTGAACATTTGATGGTAGGCTGCATGTGCAATTGAGCAACACAAATATCTCCTCAGCCACACTACAGGCCAAGGCTGCACTTCTGAAAATAATTATTTTTTTGAATACATAATTTTGAGGGTCATTGCCCATGGATTGCTGAAAACACTCTCTGGGAATCCAGACTGATTTGTTTGGCCCTGAGTTCCTATTTCACTGTGCAAGATCAGGCCTATTTGCTGCTATTGCCCATCACTGTGTAATCAGCTCCTGTTATTATCGTGGGGTTATTCCTCCTTCTGTGCCCTGCTCAAGTTCAAGCAGAAGACATTTATGGGAGGAATGACCTGGCTGGTGATTTGCTTCCCCTCCTCCCAGGCAGACACACATGGAGCCATGCAGGTGAGCTACAACACTTAAAGGCTTCCTAACCCTAAACTGATGTAGCCTCTGGAAATGTCTTTGAACTGAGTGTCCAATGCTCAGTTTGCAGGGGAGCATTAACACCCAGCAGCTCCCTCCTCTTCCCATTAACACAAATTGTTTCAGTGCAGGGTAAACAAAGTGAGGAAATGAGGGCACTGCTGCCTACATTTGGGAAGCACTGCCAAGGGCAGCAGGCCAGGGCCAGAGAGAAACTCAGTTCTCCTGCAAGCAGCTGCCCTGTGGAGAAGGTTGACTGTGGGGCAGCCTGGCTGAGCACACTGTGATCTCAGCCTAAGTGGCATTTCCTGCTCTAAGTTTTATCAGACTGTAAACCTCCTTTCCTATATTTATAGCTACCCAGGTGCTTTTTCCTATTACCAGAAGCACTTCAGGGGTTTGCTAATGCACTGGAAGCACCTTTCTGATAAGCCAACATAAATTGGTACAGCAATACATCAAGAAGCATTATGCTAACTCCAGGATGTGGAGGGGGATCATTTCATTATGCTGATACAAAAAATAAAATCAAAAAACAATTGACATTATAATACCATATGAAGGTGCATTTCTGTGCACAGAGAATGTGAAGCTTAATAGAAGAGGGAAATAATTACAGGATGTGCTACTCACCAAAAGCAATCAGGATCACATGACAATAGGCAGGACAGGGTTATTGGAGAGGGCTGCATTAGAAGACAATATGCCTTATGAGGAAGATGGAGGCATTATTAAAAGGTAATGCACATGCAGAGTGGTGCATGCATTACACACTGACATGCTAATGCTTCCCAGGAATATAGATTGCTGTAAGCAGAGCTTTAATTATTTAATTTCCTTGTTCAAGAGTGCAAAGCTCTAGCCAAGAAAACATCTCCTTCTATATCAATTCAAATAGCACCTTTCTCCTATCTATTTCATAGTGCCCATTTGCCACCAGAAAAATAAAGATTAATTAATTTTTAAAATTTACATTAACAGATGTTTTATTTTTAGGTTTCTATAGCAAACTGAAAATTGTGCTTGAGAGTTAGACTAACATGTTAATACTCCTATTCTGGTTTTCATTTGGTACATTTGCTCAATAAAATCAGCCTCTTTTTAATTAAACACATTTTATCCCTTTATTGACATTGCATAAAGTCCAAAAGTCACAACAGGGAATATACTATTGAGCTATTCCACATTTCCTAAATGACTGAAAGCACTTAGTTTCACCTCAAACACCACAATGCTCTAGAGAAGGAGAATATGATGGTGATTATTTATAAAAATAATCAGCCAGTATTTGCTTTTACAGTGACAGGGACTCCCACCAGCCCTGGATCCAGCTCACCATATCCTGCAACCTTCCCTCTGGAGAGCACATCCCTCTGGAGAGCTCATCCCCCTGGACAACTCTTCCCTCTGGAGAGCTCATCCCCCTGGAGAGCTCATCCCCCTGGAGAGCTCCTCTGCAGGGACAGGAGTGTCCAGTGCCCCACGCTGCCCAAGTAGCTGCTCCCCAGCCTTGTGAACAACAGTCAGATTTTGGCAAGTCCCAGCAGCAAATTAGGCCTCAACTCAGCTTCAGAGAGTCCTTAATCTTGAGCACTGAAACATTAGGGGAAGATGACCCTGAGAGTTTGACCTGGGCTTTGATCCAACCCAGTGGAGCCCCAAAATGCAGAAACGAACCCAGTGCAAGCAGCGCTTGGCAGCCCCCCAGGAGTGTTTCCTGAACACTCTGGAAGGTTCTTCCTGACTAACACTGAAAAGAAGCAGGAAAAGAAAGCACGGAGAACATCATCCACTTTTGTTTAAGATACCCAAACCCTTCCTAAGTCCCAAGGGCACAAGAAAGCACAGAGTTGCTCAAAGACTTTGGTGGGAGCTTGTACACAAAGCTTTACAGGGCAGTGCTCCAGGCTTGTGGCAGCCTCTTCTCTCAGCACAGCAACACTTTTATTTTCATTATCTGAAACATAGGACCTCCAAGGCTTTTCCTTCTCTATTTCCTTTTTCCACACCAAAGTCTGGTTACTATCAGCTCTTCTCTGTGTAACAGTTTATACACTTGGGTGACTAAGTAAAACTTTCTTAGAGAATCTTGGAGGTCATTTCATCTCCTCACCCCAACTCTGTATTTCCTTTGGCTGTAGCATATGTGAGTTTTCCTCTGTTCCTCTTCTAGCTGTCCATTACCACCACTCATTTTTAGAGCCTCCCACATCTGCCACACAGTCTTCCAAAAGCTTCCCATGACATCCCCCTCTTTCTCTCACCTGCCCACAAACAGTGCAGGTGTTTGGACAAACAAAGGAAAGCTGCATCAGTCACATCATGAGAGAATGGGCTGAGAGACATGGCAGAAGTAAAACAAAGGGAAATAATTTCAATCAAATTGTTAGGAGTTGGTTTTGGTTTAAAAGACAACCTCTGAAAATGCCTACATCAATTATAACTTAATCTCCTTTGTGACCATTTAAAATTCCATCCATATTGCATTTTTTGCAATATACCTCAAAAAACTTCCTAAGTGCAAAATTTCCCTCTATTTATGTACCTTGGTTCTAAATGCTGCTGCTCTATTGATTACTGTAATTCAGCTCTAATTGCACCTTTACAAAGCAGAATGAATAGATTACAGTTGAGCTAGGAGGAAGCCAAACATCAATTATTAATATAACAGAGCTGGCCTTTACCATGTCTGTATTATTTACCTTGGGGAGTTTAGGAACCTGCTGAATAATATTTATCCTCGTAAATTAACCACTTTAAAATATTTGTTTTCATTAAGAAAAGCAACCAGAGTAATGAAGTATTCTTTCAGCAAATGCAAACAAGCCCTCAGTGTCTGTAATGACACGTGAAAACCCAAAGCAGTTTCCCAGAGTGAGGCAGCCTTGGTCTCACAAGGCAGGTTTATCCTGGTCACCAGAGCACACAGGGCTGGTTGAGCTGCAGATTGGCTCAGGTGCAGCACGGGGGCTCTGGCTGCTGTTTGACTCAGTGCTGTTATTTGCACAGCTGTTTTAGCCTCCACAGGGATCCACAACCAGACAGTTTCAGCAATGAGAAAAAGCTAATGGGAAAGATGGTCTTTCCTCAGTGCAAATTTCTAAACCAAAGGCAATATATCCAAGTCCTGTTTCCCAGGCCCCAGCACTGTGGCCATACACCAACCTCTCCTTTGTGCTGCTGTCACTCTCTTTGGTCCCGTGTCTTGCCTGTGCATCTTCTGCTTCACTGCTCCAGCAATCTGCATTTCCATTAGCAGCAGTTCATATTGACAGTTTATACTCTAACCTTGTGGCCTACAGCTCTGGCTGAGGATTTGGATATATAGATTTTTATTTTTCAAATATATATATTGCTAAGCAAGGAAATTTTTTAATTATTCCTCTGACCTTTGCCTCTTCTCTTTGGATACTTCACCTGCTCAAAGAACTGTCATCCCTCTTTTACCATGAGTTTCATCACCTGCAGAATCATCTGGCTCAGTGCAGAGCCTGCCTGGCCAAGGCACAAAGGCTGCCAGTTTTCAACCACATGCACAGAGCCACCAAGATTTTCACCTTCAGAGTGAATTTCCCAATTTTCCACAGGCAGATGGTATCACACACAATTCCTCCTCAGTATTTAACTGCTGTTATGAAGGCAACTCACGTGCTGCACAGATTCTGTGCTTGTTCTCTAGGTAGAGGCAAATTTCCTCTGATGAATAAATATTATGCTTAAAAGCTATTGTTTCTTGAATGAAAATATTCACCAAAGCTAATTCTGTAAATTTCCACTATCACAATCAAGAATTCACTGGACAATATTTAATTAGTTAGCCATTTGTAGCTAAGGCTGGAGGCATTCATCATCTTTCCAGAAACATGCACATCACCATCTGTAACATCCAGTCAGGATTTTGGCTCCAAATGAGATAAAACATTTAACACATTGGCAGCTAAAAGTTAGGTTTGCTACAGAAGCATCAAATGTGAATTCTGTTGTGCTGCTCCTTTGAGAGTATCCCAGCATTTGCCACTGTGGTATAGTCTCTAATCAAAAAGCCTGGAAGGAATCCAGTGAAATCTGTGCACAACATTCAACTGCAAGAGTATTAATCCAGCTTTATTCTATATCTGATTAGATGAAATCAGCCCTTTCTACCCATTAGGCATCTTTCATCTGCTCCTGCAATATATGTTTTTATTTCTTTTCAATCCTTTGGAAATAATATCAGTGCAGTAGTAGTCTAGCAACTGCTGATCTCTGATAAAAACTTAGGGCTGGATTGTTCCTGAGAAAGAAAACAAGATACTTCTTGGATTTGCTCAGGAGCTGATTAGAAAGCCCTGGAGCAACACAATGCTGTGTGCCCAACACTCTGTGCCTCTTCCTGGCTGGGTGATGTTGGCTTTGGCCGTGCTGAAGCCCAAGGAAAGGAGCCAGCAGCATCCCCTGTCCTCAGTACACACCTTCTCTCTCCAGGTGCAAATTCAATCATTAGCAATTTCTAATTTACTTCATTATTACCTGCAAAAATGCTGAATAAGGTTATTTTTGACACTAATTCAGTAGAACACCCTCTCATTGATTCCCTGTTGACAAGTATCTGTCATTATCTAAAGGTCTGGCAGGTCTTACAGCACTTTCCCCTGTTTTAACAGTGTTGCACAGTGCTAGTTTTCACTAAGAATGCAAAACTTAGCCCATCACTCTCTATATCAGCCAATACCTTCAAAAGTTTTTGAGTTTACTGAGCAGCTTCACAGATTTTTTTTATAGTCTTAGAGACCTGAATTATGTTACAATCCTACAAATTCTTGCAAAGCAGTAATAAAAATGAGCAAGCTCTTCTGAAAAACCTCCCAAAAAAGCCTCCCACGGTTCAATGAAGAACTCTTAAACACCACAGAAATCACACAAGGGATCGAAATCAGGATAAAACATTCATAGGAAGGAAGGCTGCACTGGTTTACTGTCCACCAAAGCACCTGATCTACAGGAATATTGAGCAGTGCTATCAAATTTAAACAGCTATGCAGGTACTTTGGACACACAGAATGAAAGCAGCTTTATCTGAGATGTTCCATTTAAAAACCACAATGTAAAAACCATACATGAAATAAACACCAACAATTAGGATGAGTTAACCAGAATTTCTCTCTCCCAGATTCACACACTCACATGTTCCCTTTTTCTTGCTACTCCCATCACATGGGATATCATTGACTTGATCCAGGCAAAAGTTTTCAATGCAGTTTTCTCTTTTTTCTTATAAGCCTCAAAATATTAGACAAATGGACCTGTTCAGTGAATGTTTCATTTTCCTTTAAGAATCTGAGATGAAATGCACTTTAATCTTAATCTCAAAAGAGAGGTAAAGAAACCCAACCCAGTAGAATACCCATGTTCTTATTTAAAAACAAACAAACAAAAAGAAAACTACCAAAACCCCCAAGAGATAGTTATTTGTTTAGGTGATACTGTACTGAGACACTTTAAAGCCAGCTGTGAATATTCACTTTTTCATACAGTCCAAACTACCTTTATTGTAACATGCAAGTAGCAGCCTGTTATATCTAGACCAGTTATAATTTTATTAATAGAAAATTTCTCCCTCCAAATGAAGGCCTCCATGAATATTTATCTACATTCAAATAAGAATGCCTCTCATCTCAGAAAAGGATTCGTGAACTTAAATGGCAACTTCAGACAATTTGATATGTTTATATTTCCCTCATGTAAACAGCTTTGCATTAGCATATGAATGTGATTTTCCATGCTTTAACTTTGCCAGACACTGACCACTTTGTTGCATTTTTAATGGCTTACCTATGAGTTTTTTCATTAAACATTTTTGATCTACTGTTAGCTTTGATGTCAGCTTGAGAAAGAATTTTGCCTGTTTGCATATCAGTGAGCTAAAAGTTACCTAGAAACACTTCACACCAGCCTAAATTACGAAAAAGTCCTTACACAGCTAGACTTGCTTCTCTGTTATAACACAGGTATCTGAGGAAAACACATTAAGCACCACAAAGGGTGCAAAAATATTTGAATCTGAACTGCATAGAACATCATTCTCATTCACACTTACTGCAGGTAGAGGTTTGGGAAAATTCTCAATTCTTTTTTCACAGAAGAAAGGATACTTGAACACATTTTTTTTTCTAAATCCTAGGTGGATTCAAATTACATGCATAAATGTGGACTCACATAGGAGCAAGATAGAGACAGAGATCCTCCTGATATCTTTAAAGAACAAGGAACTTGATTTACATCTTCCTGTTATCTTTGCTATAATAGTGACCAACATGTGCCTGATACCAGAGTGATGAAAAGGATTTTTCCTGTATGGAGAAAACCTCAAATATGGTAATTATTATGGTTCCTAATGGATCTCTAGCCCCAGAAGAGATTCTGCTCTTCAAGTCTCCTTTTTAAAGTGTCTATTGAAACTTCTCTTTAAAAAGGAAAATAGAGGGATAAAAGGATTCTTCCTTTCCAACTTGTTTAACTTTTATTTTTACCTTGGCTGACTCATCTAGAAAAGAGTAAATAAGATTTTTATATATATGTAAGAATATCATTATAATGAATTGAAGACAAGGCTACAGTGATCATCCTTTATCTAAACTGATGTGCACACCTGGATTATAACAAAGTCTATATTTTTGCATGCTTGAAAAAACATCTCTTTTATTCAGTATTTCCATCAGTTGAAACTGATTCCTCTCTACTACCAATGGTGCATATTTTCATACAACACTTTGTGCTACATTTCTTCAAGACTCAGTTTAAGAAGTTAATGAAAGTGACTCTCCCATGACAAGAAATCCCACCTAGGAGACAGAAGCAAATGGGTACCTTGGAAGGTTGAAATAATTAGATAATCCACCCTGATACAGGCAGGAGACTGCATGCATTGTTTTTACACCTACTGCAATAGATGTAGCCCCGGAGCTTTCTTGGATTAACTCAATTATTTATCACCATCTGCTTATCAGTCTACTTGTACCTGAAACAAATTCCAGAGTAAAATAAAACTGGCTATGTCAGAGGACTGAAATTGCTCATGTGACTGCTCCAATCCCTGATTTTCACAGGGCCAGTGGGAACTGCCATGGCAGTCAGGCTAATCATCAATTTTATCCTTTTCATCACTGAGCCCTAGACAGGAACAAAATGCTCTGCAGTAGGAAGGAGTGGCTAAACATTTAGAGAGTCATGTTCCAGTTCCACCCATGCTCCCAGTGAAACACTGCTTCCAATCAAATGTGAGACTTACAGCCCTTCCAGAAGCAAGCCTAGGGTTGAATTGTGTTGGTTACCAGTGTGGCTTTGGGTAAGAGCCAACTGCAGTCCAACTGAAGTTTTTCACACTTGCCAGTGTCCCCTTCTGCTCAATATTCCTCAGTTATTTTCTGTCCTGATCTACAAGTCAATCTTCCAGGATGAAGATCCCACATTTCCTTACTATGACTTTTTCTTGGTTATCTACCCGTGGCCATACTTTGCAAATGTCTTTAATTCAGTAAAATCAAGGTAAAACCTTGATAGAAATGCTCTGTGTTTCCCTAGTTAGCTCTGTGCACGTACCTGGAGAGATCCAGGGTGTGCTCAGCTCTCAGAGCTGCCACCAGGCTATTTCAGCTCCATCTCACCAAAATGTTGCACTCAATATGTATTGATAACAAGAAGAGTGAAGCAGCTAAAAGCTGAAGTCTTCCATAGTGATTTTAATTAAGAGTCTGTCACCATCTGAATTATTATTGTTACTTTAGGAATTACATTGCAGCATAAATTATTATAATAAAGAAGCCTGGCAATTCTGATCTTAGCCAAAGTGCCTGAAAGAGATTTCACTTGCATTGTGCCTTTTGGGCCACTGAGGAGAAAGAAATTCTGAGATTGCTTCCACTTGGAAGAGGAGCTGCGATGTTGCCAAATACTTCCATAATTAACTGCTGTTTATATTTGGAGGCAATAAACACCCTGTCCCCTCCTCTGGAGCCGATGTCCTTCCCCAGGGCACTCCTAGAGTTTCCCACCCAAGTATTTACTCCCTTCCTGGGGCTCATGCTCCCCACACCTCTGTCACTGTGTCAGCTCCCCCAGCTCCCCTGGTTTGTGCTGCTCTCATCAGCAGAGGGAAACCCAGAGGAAGCTCCCACTCCACGCGTACCCTCCGAGTTTGTCTGACACGAGGGCTCCTGTCCTTGGGCTGACGGTGCCAAATGTGGCGCTAGGTGATGTTATGAAACAGCACAATCGTCAGCTGTTCTAGGGAGAAAAGCAGGTATTCTGAATCCACAAGTGGGCTTTAGCAAATCGCGAGGAAAATCAGACAGAAGCCAAAATACGAGAGTCTCAGCCGGAGACTTTAACACAGGAGCTGCCCCGGGGTGCCGCTGAGCGCGGTGGGACCGTCCTGCTGTGGCCAGCCCCTGTGGATGGCGGCCAGGAGCCGCTCTGGGGGCTGTGGCAGGGCCCGAGAGCCCTGTGCCGGCACTGCCCCGGGGACGGCAGCGGGAGAGGAGCCGCGTTCCCCCCGGGAGCTGCCAGGATCGCTCCGGGGCTGACCACGGGAACTCCCGCCCGAGGCCACCGCAGCGCCACATCCCTGCGGCGTCCGGCGCCCGAAGATGGGCTGCTGCTCGCCCCCTCACAGCTGGCAGGGGGACGGGGCGATGAGCCCGGGCGGGGCAGGGTCGGGCTGGCCCCCGAGGGCTCTGGGACGCGCTGGGGCCGCGCAGAGCCGCGCTCCGGAGCGGGAGCGGTGGCCGGAGCGGAGCGCGGTCCTCAGGCTCCCCCTGCCTGCACCCGCGGGCGGGCGGGCGGCAGCACGGAAACAGCCGGGGCATTGTTTCCCGTCTCATTCAGGATCTCCTCGGACGTCTGGGTTGAGATCCTTCTCCCCTCGCGTCAGAAAACACATGTATTTAGTTTACAAAAGCGTGTTTCTTGGCTAAGGTGATGCAGATGCGCTCGTTTCTCTGCAGACGGATGCAATGTCTTTACTGTGTCCTCAAGGCCAACCAGAACTACAACAGCATAATACAAAATTCACACTCTGAATAAGAGAGAGATAATCCTGGTGGTGGGTTAAGCAGAGCTGAGTGACTAACAAAAAATGTGGAAGATTAAATACGTTTTGAAGATAATTGAAGACTTCTTTTGTTGTTGTTTAGAGCTTCGTTATCTTTTTTGCTAAGCTGCACTTAATTATACAACTTCTCTAATTTTGAGTATGATTTTAGGATAAATCCTTAAAAGCTGCAGTTCAAGTTGCAGCATTTAATTCTAAATAGTCAGCAATGCAGCCTTCAGAAATACAAAGCTCTTGGGTGAAAAAATATCACTGCCTTAGGACAGGGCCAGAGTTTCACTCCGGCTTGCAAAAGTAAAATGATTTGCATCATTTCTTTCAGACTGCTGTAGCATGTCAGGATGTGGAGAGGATTAGGATGGACTAATTTCATTATCAAGTTTTCTATACATACACACACACATATATATATAAAAAGCTGGAATCTTAGAGTATTTTTTGCCAAGAAATAACAGCTTAAACAATTTGTTATTTTTATATGTTTACCCAGGCTTCACCTTAGATCATTTATTGTCTGAAAAACAATCTGTTAGCATTTAAGACACCCAGAGCCTGCCCTGCATTACTTGGGTTTTGTTCCAAAAGCAGCATTATGTGTTGGTTGGAAAGCATATAAAACATGTTTGTACAGCTGATGTCATCCTTCTGCAGTGTGGGTCTGCACAGTTCTCACACACCACAGCACCATCAATTCACAGCTCTCACCTCAAAATATATCTGGCAAGAAAAGCCTGAAGCTCATCTAGGAAAAATTGGGCAAATCTTCACCTTTCACAGCTGGGTCCCATCCAGCAGATCTGATTAACTGGTTTGGCAGCCACTCTACCAGAAAGCCCCAGCCCAGTGCAACAGGGTGCTACTCCAGGACTTTATCTTAATGCAAATCATGAGGCTGTTTACAGGTACTCAGAGTGATAGATACTCTTAGTCCTCAGTTCAGAATCTCTTTAAACCAGCATTAAAATAATGGCCATTCTCTCTTCCACAAACAGGCCCAGGCTCTGCTAAGCCCAAGGGTGGAATTCACCCAATGTCAAGGACCTTCATTGAGACTCTCATGCACAAAAGGGTGCCAAGATCTTGTACTTCCACCAAGAATTTTTCCAAGGCAGTACCTTAGTCTGCAGTTCCAGATGTATATCCCTGCTCAATGGTATCCTCTCAAAATCTGTCCCAAACCACATTATTTGTGTGGGCAAATTTTCTGGTTGGCTTCTGTGCTTCACACAAGGGACAGCTATATTTGAACAGCAGTTGAAATGACTCCATGAATGCTTTGTACAGAGAAATATGGCATCTTGAGTAAATTATTTTTTCATAGTATCATATTTAAAATATAATAAAAATAATCCCAAGGTATAGGATTTGCACTCAGGTCCATGAGGCCTGGTTTACCATTTTTATAGAATTTTTTTTTAAAAAAATAAAACCTCAAACTAGAAATTCATTCTTTAAGCTGTCCTTTTCCTTGTTTTCTATCCAGCTCCAAGACCTTGAAATATAAATAGCACCAGAGTAAACCAGGCATTGAAACATGCACTAACTCTTTCTGCAGGCATAAAGAAAAGTGACTCGCTTATGACAGGTATATCCATTTGATCATTACCTGAAAATATTCAGAACATTCATCCCTGGGAGACAAAGCATCCTGCTAGGGCTGAGGGCTGTCATATTTTATGCAACTCATGTCTTTAGTGAATCAAGATTATTACATCCACCAATATAAGCCTAAAGGGGAATCATAGTAGAGAATTAGGCTGCAAATTTTCTCATTATAAGGAAGTTGAGAATTTTGGTCTGGACCCAGAATCTTCCCCTAAGCCATGAGGCACTCACACAAAGTCCCCTAGTACAGCATCCTCTGCTACACATCTGTTATATACTTCATTACTGAGTTTTCTGAAACTCAGGTTCCACGAGACTTCCCCAGAAATCCTCTTTTTCACATCCCTCACTCCACACCACATGGAGCAGCATCACAAGTTAACACATCTAATAAATACCAGAATCCTTTGTACAGGGAAAGACAGACCAGCAGGACAGTATGAAATAAAGAGCAGCAGCAATATGTTCCCCTGTTCTGGTTCCCAAAACAGAAACTAGTAATTCCCAGTTCCCAGAACATCAGATCTCTGTGGAAGGACAGAATCTGTGGATTCTGACCCAGCCTTGTGCGGAGCAGCATTTCTGTCACAGGCTCAGCAGGCATTCCCGCCAAACTCAGCTCCACTTGTGCCGAGCACAGGAGGGGAATACATGGAAGGAATGCTGCTTTGTGCTGCACCTCTAAGCTAATCGGATTCTTTCTCTGGATGAAGTCATATATTAAAATCCAGCCTGGGTTTAGCAATCTTCCAAACCCACATTGTCTCGATTTGCATCTCCTGCCACATCTCAGTGTTACAGTGACTGCAGCACCCGAGAACCCCTGTCAGGCCAGGTACAAGCACCATGTCACAGGGCTCCCTTCTCCACCTTGGCACAGGGGGGCAGCTACAGCCTCGGCAGGGCTCGGCACAGCCCTTCAGCCTCGGCACAGCCCTTTAGCCTCGGCAGGGCTCGGCACAGCCCTTCAGGCTCGGCACAGCCCTTCAGTCCCGGCACAGCCCTTCAGTCCCGGCACGGCCCTTCAGTCCCGGCACGGCCCTTCAGTCCCGGCACGGCCCTTCAGTCCCGGCACGGCCCTTCAGGCTCGGCAGGGCTCGGCACAGCCCTTCAGCCTCGGCACAGCCCTTTAGCCTCGGCAGGGCTCGGCACAGCCCTCCAGCCTCGGCACAGCCCTTCAGTCCCGGCACAGCCCTTCAGTCCTGGCAGGGCCCTTCAGCCTCAGCACGGCCCTTCAGCCCTTTGGAGTGCTGCCTGCACAGGCACGTTGCTCTCCCAGCAAAAACTGACTTCTACTTGAGGGGACAGCTGAGGAATCAGAATGGGCTTTTTCATGTGCCTGTGTCTCGTTCATGACCTGGGCTCATTAAACATTTCAGGAGGTAGAGCTGGGTCTGCTCACAGAAACACTGGTTGCAGAATCCCTCTGGAAACCAGCAGGGATTTGATGCCACATCTGTCCCTTCTGCCCTCAGCTCTCCCAGTTCTTCAGGTGGAGTCACAAACTAGCATGGCTCCTTAATATCCACCTTTCATTCCATTTGGGAGGTTACTTTCCTTCCCCTGCCCACCACTCTCCACTCTCTCCAGCCACCCCAGTAAGCTGGCAGCTCCTTCAGAGGCCAGGGCTCAGACCTGGCAATCTTGTCTCTTTACCAACATTTAACAACACGGTATAAACACTTGGGAGAATATGGAAGAGGTGTTTACAGTAGCTGCATTTCATAAGAGAGATTTATAGGCCTATTAAAAATTATTAGGCCTTACTTCTTCAGTGACAAAGCTGCTTTCATGCACTGCTCTGGGCAATTTCATATCCAGAATCTGCAGGATGCTTATTTTCACATTTTTAAAGTGCCATATTTCCTTCATCATTAGTTTTTTGTTTTGTTGTTTAAAAAAGCAATTCCCTGAATCTTCTGACCTAGCAATTCAGTTTAAAAATATGTTTCACTTAAGGCATGGATGGAGACCATGACTGCAGGCACTGCTGTGAGTAATGCTGAGAACTGCTCCTAAGTGTCCAAATAACTGAAATCTGCATATTCCAATTGCTGATATTTTGATATTTTGATTGGATTCAGAAACCTGGGAAAAGATTGGGAGAGTCTTTATACCTAAGCATGGCAAACACAGAGGCAGGACAATGAAAATGTCCTCTTGATACTGGATGCAGTGCCAGATCTCACCCTTCCACCCTGTAATTCACAAACAAACAGGATTAGTCCCACCCATTCTTACTCCTGAAGGCAACAATTCCTCCCTTTAGCATCCACATATCCATTCTCAATGGCCACAAGAAGCCTGAATCCTCTCCATTTACTACAGGACCATAATCCTAGACTTTGCTTCAGTTTATTAAACTGATAAAACCATTTGCAAACACACTTTTCTTGGACTTCAAATTAGGAAATCATTCCTACTCTAATACATGAGCTGTAGATGATACAGCTGTACAAAGAGTTAAATTCAGTAGTTTCCTTTTAATCTATACAATAATATTAAAAAAAAATCAATATTTTCAGAATTGTTAGCTGAAGCAATAGGTGGAAAATGCCCTACCCCTTCAGGTTTCATCTGGGTTTTCTTAGGAGAAAATTCATATCAGAACTTTCTCAGCATACAAAGACCTTTGAAATGGGTTTTTTCTCTGTTTACAAAGGCAATGCTTAGTGTGATACAGACATTTTGAACAACAGCAAAAAATGACAATAAAAATATATCTAGCTGGAATCTATTACCTGCTTCCATAAATAATAACAAATCACAGTACTATGATTCTGTGCTACAATTGCCAAAAAAAGAATTGTTCCTATTTCTAAGGAGCATACCAAAGCTCTGTGTTTGCAGTCAAGGCATTTTCAAAGATTTCTGTCCATCACATCCCTGGAGTCTGCAGTGCTGGTCAGGTTCTCCAGGTTATAGACAGCAGTTACAGTCAAATTTTGTTAATAATTAAACACAAGTACAGAAGCAGCCATCATAATTTACTTGCTGAAGCAGGTAAAATCTCAGTGGTGAATCACAATGACAAAAAATGGTTTATTCAGGTTAATCCTAGTTAAATCACAGAAATGTTTCAATATATCCCAGATGTCTTTTTCACAGAAAAGATGAACATGACCTGAATAGGAGAAGACTGATTTCACACCTGGCTGAAGCCATTCACAAGAAGAGGGGACAAAATTCCAAGCAGGCAGGTAAGAGACAAAACTGAAGTTCTCCTTCAGACTTTGGTGGCCCCCACTGTGCAATATAACCCAATAACACCATTTGGCAACACCAGCAAACCATCACTGACCAAAAAAGAAGTCAAAATTCATTCTAGCCCAAATTATCTGCTGTTTGCTAAAACAGGAAAGATGCTGCAAAACAAGATGTTGCAGTACTCCAGAGCAGTGGAGTTTGTAAACTGAATGACAATGACTTGCTAATAAACGACTGGGTGGGACCAATTCCTTAATTTTTATGGAGCTGCATGTGACTGAAAACTGCATGAAGTGGGGCATCCTTCTTTACTGCAATGTTGATTATTTCCAGTGCCAATCTGCTGGAAGGAAACTGTCAGCCTGAGATTACCTAACGAGTGCCCAGCTTCCTGAGCAATTCTGGTTTTCCTCTAAACACAAAGGAAAACAAATATGTCTAGAAAGGTACTCCTATGTGTAGGGAATACAAGAACAAACTCTTTTTTCCCTAATTAGCTACCTTGGAATGGTTTAGCATCACTGATGAAAGAGGGATGACTCATAGGAATAATTATTTTTATGGGTACAAACACTCTGCAATCAGGACGGGAGCCCATATAATTATTCCCAGGAAGTGCATTGAACAGATATGGAGTATCTCACATGCATGTTTGCAATATATAAACCCACACTTTTGCCTTTTTTTTTTAATTATTATTGTTATTATTGTTGTTACTTTAAGCACTGTAGACATAAAAACACAGGAGTTATTCAGGAAGCAAATGCAGGCTCTGAGATCACAACTGGGAAACAGAGAGAGCCATGCTCACTGAGGGCTGATATAAAGTTAAAATACAAAGTCAGGTGAGCAAAAGATTTGGATACTTTCAAAAAAATCATCCTAAAACATCACCTGGACTTTTAGAGAATGTGGAAATCATGTAGGGAGAAGAAACTGCCTTAATGTCAAGGATCTGTCACTAAATTCTACAAACCTTTGATGAGATAAATACAAGGCAAAGTGACAGCCTATGCCAATATTGTCCATATGCATGGACATGAGGAATGCACAGCATGTCAGAAATTAACAACTGATGCTTCAGAGCAGCTCCAGAAATGCAGCTTTACCCTTCTCCCTGCCTGAAACACGCTCAGTTACACCCCCTTCTCTGCACATGTGCAGCAGGTGCTTTTAATGCACAGGTTGGACCTTTGGGTACAAACTTTAAATTGCAGATACTGGCACAATTGTTAAAGGAAAAGAGGGAGAGGAATCAACGTTTGAGATGCCAGTATTTTCACAGGCACAGGCAGTATCCTCACAGCATCAGATACCAGCAGTATCAACCAAACCATCTCAAGCAATAATTATCTGCAGTCAAAACTGAAGCAGATAACAGAATTAAACATTTCATTTCACTGAGAAAGGAAGGCTGGCTAAGGAAATCCCCCTGTGGGTGTAAATGATGAACTGTCCAGAAACACACAGCCACCACAGCCATGCCTGCAGTAACAGACTGCAGACAAACACAGCATGGAAATGTGGAACAGAAGACAAGAAGTGCTTTCCTATTTATCCCCAATGTTGTGGTCAACAGGCAGCACACCAGGTACATGTTTCTGTTGGGTTCACAAAAAGTTCATGCTTACAGGGCTGTGGACTACACCTTAAATCAGTCAAGCAACAATTGTTAACCAAAAAACCCAACCATCTAAGCTCAGGACAAATGTGGTGAGACCTCGGAGATGTCACAACATCCCTGATACCCCAGGAGCAGGGTAACAGCACTACAAATGTGTAAGGCTTGAGCAGAGTCCTGCAGGTCCTGAGAGGAATCTCTGCAACCCCACCAGGAGGGACAAGAGCACAATGAGAAGTCTCAGCCTTGTGTTTCTTTAAGCACTGTGTGGTTTTGTTTCACCTCATTTTCATCCTAAACAATCTTTTTGTTATCTAGTTCCTTCTGAGACAAGTGTTCAAAATCTAATTCCCCTCTCTGTTTGCCATGATTTCTCCCACATGAATTACAACAGCAACTAAAGACGTAGAGGGGAAATTTGTCAAACATGTTAAGAGATCTTCCTTTTTCTTTCTTGAAAAAGTAGTCTTTATAGAATATAATCTCATATTAATATAGATATGACATCTCTAAAAAGTACAACAGATAATTAGATCATGGACACCTTCAACAGCAGGACAATTATTTTTACATTGTCTGCAGCTAGTAGCTAAGAATAGCAGATAAGCTATTTCCAGACAACTCTAATAAGATTGTGGCTTTATCTGAGCCCAGAGATATCCTCTTTCCCTGCAAGTTGCTTAGAACTCAAGACCTGATAGATGCACATGTTAGAACCTATTCATAAATCCAGTAATGAAAAGTAAAGTCATTTTAAAGGCAGCCAAGTGAGATTGGCAATGCCAGCATTTCAGAGTAATGTGTGAACACACTAAAAGCTTTGTCACTTATCCATACCCTGAGTCTCTGAAAAACTAGCAAATAGATAAATTTTCTTAATTACTTCATCTTCCAACCAAATTTCATCAGTGCACTGGGGTTTTCCTAAGCAGAGTGTTTGCAATCTAAAGTGACTTCCTGATGCTACACTTCAGTAGCTGGACGTGGTGCTGAGCCACAAGGGATGCTCATGGCTGGGTCAAAATCCAGCCCAAACTCATGGGTTGTATCCCAAGAGATTCTTCCAGGCAAATCCCTCAACAGGCCAGAATCTGCTGTTCATCTTTGACTGAATCCTGAACAGTGAATTCACAGTCACTGCAGCCAAAGGTGCCCCCAAAATTCATTCCTTTCTTTATAAAATAAAAACCTCCTCAAACACTTCATTCTGATGTTGCTTCCCTCCACCTTTACATGGTAAATTATGCCACAGCATATTTACCAAGATTTTAAAATTACATATCAAGCACAGAGCTTGTCAAAGTTCCTTGAAGTTATTAAAAAACATAATTCCAAGTCACCTCTTTTTTTAGACGATTTTGATATCAGAGAAACAGCCTTTTCTAAAGAAAAAAAAATAAACAAAACACTTTATCAAGAGAAAGTTTTTGCTTTGACCTTGAAAAATAGAATAGTGCCAGGCTATAAGAGCAGGCCCAGAGAAAAAACACATCTCCCAGTGCAGGTTCCTGGGCACAAACCACACCTTGCTCACAATCAGCTGCATTGCCTACTGGTATTTCTTTCAGAAAACATAATTATTCATGCCCTAACTAGACCAAGAAGCACCCCTCTGAAAATGCAAAATTATTTTTCATCAAGTTTTGTTTCATGTTCCAGAAAGAGCCCAGCAGCAAATATCTCAACCAGTGACCGTTCACAGAAAAAAAAAAAAGAAAATCCCACTTCTGCTGAACTGAAACTCTATCAGAGCACTGTAACATTGGTCTTATTGATTTATCTATTTAAAGCAATGTGAGAATTTTGTCATTAATATTTGATTGGTATTTGCAGACCCTTACAAGAATTGCAGGGGCCATAAAAAGGTGTTACAGTAAAGCACCAGAGGCAGAAGAGCCTCACTCTGAAGGCTGAGGATGTTGGTTGGCACCATGTTCTACCTCTCACAGCTCTCACAAGGTGTCCTCAGGCCATCACCAGGACTTGGCTTCTCAGCACACATGGATTCAAAAATGAGATCAAACAAAACCCAAATTGTGGACATTCAAAGTAGCTTGATGTGTATCCAACAGTCAAAGTAAATTCAACATAGTGTGCACTGAGGAGTCACACATTTTAGCAGGTCTTGTTACAGTAAAAGCTTTGCACCTAAGAATGCACTGCTATAAGTTAAAAGTTCTGTCTTGTTTCTTCAAATTCAAAGAAATCAGATCTTGGGATGCTTTAAAAGGTGTGTGTTACCCCAAACACACTTAGTATTCTGAAAACATAGCTCACAACGGAGCAATCACACTTGTAGAATCCAGGAGAAGAGCTACAAAGAAATCTTGTCAATGAATTTATGCAAGGGCTTATACACAAGCAGAACTAAACTGCATTTGTTCTTCAGAGTACAAACTAAGTTAAAAATGGTGTCAGGAGAATAAAGCAGCCCAGAAAGCTGATAGCAACCTATCCACACTAATGACCTAGAGGAAAATTCAAGCTGCCAGTGGAACTGCCCAAACTGTTGGCAAATGAGCCCAGATGCCTTTGATGGGAAAGCATCTCCCAAAGTTTGCCATCTGACATTGGACCACCATCCCAGAAAGATATGTTTGATGGAGTAGAAGGCATTCAAACATTGAGCTATGTCAGTAGGATCATGCCAGCTGTCATTTCAAGAGGAGGAATACTGTTTGCATTAGGTTCAGAGAGAGGTGGCAGTGGTACTCAGGCTTTCAGAAGCCCAACTCATCCCAGTTTGCCACCCAGCATAATGTAGTTTGTAACTTTGGTGGGCTGGAGTTTTTCACCCTGGCTATCCACAGCAGTCCCTGCTTTATAAAAAATTTCAGAAATTAGTTTTGGAAAACTTCTGCAGTGAATTTAAGGAAGAAATACATTCTTTATCCATAGTCAAATACTCACAGCCTTTCTGCTGTGGTGTTCTAGCCCAGGATACCTGTGACCTTCAGCAGGGACTTCAGTTTTGGCTACATTCAATAGTCCAGGTTTCTCAGCAGCTGCATTGCTGCTCAGAAATTGTCCCAAATATGACCAAATTATGAGCCTCTATGATTCCTCAGCTTTTACTTTCATAGCATTCAAAATACATGAGAATTGGGAAGATTCACACTTAAAGCATTTTCTAAATCAATACCACAACTTGAGCACTAATTTATTAAAATTTAATATAGAAAGAAAACACTATATTAAAAATTGAGTTATCACCAGGAACTACAGCAGAACTACAGGAATTTAAGACCAACTAATTGAACCCCAAGTAGATCACTTGGCCAGGATTCCTGAAATATGCAACAGATTCTGCCCCTTGAATAATAAAATACTGGAAACACTTGCCAAGTTAATAAATTTTTGTGTCTCTCTGAGGTTACAAAGCACATAGCTCCCAAGTGACAAGCTCCATACCCTTGGGTGTAATAAAATTTCCCATAAAGTTGCTGTGGTAGTTTGAATCTTTCCGCCTGTTCAGGGTCAAACTGTCTCTCCCTGAGATGTTCATGGTGTGTGCAATGGCACTGGGAACTTACACACCCATCCTACAGTGGAAATAAATTTTAAGCTATGTAAAAACACCACATTACTGTCTATTAAAAAGCCTAAGTCTGCTATTATATCCACAGGATAAATAAGAATAAACTCCTTTGAAGTCAGTAGAATCAAAACTCTAAATGCCAAGAACAGAATTAGATCCTCTACTCTGGGCTCTCTACCCCACAGGCAGAAGTGAAGGACTGATAGAATTGTATGCATTAAAAAAAATAAAAAATGAAGCAGGCAGCTTTAAGAATCATCCTGCCAAGAAAAGCGTGTTAACAAAGTCATGAAAGACTTTTTCTATAAAAATAAATTCAGCAGAGAATGGAAGGCAGAAAAGACAGACACATTTATGCTGCTATGATTTTTCATGGCCAGAGAAATGCAAACTGAA
Source organism: Notiomystis cincta (assembly GCA_013398075.1). Classification (NCBI taxonomy): domain Eukaryota; kingdom Metazoa; phylum Chordata; class Aves; order Passeriformes; family Notiomystidae; genus Notiomystis; species Notiomystis cincta. The sequence goes on along the minus strand of VZRX01016035.1, from coordinate 104,297 downwards.
GTGGGAGAGATTCATGGTTCATATGAAAGACAGTATCTGCCAGCAGAGATGTTCCCTGGCAGGAGCACAGTGGAAGTGTCTTTTGACAATTCTGATCAAGAAGTGCCCTACTTTGTATTCAAGATGGCCATCATGATAGATTAGATGAACAATTTTTGTTCTTTGTCAGGACTTGGACAATATCTGCCTACAATACATCTGTATCAATGCACTCTTAATTACTGAGTAAAGGACAGATAGAAGAGCACAAAACTTTCCTACACATCCCTCATGCTCAGATAATGACAAGCTCATGTAAATTATGGCATATATTACAAAAGGAAACACTGCTTCCTTTCATTATCACTCACCACACACGTGTAGTGTTCTGAAGAGCTGAAGGGAGAGGGTTGTTAAACAAGATTGATCAAGTTAAAGAGTAAGCTACAGGATCTGAGATGAGAAAAGTTCAGCCCCAGACCTCTCTTTATCATCTCATGGTAGTTATGCAGAACAAGCAGCAAGATTTAGATTCAATCTACTTTAGATAATTGATGAGAAAGAACTTGAGGGTGACATAAAGACATCCAATTGTTCTGCAAGTTCTTTCCCTGTTTTCTTTAGAATTAAGGTTTCCTGTCTGTCCAGATTGATGAAGAACAGGGTACAGAATGTTCTCAGTAAAAAAATTCCTCCTTAATTATTTCATGTCTGCACTTTATTTACATATCCATTTAGTCACTTGGGGCTCCAGAAAAGGAAGGGAGGCTTTTGCTTTGGTGTACAGTCATAACCTTAGGATCATCTCTGGGGTTTTTTAGCATTTTCCCCAACCATTTAATGAGCAGAGCATAAGCTTTTAGGCTGTTCTTGTCCTGTAACAAATGGTTTGGCTTTTGGTTTTTTCCCCAAAAATGTAAGTTTGCTGTAGACTCGGGGGATGGCTTTGTGGGCTGCAGTGGATGGCAAGAGCTGGAGTTGGTATCTTGGGCTCTTTAGGGCTAAGGCCCTTTTGCACAGTTCCTGTGGACATTTACAGCAGAGGGTTTAAGCCCTGTGCTCCTTTATTCTGCATTTCTTCCATTCTAGATAGCAACATCTTGACCTGTTCCTTTCCCCACAGCCTCAGAGAAAACCTATTTCCAAAGAATTCTAGATTATCTTCTTTGTTTTAAATAATTTACCACTTGCTGCCACTGAATATCATTTCACTTTAATAGGCATTCTTAAGTACCTTAACACTGTGTTTGCTCCTTGCTTTACTGTTTTTACAGGAAAAGTCAAATTAATGATCAGCAACAGCCCAGATGCTTGGTACAGAAACCTGAAAAACAGGAATTGAAGCAAGAAAAAAACCCAAGGTAGTTCTGAAACTGCCATCCAATGATACCATATCTGCTGTGCATTTGTGCAACAGGAACTGTTACACATCTCCAGCATACAGTAATTGATACAGTAAACTACTGGCCTGGAAAATTGCTATTGAAAACACATAATCAACCTTTTGAACTCTATAAACCCAGGGAGATGCAAGATGCAATTCTGCTTGCTCAGGACATGTATGCCTAGTCAGTTTAGGCTTCAGCTTCAGAAAACAGAGGTGAACAAATTGCAGAAAACTGCTCTGAGAGATAAGTTTGTTTAGAATTTTGTTATCCCATGTAAACTTTCTGGACTCTAAGTCTTCTACAAATATATAGACCAGTGCAATAACATGGGAACTGCATATGGTGAAAAACTCTCAATCACCCTAGAAGTATTAAATATATATTAGCATGTATTTATGCATATAAAATAGAAAAAAAAGAGAGAGGTTTTCCTTTTGATTTACCTGACTTGATACAATTCTATCTGTACTGCTTCTGTGTACTGCCAGGCTTTGGTGGTGTGTGGCATAAGAACTACCAAAGCACCTACCAGGCTGAGGTGCTGCTGGGTTTGTGCATGCTCTCTGCCAGGGGATTCCATTTATCCAATTAAATCATAAAAGGCAATTCGATATTTGGCATAGATGAGGAAAAAATTAATAACAAATATAATTTACTGGTCTGAAAGATATTTTCCTATAGTATGGATCTAAGCACTACCCATTAAAGGGCACTCATCTTCAACACACTTTCAAGTGTCCATGGAAGTATCCTGAAGTACAAAAATCCACGGACGGATGATTGATTGTAATTTGATGTTTGAATACATTTGGGCAGCAATTAAATCTACCTTTATCATTTTAGAAGGCCATCAGGTTAAAATTCCTCTGTTCATGCCAAAGTTCTAAAATTGACTCGAGATATGGTTCCTAGTTGGGCTCACAGATTGCCTTCTTCAGCAATTAAAATTGATTGAAAATATTGATCAAAAGCTGTAGCACTTCTGTTGGAGTCTCAGAATGCCATCAGTAGATACTGAATGTGACCCTGGCAGAGAAAGTGGCTCCCTCAGGTGAGGACACTTACCCCCCTGTCACACCTTTGCCCTTTTCAGGCACTAAATACTTCAGAAAGCAATGACTGAGCCAGCATTTTCCAAATCTGGAGTTAGCTTCTGCAGATATCAGAGTGTTTGGGAAACTGTCCTGGACCCACAGGCAGACAAAAAGAACAGCCACACTTTATCACAGGAGTCTCACCTGCCCCTCAAGCCTCTAACAACTCATCCTGGGTTGCAGATCCTTACAGCTCTTGTTATTAGTTTAAGGACACCCAGGTCACCAGGACTGATGGCTCTTGGCAGCATTTTACCACCATCTTAAAGAGAAGCTGCTCTGAGGTAGCTGTTCATAGTGTGGATTTCTGGTTCCAGACCCACGCTGAGACTGATAATTCTGTTTCAACCTACATCCAACTCCTCTTAATTCTATAGTGATCTTCTTGAAAGTAGTGAACTTGGTGAAAAATCTGTGACAGGTACTAACTTTTGATGGAGATTCTTGGCTCAAGTCTCTTTCATTTCTGCTAAGGCTATTTTACAGCTATCAGAACTTTGCATTATCTCAACCAACCACAACTTGCTGAGTTGAAAAAGCCTTTTTATCTAAAGATAGAGGTGTGCTCAGTGTGACAGGTTTCTGGGGCAGTAGAGGTAGAATGAAAAGATCCTGTAAAGATAAGTAATTTAAGAGGGCTCCTTCAGGTGCTTGGCATTCAAGGGTGTTCCTAACTTAGTGCATGGGTTAAAAAACTTCTTCACTGCCTTCTGACCCAAACTCACCAACTATTAACCTCTGGATTTGTTGGGTTTTTTAAAATAGCATAACTTTCTGGCCAGATGTCTGCTGCTTGTTAAGCTCTTCCATATCTCTGCTGCACAGTTTGGACATTATTGCCCACGCTGGATACTGTGGGGCTGAGGTTGAATTTGCAGATCACAGCCTTCCTTTCACACACACATTGTAGCATCTCTCCATGTTCACTTTATCTATGGGAAAAGGGCCCTTCAGACCACACCACATACTGATGGGACTGGAGCAGGCAGGATTTGTTTGGGTTCTGTTCACATTTTCTTCCAAACTCTAAGATCAAAACTTCAAAATGCATCGTGCATATAAAAAAAAATAATGCCCACATAGGAAGTTATTAGAACTTATTTATGAATAGTTGCATGTTAAAATGAAAATGTTCTAGGTCTTTTGCCAGTTTACTTAAGGGAAAGCTATGAATTTAAACTTTCAGTTGTTTTTGAGAAGCTGAGACACACATGCCATGAAGAAAAAGAGAATTCCACCAACTCTATATTTTGGATTAGGAAATCAGGATTAGAAAATTTCCCAAAAGTCATTTTACTCCTCTAATAGGATTTTTACAACTTTTTTTCTTTTCTATTAATGCTGTCTCTTAATGGGTAAACCAAAATCCAGTCCTTTGGCACTACCAGGTTCATTAGAGGAACTGATACACTGCCCATCTCTCAGATGGTCCTGAGCAGGGTGAAAATGGGAATGTGACATTTCTGCATCACCCCATGGCTGTCAGAGAAGCACCTGAAAGAGAGAGCAGCAGCTCCCACCCCTTCCAGGGGCTGTGATCACAGAAGCATCTCTGTGCACTTCCTGCTTCTCTGGCACTCGCCAGGGACAGGCTCCCAGGCTGCTCACTGCTGCTCTCAAACTGCAAGCAAATATCACTGGGACAGTCTGGAGCTTTAGAGTGAAACTAGATCATGTTGTCTGTTCAAAAAAAAAATAATTAGAAATGAGGTGTTTGACTGGTGTTGTTGGGTTCACTTAAGAATAAAGGACAGTAGCCCAGAGAAGCCTGTATTATACACAAAAAACCCCAACCAAAAGAACACCAAACTAAACCAATGGAACTGCAAAATAACCAACCAAAAAATTTGCTGGTCATTGCCTCAGAACATTAGATCCCACAATTCAGTAGATGCTGAAGCCACTATGACTCCTAAAATCTGAGGGATGCTGCAAAGAATATCTGAGGTAATGTAAAATTGTGCTTACTAAAGTGGCAAGAAAAGAAAGGAAAAAGGAAAAATTATATTAAACCTAAGTCCTGTACACACAGCTAAGTGTGCTACAAAAGAAAGATTAATATTTAAAGCCAAGTTCTCCATAAAAAAGGCTTATAAAATATATGCTATGGACTGCTTCCCCTCGTGAAGAGAAACTACTTTTGTTTTAAAGATATCCATTTCTTATCTCAAGCTTTAGCTACATTTCTCAGTGGCCACAATAAATTTTTACAAAACATCTACATAAAAGTGGTGTAGCAGAAAAGTCCTTACTGGGAATGCTGCAGTTCAGCCCATACCATTGGACACAGTGCTACGAAGGAAGTGCCTGGTGAAAATTCATCATCATTTGGATACCAGCAAAAAACAAGTTTTGTAATTTGCAGCTTTTTAAAACCTCGAATTGTTACATGCCACAAACCCACTCTGTGAGGAAGAAAAAATTGCTATTTTATTTTCAATGTCCTCTTTTCTAAAGCATGTGGCTCAGATGCCCAGGTACACACTCACTTGTGGATCCTCACTGGTAAAAGTAATTTCAATATTGCAGCAGATGTCTTAATATACAATTGAATTAATGTAAAGTGTGGTTTAGAAGGAAATTATTTAAATTCAGGGCAAGAAGCCAACTGAAATCATAGCTACACAATGCAATCCTGTAGACTGCAAACATGTTTGTTCCCATAAACATGTAGCAATTTGGTTTAAAACAAACTTCTCGGGTAGTGAGATCTTAATCATGTTCTCCTGCAGCATAAAGATCAGTTTTTCTATGTAACTTCTGGAAAGCAGCATGCAAGAATGACCCAGTGTGGATTTAAGTTAACCAGAGCTTAATTCCATTGATGATATCTGTGGGTTTAATTATTTTTGTGTCTTGTCAAATGAATGTTGTAGGGGTTTTTTTTGCCCTATTATATTTTTTCAAATGATAATTATAATTTGACAAGCCTAGTGGCATAGCAGCAATGCATAAAGCTGCCATACTAAACACTGAAGTTCCAAACACACCTTTGGATTTTCATTAATGGCATTTACAATTTGAGATTTTACATTTGATGGAAGATAAGAAAAGCTATTCCCTGGTCCCCTTTCTTTATTAATCTTGAAAAGACACATCCCAGAACTCTGGCTTTACCACACAAGTAGCCATAACCACTCCTGCACCTTGATATTCTGGACTGCAGGCAAGGCAGGATGTTCTGGCAGGATAATTCAGCTGTTTCCCCAAATAAAGGGTCAGGCAACAAACACCTTGATAAGACTTTGTTAGAGTGCATCATTTACAAAAAAGCATCTCAGCAGGGCACTCGTGCACACCAAAACATGCCCAGAAAGCAGCCAGGCAGCAGCTGCAGCTCCTGGCCTATCCCAAGGCAGCTGTCCCAGGAGCCAGNCGGGCACAGCCCCAGCCCCTGCTCCGGGCACAGCCCCTGCTCCGGGCACAGCCCCGGGCACAGCACAGCCCCTGCTCCGGGTACAGCCCCAGCCCCGGGCACAGCCCCAGCCCCGGGCACAGCCCCTGCCCCGGTTTGCAGCAGACAGAATCAGAGACCTCAGGAGATTTTCAGTGCTTTGCTCACTCCTGTTCTTACCCACTTGGGCTGTTTGCTCCTGAATGGACCACAAAATTGGCTCACCCTGGCACACGGCTGGGAAGGTCAGAGGGACAGATTGACAGCCAGGGGACAGACCGACCGACAGACAGCCAGGGGACAGCCAGACCGACAGACAGCCAGGGGACAGCCAGGGCCCAACTGCTGCCTGTGCCCTGAACCCTCCCACTGCACAGGGAGCAAACCCTCCACAAACCCGGCTTCACCCACAATTTCTGCTCGAGTGCATTTCTGAGGAACCCTGTGACACCTCTTATATATATTCTTGGAGCTTCAAGACCAGGTTTTGATCTCATTTACCCTGACTTAAACCCAGTTTCAATTCACTGTGGCAATTCAAAAGGAGCAAAATTAGACTGCGGTTTTTATTCTGAAGTTTTTTGAAGGAAATGAATGGCACTTGGTTTTCTGGGAGAGTTCCCAAGCTTACATGTTCTTTGGAATATAAATGTAGCTACAGTCTAGATATTTTGCAGGGAAAACTGAGGATTAATGATGAAAAAAAATCACTATCTATAGAGATTTATTTTTAAAAGAACTGTGAGTTTTTACAGATATTGCACGTGTTTATATATATGCATATTATCTTTAAATTTTAAACCTCATTTGCATTTTAAAAATGACACTGTCATTTGCTTTTCCCAGATGTATCACTCTTAATCCTAACAGCTTCCCAGTCTTTTTTACATTTCTATTATCACTAAAGTTCAGAAGAGACTTCTAATTGATCCAAATTACATATTCAAATTAGACTTTTATGAGCTTAAATTAACATACCATAGACATTTTATTTAATTTGGTCCCCAAAATGTCACTGAAGTAATTTGGTTGTAATATATTAATTAGTAAAAATTCAGAAATTATTGAACTATAATAAATTCCTCTATCTCAATATTCCTCTTGAAATAGCACCCCAAATTAATTTATAGCCCGATATGGTGTTTTGCATTCACAAGTCTTCCTGCCTCAGATTCTCTAACATTTATTTATGCTGATGCACTTTTGTTCACTATCTCACAAGAACTAAGAAATTAGAAAAAGCCATTGCCAGTCTCTGCCTAGGGGAGATAATGCCTCAGATCCAGGTGTTTGAGGCTTTTTGTTGGCTTTCTAAAAATGTTTTATTCACATCCAGAAGCCTGAAAAGATCAGAGAGATAGCTACACTCTTGCAAAACTGTGTTGTTTTAATTAAAACATTTAATTTGGGAATTCTCTTTTCCTACTTCACAAGTCCTCCTGCAGCAGGGAGAAGCACACATTATTCCCTGCCATCTCAGAGCTCCCTTTTTGCCCTGACAGAAAACCTGAGAGGTTTCCAGGGCAGGAGAACCCAAGTGGCTCCACCTCCCCACTGCCACCTGCCCACCAGGGTAGGACATAAAGTTAAAAAATGTCACTTGCAAGACTAGAAATACGTGCCTGTTCATTTTTAAAAATTCCTTTCCCCCCATCCCATTTCTTATTCCTGGAAATTTAAAATGTTTCAGAGCTGTCCAGATCAGGCTCTGACCTCAGTCCAAGCACCTTTGCCTTTCCCTGGGTCTGTCAAACACAATTTCATCACCAGTTCACTGACTCCTGGATCCAGTCCTTCCCCACTGGAAACAGAGCCCTGGATAGCTGCTGCCCACACCTGCCCTGGGGTCCTCTGCAGAGCAGCAGTTACTGTTTGACACACCTCCCCAGACACTTATGTCTTTGTTCAAACAACCAACAACAAAATCTAGTCCTGGAAAACCAAGAACCTTAAAAAAACCAACAAACACATTGGCTACAGTCTGCATCTGTTAATGAAATGCCACAAGGAATGTTTGTCATTGAAGTCTATGGCTATAACTGTTGGTATTTATCTGTATCCAATTCCAATATTTAGGACTAAGGACAGTTTTCACACAGTGATCATTTCATCCCTGAAAACTGACAGTTTTCCCAAAGACTTGAATGATGTATTTTGTTTAGCAGCTGGCTGAGCTGCGTGATGGCCTCATCTGTGTGAGTTATCTGCTCCCAGAGATGAATCAGCTGTGCTTTCCTCATTGAGCCAGTCATCTGCAGAGCTTTAGTCTCTTCTCCTCCTCACTAAAAGCTCAGCTGTTTGTGAAATAAGACTCGGGGTTTTCCACACTGCTCACAGTGCTTGCACACCTTTGTTGTGGTTTAACCCCAGAGCAGTGCAGCAGCTCACTGCCTTGGGATGGGAGGGAATCCAGAGAGTGAAAGTGAGGAAACTCAAGGGCTCAGGTAGAGTTTAACAGAGAAAGCAAAAGCTGCACACAAGCAAAGCAAACCAAGGCATTCTGTCACCACTTCCATGGGCAGGCAGGTATTCAGCCATGCCCAGCAAAGCAGGGCTCCAGTGTGCTTGGTGGTTACCTGGGGAGACAAATGCCCTCACTCCCAACACCCCCTCCTTCTTCTTCTTCTTCCCCCCAGCTTTGCATGCTGAGCACGATGCCAGATGGTCTGGAATATCCCTTTGGGCACCTGGGGTCACCTGTCCTGGCTGTGTCCCCTCCCAGGGTGTTGTGCACCCCCAACCTGAATTATCAACGCTTTTTTTAGCACAGCCAAAGCACAGCCCCATATCAGCCCAACAAAGGAAACTGGCTTTATCCCAGACAAAACCAGCCCACCATACAATACTGATGAATGTTTTTCTACCAAATGTAATCTTGTTCTTACAAAATTAAAAGGTCTGGGCTTTTTCTTCTTTAGCTGAGGCATCTATGCATGTTAATCACTCCAGACAGTAATGGAAAGATGGCAGAGGAGTGCAATCTTCTGTGAAGGAGTTTTCTGGAGATGAAACTGGCCAGAATTCTTCATTCATAGCAAAACTCTGCTTGAAATTTGACTTCAGTCCAACTTAAAATTAAATCAAAAATTTTTTTGAAGCTTATTTCTTAAAGGAAATTCTACATGCTGTATGCCATAAGGAGGCCAAAGGTTGAAATTTTCAAAACAGTTGATGTGACACAGAGCATGAGCTCTTTGGCCAAGGAGTGTGTCCAATTCAGACCTTTACAGCACCAAATCCTGTGGCCCCAGTGACCCCATCTCAATTTCTCAGTAGATAAGTGTCTGGGGAAAGGCAAGATTTTCTACATTAATCCAGGACTTCTGGAACTGCAGCTCCACAAGCCTCAGGGCAGTGTGACATGAAGTTTGCCATGAAACAGTTCCTAGTTTGTAAAGTTACTGAAGAAACAACTGTTGCTCCCAAATTCCCTCAAAATACTGCCCAGATATGGACTGACCATCACACTGAATTTAGTATCCTGTGTTGTGCATGCACAGACATTTGTGTGGGAAATGCTGGACAAGTATTCAGGTAGGGTTATTCTGCATCATTTTTCATTCTGTTGGCTGTGCCTGGGCTTGCAGAATTCCTGATGCATTTTGTTTAAAACAGAAATTGTTACACAGATGTAGATTCAGTCCACAAAAGAAGTGAAAAGCTCTCTTCCCTTCAGTTTTTCCTAGGCTATTCCTCTTTTCCTTACAGCATTTAGTCTATAAAATGAGCAAACATGCTCTTAATGAACATAATCCTGGAGAAAAACATTTTTCTTCAATTAAAAAATAAGTAGCAATTAACCCTGAAGATAACTTTCCACAACAACAAAAAATACCAAAAAAAAACCCAGCCAGAAAACCAACAACAACAAAACTCCATCCACTAACACTGTATTGCCATCAATTCCATAGTTCTTTAACAGCCCTTTCCAGAGTTCTGATTGTAGCATGGAATCTCTCCACCAGCCACATTAATTTCCATGCAATACGTTGACAAACAACCTTGCATACAGTTAAAATATGTCTTAAAGTTGAAAAGTTTTTCAAGTTCTCAAATAAATTGGGTTTTACAACAGAATAAGAAACACAGGCAAACTGTAGCAAATTTTCACATTTTGCTATTACTGGATCATAACAAAGAAAACCACAGTTCTGCTGAAGCATAGTACATATGATCAGTAACTGAGGTGAGAGAAGTTGTGGAATATAAAATCTACAATGCCACAAGTCCATAAAAATCAATAAAACCCCCTTCAACACAGAATGAAACACACATCAGCTGACGCTTTTGGAGTACAAAGGTAGAAAGTTATTTTTTATAAAAATAGCTCAAGTGAAAAAATCTACTTCTCTGCCCACTTCAGGACTATATTCAAGCATTCTTGAGTCATTGCCTTTGTGTGTTGTTCTCTGAAAAAACTTTCTCTTGGGACCAAATCTCAGTCCCAAAATAACCCATCTTGATTTCATCAAAACTTCTCCTTTGTAAACAGTGTTGGAGAAAAATTTTACAAGACAGAATCATTCAAAAGTTTTGAGGAGGCAGGGGAGGGAATCCCTCAGGTGTAGATGTTACCACAGGGGAAACAGAATACAGAGTGTGAATTTATCTTGTTCACAGTTTAAAAAACATTTTTGTGTGTCTTTCATTATTTATACAGTCTGTGTTACAAAGTAGATGAAACACAATAAATCTATTGAAAAATTGTTCAAAAGAAACACTATCAAATATAAAGCCACTGGGTTCAAACCTGTCTTTGGTTTGTGCTTTGCTGGGGGTCTTCAATAGTTGCACATTGGAATTGAAGAGAATTTGAAGTTTGAAGAGAAACAAAATTCTCTTAGGCCCCTTTGTAGAGTCTTAACCATGCTCACTAGTGAGGAGAGTCACTAAACCAGTCCAGAAAGATGGAAAGTACATGATCCTAAAGAATAAATCATCTTCTTGCCATTGCAAACAACCCCTTTGCAGGACAGTCACTGAGCAGGCTGAGAAAACACCCATGTGGCACTACAACACACTGCTCCAGAGTGGAAATGTGCATTGGATATCAAACTTCCCCAACAACAAAAGTGACTCACAGAGAACAAGCCAACATTAATCTTCCCAAAAAGCCTACCTTAAACTTCTCCCAGCAAGCTCCTACCACCCACTTTTATCAGCTCACTGTTCCCAAAGTGAGGAGCAGATCAGCAGTGGAAGCACTGCACTGCCTTGGAGCAGAGGAGGCTGAGCTGTTTGGCTGGGAAGGACCTGCAGGGACCATCGTGTCCCTCTGCCTGAGCAGCTCAGGGCTCACCAGGTTACAGCCTCTTGTTAAGGGCACTGTGCCTTCAGACACTTCTGCAGACACAGGTGCTCAGCAGCTCTGAAAACAGAGCATGTGCAGTAGAAATACTCTGTATATTCCTACTAGAACAGTGCTTTCTGGAAGCCAGCTAAGCAACAATAAGCCTTTTCAACCTTGAATTTCAGCAGGTCGGTAATAGCATTTAATCTGCAGTAGCAAAGCTGACACTGATTATAAAATGATACATATCCAATGGTAATTTTATTTCTTATAACAGTCTGTTGAAAATTAAATTTTCTCCTAGAAACTAAATTACTCCAAGAACTTTCTCCTTGGACTGCTTTTGGATCTGGAATTGCTATGAAATATTATGCAATTCACATTTAAACTCATTTATCAGAAGCCACCCTTGCCTGCTCCCTGGAACTGGGAGAGGCTGGGGGCAAGGAGTCTGTTTGTTCCTTATGCCTGATGCTGAGCCAAGCCCTGCTCTGTTAGTGCTTCCTGGGCTGGGAAATGAGGATCCCTGCTTTATTCAAAAAGACAGACTCGCAGGCAATACTTGACTTTGAACCCAGACACACAAAAAGTCAGAGATCTCCAGCAGTGACTTTGTGGCCTTGGTTATCTGCACATATTTACTAAATGTATGATGTTCTGCACCAAAATAGCACAAGGACAGACTGCTCAGGACATGAATTCCTCTCATTTGTAACACATTTCCTGAGCAATGGTGAGTGCAGCTGGTGGGGCTGCACAGAGGGATCTGCAAGGAGGGAAAGTTAACACAGCTATGGCAGTTCAATAAAGAGGGATTAGTCCTCCCCTGCATGCATGAAAGCTGCACCTGGAATTTTAATATTGATCACGACCTTTGCCAAGAGCCACACAGCCCTTCTGAAGCTCTCCAGGGGAGTATTTACTGTCACTCAGGCTCCTAAGGAAAACAGTATTTTCCATCACCGGATGTTACCCGAGGGCGTGTTCTGCTTTCCTAATTTCATAGGGCAACCCAGTCCCTGTTATCAATTCAATTATGCCAAAAGCTGCCCACAGTAAATCTGCCAGAAAAAGCTTTGAACAATGAATAAACCAAAAAAATCAGTGAGCCTGAACATGTTTTTTTAAGCCAAGACCTCAACAGATGAAACTAAATCAACTTCTTATTACTCAAATTGCCCCAAGGTCTTAATGGCTTTCTATTTTAAAGGGTCTGGACAGAAAAATAGGTTAATTCAATGTTTTGACTGACTATGAGGGGTTATTTATAGATACATATATAAAATACAAAGCCACCCTATCTCCTTTTATTAGTTTGCTGTTCCAATGTTTAAATGTGCATCAAGTAAACTTTGCATGTTACTTACTGTAACAGTATATGGCCAAATTGATTTACAATAAACCATTTCCTAGCCTGCTTCCCCAAAACTTGGCAAAATCTCAGAATTGCATAAAACTCCCCTTCCTGCATTGGTTTCAAGCTAGACTAATGAAGTAGTGCCTGATTTATACCAGCAGACAGCTCTGAGCACGCACCACAGATGCATCAGTTTACCCAGAGACACTGTCGAATTAAGAAAAGCAGTTTCTGCAAACTCTTGCACATCCTCTTACTGGAGCCAGGCTTACGCGAGCCCAATCCAGCGGAACCTGTGCGATTTCCTGCGCCCCGCCGGGCACTGCCGCGGTCCGAGCCGCGGGCACAGCCGGACCCGCGGGGCGCTGGCCTGTACCTCGGGAGAGACCGAGCGAGGCCGGGGCGGGGGGAAAAGGACGGAGCTTTTGGAAGCGCAGCGCGTTTCTCAGCGAACCAGATGCGGCACAGCTCTGGGGCACAAGAGCCCTCTGTACGAGCTGCAGAATCCCCCCCTCTGTTTGCTCCAGGAGCTGAACAGCAATTCTGTCCCTTCAGTCGAACAAACAAAAAGGCAAGGGGGGAAAGAAAAACTCCTTAATAGCCTTTATACAAAAGGCACTTTTATCCTGATGGGTTTGATTTCATATCGCCGCTTTTGATTTATACAAGCTGATTTTTTTCATTCTCATCATGCATCCTCTTCAGTCACAGATTTAATTAAGATTAGGAAAATGAAAAGGTACTGAGAATTAGTCAGATCTTCCAGACGATATCTGTAACAGTTACTCGTTCAGGACTAGCCAGAAAAGATCATGCATACAACACATAATGAGAGGAGACAGTATACACCATACCATCATTTCAGATGTATGGAACACAATGTAATTTCCTGCTAGACAAATGTCAAACACGAGTAATAATTAATTTTGGGGGAATCTCGTGCATCCCATTTCTGAGCTTGGTTTGTTCAAGATACAGATCTATAGAACCCTTTGGATCATCTGGCTAAGGCATGCTAACATTTCAAATAAGGTTCATGCTCTTAATGGTGACTCCTCACCACAGGTTAAAGTTTCCTTTTCCTTATGCATTCTCTGCAGTTTTTTAACTAAACATAAGACAGATGGTGAAAAGAAAGCAACCAAATAAAAGATTTTGCAACAAGAAGTGACACTGCAGCTCCTGCACTGACTGAGGATACAGCTGGGCACAGCCTTGGCCAGAGCAAGCTCCTCTTAATTTTGGAGTCCCTGTGACAGCCTCAGGAACAGGGAGCACTGGTAAAGTGTTATCCTCTGAAATTTACTGACACTCTCAGGCAGCAATTAGCTCACTCAAGTATTGCTCTAATCAGTAAGCCTTCACATACTGACACTTTGCTCAGAATGGTTACTTTTGTCCCCTCCTCACTCACATCCTGAGACCGTTATTATTCACAAATTCAATTTAGATTAGAAAGAACAAAAGATAGCAAATGTTTGCAAGTCTGTTCAATTAGGAATGCAATAATTCAACATCATCATTCATTTTCATGCATTTTTTAGTAAAGGGAGGAAAGACTATGAAACAGTAAGTGTTCACTAAAATTGCCCTTTTCAAATTTTTCCTTTGGACATCTGGTTTGTGGCACAGCTTTTCCTCCCTGGCAGAGCAGAGAGCACTGGTGGCTGCCTGAGCTGGTGCTCAGCACAAGAGGGAATGGGAGTGGGGAGAGAGGCTCAAGGCACCTGTAACTCTCCCACCAACACATCCACAGCACAGGGCAGCAGGGAAGAGCACAGCAATAAACTCAATAACCCCTTTGTTTCCTGCCTTGCAGCCTGCAGATACAGCTCCTCTCTGCTTTCTCCCACTGGGAAGGGGATGGCTTTTCCTGTTAAGTGCTGAGCTCACTGAGGCCATTCCCAGAGAGCCTCCAGGGTATGGATGGAACCTCCTCAGGGCAGTGTCTGGACCAGGAAAGTAAAGATCACTTACACTGCCCACTGCCTGTTATCCTGTCCAGTGCCTGCACAGCAGTGGCAGACACAGGCTGTTGGCACAGATCCTTCACCTCCTGCCATTGCTTATATTCTTCTGTGCTACAGAGACAGAAGTGCTGCCTCTAACACAGGGAAATCAAAGTTATTTAACAGGAGATCAAGCACAGTCAAAAAGAGGAACAGGAAAAGCACCACAAAATAGTGTTGAAAGAAGAAATTGTAGGAAAACTCAGAAAAGAAACCAAGAGCACTGAAGAAATCATCATATATTATGAAGGCTCTGAGGAGACCTTGTGGCAGCCTTTCAGTTTTACTGGAAACAGGTTGTGCAGAGGTGGTAGATGCCCCATCCCATTCAAGGGATCCATTGCCATTCAAGGTAAAATTGGACAGGGCTCTGAGAAACCCCATCTTGTTAAAATCCAAGGGTAAACTAACTTAAATATTGAAGATCAAAAGCTATAATTGAATTACCATGAAACTTAACAAGAGTATTGAAGTTAATTGCAGCAAACATCCCATTGAAGGCTTAGGATGATGACAACTGATCAGGAGGCATGAATGGGTACAGACCTGTCTAAGAACACAACAGATTAGTGTAGTACAAACATAAAAATCAAAATATAAATCTCTACAGTTTTTAGAAATACACTTGCAAATATTTATTTTGCACAGTCTGTAGCAATTTTACATCAAATTACTCACAAGCATATTTTCATACTACAGTGCCTATTACTGCTCTGCTCCTCATTCCACACCCAGAGCAGAAAGAGCATAAAAAGGAATTAAAATTCACAGCACACATTTGAGATCCTGAATAATCTGAGCTGCAAACCCACCAGTGAGTCACGAAAGACATCCCAAAGCACTTGACAGCAAACTGGAAAAGCCTAACCTCCAGCCAACACAGATTTGTTAACATGGGTTTTTAAGCATGATGATACCACATGTGCATTACTGGCAGGTTAGAGCCATTTAAATCCTTCTTGAAGTACCAAAGAGAAATACCCTCAGGAAAAATAATTATTTAATCAGAGCAGGCTGCTTAGCTGTACATTTAAATCTGAAAAATCAGTGTCTTGCAATAGATTTTTATAAACAAAGGGGAAGAGCACTCAGCAAACTGCCATGGAGAGAAACACTCACGTTCAGCAGGAACTGAACAGAACAGGCCCTTTGCACTGTGCAGCATTGCTGTGTTCTCCTGGGAAGCAGCTGCTCTCACAAGTAATTTAAGGTCTAACATTTTCTTCTTAATCTAGAATGTTCTGTAACAACTTTCTAGACATGAATTACAACGAGGCTTTGTAATCTACCCGCTCACAAAAAGAGAAATCTTCTTCTAACATCACAAATATTCCTCACTGTGACACTGAAATCAGCAATATTTTCCTAGGAATATACATTTCAGATTGAAAAATTGTAAATCCTCTGTGGAGGAATAATCAAAGTATCAAACCCAAATCTGCAGCCTTGAGGACTGTAGCAAACCCATGGGCTCCGTGGCTAGAGCGGAGTCTTTAATTCATAGCAAATGTTGAAAAGCAAATATTTTTGTATTATCATGTTTAAAACCTGCCTCCAAAGAAATATTGTGGATAAATATGAACTGTGTAAATTAAGTGGAGTTTCCCTTCAATTTAACCTCAGATTCTCTGAAGTTCTATATTAGCAGGTAAAAGCTGCTTATTCTGGTGTTCAGGAGTAATAGTTCAATATGAAAGACAGCACCCTACACAAAACGAGTCTGTGTCTTGGGGAAGATTATTTCTCTGTATTGTAGTGCTACAAAGTGCTAAATCCCCCTCACTGCTGTTAATACTGCAGAAAAATGTTTCACCTTCACACATCAAAGTGTGCCACTTTAAGATATCAGGGGCTCTGTACTCTGCAGAGGAGAAAGCAAATAAATATTAAAATTTAGATATAAAATGGAAACATCTGAAAAAAAATTGACAGAGAAGAGCAATTTTTTATGGACAGATGAACAAAAGAAAGGGATGAGCAGAGTCTGCAGATACCTAAAACTATCTGCTAACTATCTTCAGGAGCCTTTATATTTTTACCAGCACTGGGAACATAATTAGAAAAAGCGTTTCACAAATATTTAGGCAAGTTAAGATCCAAGAGTGATGTCCACAACCTTCAGGATTTGCTTTTGACCCACACTTGCCTGACAATTTGTTTGCCCAGCTCAATCCAGCACGGGGGAGATGGATCACAGCAGTGACAGGACAGCTCAATACAGACACCAGTCATGGGGAGAGGAGCTCTTCAGTGGGCACATTAATCCTGGAACCCCCCTGAGGATGTAATTCACACCTGCTCTTGAGGGGCAGATCCTGAGCTCGGTAAAACTCCAGTTATGTAAGCAGGGGTGCAGCAGTGGGATTTGTCTCCTGCTCAGCATTGGGACACGTTTTTTCCAGGCTTCTGTGCTGCTCAGTAATCCCTCAGAGCTGAGAGGTCTGACAGATCCCAGCTTGCTGCCTGGCACCAACTCAGCAACACTGAGCAAAACCAGCCAGCCCATAGCTCGAGTGCCGAGCCTCTGAAACTCAGCCGCCCTTTGCCTACCATGGGTAATATCACCCTGCAGCCAGCCAGGCTTCTTCAGCAGGGCCCTGGAAATTTATTTTGTAATGGCAAAGACATGTAATTGCAGATATTTTAGATTACATCCTCCCTTGCCCACCCTCCCAACCAAAAGGGAAAAAAGGACTCTTCAATACTCAGAGAATTAACACAGTGTTGTGCACTGAGTCAATGAGAAAAGCCACAGAACTGAAAATTCTCAAAAAACCATCTATTTCTGTTTCTACTTTTAAACTCTTAAGATTCCTCTTCTCACTTCTCCTGGACAGGTTGTGGCCATCATTCCCTTCCAGACTGAATTGCTGCAGTTATTTCTGGGAACTGTACACACCACGTTGCTGGGGGTTATGGTGCTTTCCCTCGTTCTCAGCTGGCTGCAGAGCCTCTCCTGGGCTGAGGCAGGAACACCCTGCCCCCCTCACACTCACATCACACACCTACAAACTTCCAGTGCTGTCCTGGCTCCGCAGCAGAACATGCACCTCAACCACCAAGTTCACCAGACCAACTTTCCCACCGAAATTTCCCTTTAATTTCTGTGATGTGAACTCTCTGGGGAACTCACTGCTCCAAGTTCAAATTGGTTCTCAGTCAGCTTCTACAAAATAATCTCCTGCTTGCACTTCTCAAGCTTGATTGTCAGTGCCATGGGTTTTGGATTATTCACAAAATCCTTTTGCAGTTATCATTTCTATTAATCTCGTTGTAGTGGCTGAGGGCCTTTCTGAGCACACTGCTCCCAAGATGTCCTTTTTTAATCTAGGCAGCCACATGTGTTTGTCCAACACAATTACCATTTCCCAGGATTTCCAAATTCCTCCTTTACAAAATGTTTTCCATGCCCAGCCTAGGGTTTCAGAAGCAATACTTCTATTTAAAAGCAGTATTTGGTGATGCTCTAAGCAAGCCCTTTGATGTGTCTGTCTCTGCCTGTTATTCTGGCTGAAGGCCCAGACTCAGAATGAAGCCTCACAGGCCATCTCCCACAGCAAAGAGCCCGGGAAGAGAGGAGAGGGTTCAGTGGGAGTGGCAGCCCGAGCAGCCATGGAATTCTGCAGATGGCTCAGGTGCTGCTGTGCCAGGGCAGAGCAGGAACACGAGGCTGTTCCCCACCTCGGGGAGGGGCACAGCCAAGGTTACCCACCCCAGGCAAGGTTCTACTTAACTTCTTAAAAACGTTCTGCTCTGGGATTGTGTTGATGCTAATGCTGAATTTAAACGGCAGTAACAACAAATTGACCGTGTTTACAGCATTTTTAACAAATCTGTAAAGGAGAGCAGCACTGTATCAGCAGGGGAAAAGAGGAACCACTTGAACACAGACAGGGAAATGGGCATAAGGCCTGTCAAACAACCCAGCACTGGAAGGATGAAGGCGTCAGGAAATGAAGGCTCCAGCCACCAACCAGCCACAGAGCCGTGAGTGTGCATAACCATGCAGAAATCTCTTAATTCTGAATGACACTTCTATCACAAAAAAACCTCCTGTGTTTTTATAGCATCATGTACACTAGACAGCAGGGGGAAAATGGAACAGACAGCTATTAAAAGCGTCCTTGGAACCATCATAAATACCCATTTTCATTTTTGGCTTAAAATTTCTCTAGCTCCACTATCAAGAGGTGATTTATCATCTTTCATTTTTCACATTATCTGTAAATAGGTTATTCCCACTAGCATTGCTGTAAGAAACATTTGTCACAGCTGTAAGAGGAGGGAGCCTGGCTAATTTCTGGATCCAGAAACCAAGACGAATAGCCTTTCTTCCCCTGCAAACAGCTCTGAACATCAGTCAAACCCTTTCTTCTCAAGTTAAACAGTATTTTCAAATCTTACAAGTACCTTCACCTCATTTTTCTCTTCATATTCTGATACTTAGAATCATCTGTGACACTACATTTGTTAATAATTATGATGTAAGCTCGTGGAAAAGCAGCTGTTTTAAATGAGTATGGAAAAATATGGAAGTGCGTGGAAAAAAATACTAGAACATAGAAGCCCATTGTTATAATACCAAATAATCACCATTTTCTAATAATAAATGCTTGCCAACTACCAGTTTGATTAACCCTCTCTTCTCCCTTCTAGCTGATTAACCCTCCAGTGTGCAGAGATGTATTCTGGCCTGCCTAGCCTACAAACTTGTTCTAAAAGAGCACCTTCCCCAAATGTCACTGGGTCCCTGCTCAGCTGAAGTCACCTACCTGTGTCACTCTGCACCACACAGTGAAGGAAGGGCACAGGTAAGAAAGGAACACCACAATAAAACACCAGGAAGAAACCTTACTACTAATAAGAACCCTGCTTAGCAGTGTTAAAAAAAAGAAAGCTGAGAAATACTTAGTGATTTGATAATTTACTGAGTGTCAAACCTTCATTCAACACTGAAAAAGTGAACACTGGAGAGAAAGAAGTGATTAAAATGATCCTTTTTAAGGCTCAACCTACTGCTAATTGGTCACGACCATCCTGCAGAACTTCATTTGTGACACCACTAGAACAGAAATTATAATGCTACTTTAATAACCTGAAAGAACTTTGCCACTAAAAGACTGAATCATTTCTTTAATATTAAACAGTACATTTACTCTGCAAATGATGGACCAGTATTTCATTGGAATGCACAGTTTTTAGCCAGCCAAGACTTTTCCTTATTAAAAAAGAACAGAAATCACTGTGAGCTGAATCCCACAGTCCTTTCCCCGACAAAGCTCTCTTTGAGGTCAATAGAAAATTTGGCTAATAAAGAATGTTGAACTCTGACCCCTGGAATAACACAGCACAAATCATATTCAGTCTTGAAAATAACCTCCCATCCCAGATCTGGAAAGATTTCTAAACAGGAGAAACAGGACATCCTTTTTCTATTATTCTTTACTAGAATTCTCAATACCAGAAAGGTTACCACTTAGTCTGGCAAACCATTTGAGTCTCCCCATTCACTGGCCTTTATTGTTCACTGCACACTTACTTCTTCTTTTAGGATATACAAGATGTAACAAAGACCATGAATTTAATCACTTGAGACTGAAGCAGAATTTATCATTAGACACATCAAGCACAAAAAGAAGGAATATTGTCAATAAGCTTTCTGTGTTTTTCCAAACTGCAGCAGCTGTGAGTGATGATGAGCAAGGAGAGAATGTAAACCAAACACTTTCCTTTTATTATCTGGGATATTTTAGGTGAGCAATGTCCAAAACCAGAGTGACAGAAGCTCCAAGGAAAAAATTTGATATGGCTGTAATATTCTGACAGAGAAGATCTAGTGGTCAATATGCACAAAAACATTTCATTCTACCAACAGAATGTTCAAAAATATTAGTTTTAAAACTCCTGTCATGCTTTACAACTATTTTTGTCTACCAATTTTCTATATCTATTAAAATAGAAGACTCAGAGTCTTACATAGCTACAACTCTACTTGACCACAACAATCATTGTGTGTAGATCATTGTTTGGAAACATGAAACTTACTTCAGATCAAACAGCCACTCTCTTTCACATTCAACTTGTCTTTGGTCTTTTTTTTTTCTTTTCCCAAATATATTTCCATTTTAAGTCAGTCCTTCACTTTGATAGCTTTGAAAAACTTTCCCGTGGTCACAGACTACTTTCATTTTGCTCAAAATAATAACTTTTACTTAACATGATATGATAGAGCAATTTAACAACTCACTCTCTTCTAACAGTTAGTTATAGGTGATTAATCTTAGTCCTGTTAGGTGTGGAGAGTCCCTGAGCTCATCAGTCGATCCTTTCTAGACACCTGACCAGGGAAATACATGAAATAAAAGCCTGAAACAAGATAAAAATTGGCCAGAATATTTTATACTTCAGTCAGATCTGAGTGGTTCACTTTCAGTTTAGCAAAAGATCAATTACAGAAAATACCAGAGCAGTCTCCTGTCCTGGCTGGAGATCTGGTGTAAACCAGCAGACCAGGACTGGAGGGGCTGCAGGAAATGCCAGTCATGGTGCAGTAAAATCACACACAGCTGGTGCCCAAGTGCTTTGTTCCATCAGTCTCCAATCCTGGAGCTGGGGGTTCACTGAGACTTCCCAGAGGGAGAGGGTTTTTATCCTTCCACACCTCAGCATGAAGCTGTTATTATAGACCAGAAGGAAAAGAAATTCCATACTCTTTCAGATAGGACAGTCCATCAAGGGTGAAATAGCTCTTCACCTCCTCCTTTCTTTCATAAGCGCATTTTCCCCCAAAAAATCCCAGCCCTCACATTCGAATTTTCCCTTAGAAAATGCAAGAGACAACCGTGGTGCTGCTCCCCCAGCAGGTGAATGTACCCTGAGAGCCTTTCTTCACCCCCTCGTTTGGCCCTGGCAGGGGCAGGGGCAGGGACAGGGCACAGTTCCTGCTGCTGCTGCTCCACAGGCAGCACCTCACCGACAGAGGAACTCCCCTCCACAAGCACTGACAGGGATCCAAAACCAACTTGGGTTTGGGTTTTTTTTTTTTTTGTTTTTCAGGTGTATGACTTTTGCTTCTTCCTACTCTGTGGCCATTTGAGACCTGGAGAAAAATGCTCTGAAAAAACCTGAACTTTAAATTATACACTCAAATGTCAATTTCAGCTCTCAGTGTTTGTAATTCATTTGGGTAAATGAGGAGAAACTCAAGGGGTGAATTACTGCATGAAAAACACAAGGGAGACACAGCTGATATCATGTGACTTGTGCTGACTGAGCAATGAGTTATGATGCTTTGAAGAATGACAATTAAATGAGAATAGTGGGAATAATATTGTTTCTGGAATTAAAAAAAAATTTAAAAGTAAATTTAGATACATTCTACTTTTTCCTGCCTCTGTCAGCATTTTGATTGGATGTTTTCAAGACACTGAAGATGAAAAGTTATTTCTGGTTTTGGGGAATCCAAAAAAGTAGATCTGTATTTTAAATTGAATCACCTGTGATAACATGGGCGTATGAATGTGAAATTAGGCTGCCTGAAGACCCCAATTCCATCCCAAGAGAGCAGGAAGCCCCTCAGAAAGTGTAGTGTGCACATTTTCCAGTTAGTTGTAAACCAGGATAGAATTTAAGAAACTGCCCAAGTTATTCCCTTAAACAAGACCACCCTTAAGTGAAAATGTAGGTCCTGCTCTGGCAGTTTGTGAGCTGTGGCTGTGTCCTGAATGCAGCCCTGAACTCTCCCACCTGCACAGGTGTGTCCCTGACACTGTCTGACAGAGAAATGCTTGTTTTACCAATCTGCATGGTACACTTCCTTTTGTTTTTCGAGATAAATGCAGCTAAAATCTCATTGCAGAATATTAAATACAAACAGCTGAAATCTCATGCTACTCATATTATGCAAAACATCAGCTCGGTCAACTGAGTGTAAATAAGTCTTTCAAATATTTTTATGGTGCAGAATGCACTGCACTGCCATGGTAATTTATGCATTTGTTGACTCTTATTTTAAATGTTGAGCCATAACACTGCATCTCTGTGCTTGCCATAACTTCCTACTCCTCACTCCTCCTTCAGCCACTTCTATAAAGAATTTTATTGACTATATCAGCAAGAAATAATCTCCATTCTAACAACCACTTCTGCATTTAGGGGTGGATATCTTACACCTGAGCTCCTGATTCTGTTCCCTGTGTGTGTCAGACCCTCCTGCTCTCCTCCAGGCAAGGCAGGGTGCAGCCCAGCCAGCCAAGGCACTCTGCACAGAGCTGCCACACCACCAGCACGTCAGCAGCCCGTGCAGAGCAGGAGGAGCTGTGAGCCTCTCTGGGCTGTTCGAGGCGACTTTCAGGCCGTGCCTGGAAGGTGCTGGACGTGGCACAATCAGCTCCTGAGGGCCTGGGAGGGTGTCTGTGCTGTGGGTAATCTGCAGCTCACAGATATTCCAGCTAACTGAGCACCACATCCAACAATGGCCAGGCTCTTGAAGGCCCCTAGAAAAGGAGGGCTGGGTTATGAACCTCCCTGCTACTCTCAGTGGAAGCCAGCTCAGCAAACAGGGAGTGCTCCAGACATGGCTGCATTTATATTAACTGCAATTAAATGGTATGTTCATGGACACTCTCGAGGTAACCTGGCAGCCAAAGAAAGCATTGCTGTGCTGCACGTGGCCTCTTGGACTTTGGTCTCCATAATGTTTGCTTACATAGCTAATTAAACAAAAAAATTAATTCTATTGAAGTCAAAGATTTGATATGGATTAGTTCAAAGAACTAAACTTACTCCAAATTCAAGAAGGGAGGAACTTAAACAAGTGCATTCAACATGCAGAAGTTTTAAATGCTGTCAAGAATGATTTAGGTGTTCAGGAACCTGATTTCAGAAACCTATTTGTCTCCTGACACCTATGCAAGCTAAGCTGCTTTTGGAAATAGAACTGTGTCGGCCTGACAGTTCTGACAATGCTATTCTCTGGCTTCCTCCAGCATCTCATTCCTCCTTGTCCTTTCAGAAACTTCACAACATTAAAATCCAAAGAGAACAGAGACTTCAACAACTGATAATACATTCACAAAATGGTACAACAGTGTATGAGACCAACTAACTACCCCAGAATTGTCAGGCAAGTAGCCTATAAATCATGCAGACAACTCGCTGCAGCTGTTCAACAGACATGAAAAGGAATTCATTGCTTAAAGAATAGTTAGCTCAGTCTTACAGGACTGTTAAGAGTAAAGGCATTACTTTTCCTGCCAGATTCTGCTTCATGATTTTTTTAGCATAAAAGTTAAATTATTTCAGATCCAAATAATTAATCTTAGTTCTCATCTAAATATTCATAGGATGAAAAGGTTTGTTGGCAGGATCATAAACACATCTCCTGAATATTCCTGCCTCCTTCAGCAACCAGCACCCTCAGAACAGGCAGAGTTTCTCAAAATATTCACTGCTGAATATTATTTGTAAATCACTTCTGAAGTAGCCTCTTCTTGTAAATTTACACCAGACAAAGCTCTTACATGTAGGATACTGTTTGCTTCCTAAAGACAACAGGTCAAACTTTAAAATTCCACTTTTTCCAGTTAATTTCGGGACACTTTCTCAGCCAGGAATTCCAAATTACATAAACTGAAATAAGATTTGTGGGCATGAGAAGGGTGCACAGGAAAGCCTGGTGGCCCCTGCCATTGCACATCAGTCTTCTGAGGACAGAGAAGGAAGGCAGAGCACACCTGAAATCCAAACAGGCATCAGGACACCTCCCTTTGCTCACAACCCAATAAACAAGCTTTCACTTCTCACATTTCATTGAAATATTAAGATCTGATCAAGTTTACTCCCCAAAAACATAATGAAAGGAAACAATTTGTTGTTTTAAGTTATAAAACTCAGTTGCTTTTCCCCCCTCAAGATTCCTGCATTATCATCTACCATATAAAAACACTCAGTGATGGAAATATAATAAATTAACTGCTGACAGGATTCAGTTTTAGTGGAGAAAGCAAGGCAGGATAGGTATAATTAAACAAACAAACACATTGCAGTAGAATGGACTGCATTTGGTGACCTCTAGCTGCTCTATAACAAAACCCAATAAGGTACTACATGAGTTAATTAAAAGTACACTGTCCAGAGTGAACAAAACCCAAGAACAATGCTACAGGCTATTAAATGAAATGATGATTCTGAATTGTAATTGCTTTATAGACCACTGAATTCCTTCAGTGGGGAGAAAAGATTTACTAATGATATCAAACATCTCCTGTGATAAAAGTTTAATTATTAAAAGGTTTTATCTCTGGAGGTAGAGTCTGTTTCTGTGTTTATGTTGCTTCTATTTTTTCTCTAAATTATTAAGAACAGCCATCACCAACCCTACCCTCACTTTAACCCCCTTGAAATATTCTATGCCCTCTTAACCACCTTAATGTGATGTAGTTCTCTGTGGTCTCAATTCAGGAAAGCAGGTAACTATATCTTAAGTGCCACAGGGACAAATCCTCAGCTGATATATATCACATTTATGGAGCTTCAGCATCCACCTCAGTGGGACTTAAATGCTTTCTCAGTACATTGCTGAACCAGGTTATTAAAAAGAAATTACAAAAAAAACCCTGTTCCTGAAACTGTCACGGAGTATTGACAACACAGAAACGAATACTTGTATGTGGAGTTTCATTATCATGATTCTTATGCAATATGAACATTCTGTAATGTAAGTAAGTGTTAACTGTGCAGCAGCAAAATTCTTCAGTCCAAGGTAATGCAGAGCTTCCTAAAAGATCATTAAAGGTCCTTGTGGTTAGGCAGTCATTTAGTTGGTGATCTCATTTTGTGGCCAAAGCCATTAGGACAATATAAAACTGGTTTCAGGAAAGCACATTAGTTAATTATAAAGCAATCTAAAACAAACCAAAAGGAGAATATTTGATTTATTCTAAATGCTTATAGATATTATAATACTGTGGTTCTTTAACTTGGTATATTGTCTGGGGAAAATGGCAAGGTTTTATAGGAACTGTAATATGGGGTTTAGACTTCTCGCTTTCCTTTTAAGCAATTTTCTAATAATTCACTTCCAGCTTCTCCTGACAAGAACTGGTCCAAGTTTTATGCCTGATTTTGCACCTGTCGATACCAACAACCTTCATTAGGTGCAATATGAAGGTCACAACAATTTGTGAACAACAAGAAATTACAGTTTTACAGCAGCTCTCACCAGCTGCTCTGCACAAACCGCTCCCATGAGCTAAGGGTGGGAAAGCCCAGTTCAAACCTTTCTTAAGAACACACCAATGTGACAACCTCCCCAGCCGCCTGCACTGTTTCCTGCTGCTGTTTATCCATCCTGTTTGCTTTTCTTGCATCCTCAGCACACCTTTCAGAGAGCATTAGCCCTCATTCTGTGTTTTTCAGCTGCATGTAAAAGTGGGGCTCTACCTGTTTGCAATCAGTGCAAATGTTAAATAAATCATAAATATGTTCCTACTGCAGCACAAACTGGATCTGTCTCGTTCACAACACAAACACAATGAACTTTTCAGAAGAAAATCTCTTTAGGTTTTGCACTTAAATAGAACCTACCACAGTGGGGTCCTGGGATAAAACTGGGGCTCCTCTGCTCAGGCTTAAAAACGGATAATCAATTAATTCCATTGGCTTCTGTGAGTGTTCTGGAATTGCTCCTGGGATCCTGCTTTAATGTGTACAGACACCAGCTCCAGTGACACACAATTGCTGATTGCATCTTAAGCTGTTAAATCTCACCAGACTGCAACAGCTATTTATTTCTTGTCACTGCATTTCCTGTGCAACTTGAGGCCTTCCCTTATTCACAGGCATTCATTATACTCATCAAAAAGTTTATTCCTATCTCAGACAAGACCAAGCATATCTAAAGAGATATCGTAGGCTCCACAGTAGATTCATTACAAGTCAGGTTTGACATATTCATTCCTAGTGCTTCATATATTGCCACTGGATAGAGCTTCTTTCTCTAATGTTCACTTTCTGCAGGCAAACAAATTTCTGCCTGAGGCACCTAAGTGAACTAGAAGCAGCTCCAGCATGCCCCCAGTCTGCAATTGCCATGAAATGTTTCATAACATCTTTCTCAGAGTCTTTCTCATAGCAAGAATTATCAGGTTTTCCTTGGCTTTATCCATTGCTTCCCAAAAATATGTGCCCCAGATCCAGGATATATTATGCAGATTCTGTCAAAGACATACAAGGTCAACAGGGATTTTGGTTGGCTAGTTTGGGCTTTTTTGGTTTTAGGGGTTTGGGCTTATTGGGGTTTTTTTGGGGGGTGCTGGTTTTTGTTGTTCTTATCATTAAGGGTTTGGGGGGGTGTCGGGGTTTTTTTTGCTTTCAGATATTTTTTGTGGTAGTTCTGTTTGGCTAAGGGTTTAGATTTTATTGAAAGTTGGGGAACATGGGAAGTTTGGGGCTCTGAATTAAACCAAGTGGTTGTGACTGTAGCTGCTCCTATTGCTTGAGACCCCCCAATAAATCAGCTCTTCACCCACTGCTGTCTATCTCAGAGGGTTTAGTGTAAGGGAAACAGCCTAAACCTGGTTAGCTGTGTGCTTGGTGGTCCTGCTTTTATCACAAGGAGATAATTTCCCAAATTAATTATAGCAGAGGAGACTCCTCCAGCTCGTTACTATAGCAATGGCTGCAGGAGAGCTGATATTCCTCACAGGAGCAGTGCTAATCCTCCCCTGGCAGGGCTTGGCTCCCACTTCAGGTGCTTCATGTGGAGGTCTCTGCTCCAAGCAGCCCAATATTCCTGAGCAGTGGCATTTTTCCACACTCCCCACAGGGCTGGAAATTGTCCTTTGGCACAGAGGTCTGAGGCAAGGGGAGCTTGTGTTACCCTGCCCCATCCCACACAGCAATTCTTGGGGAACTTGCAATTAGCAGCTACCTTAGGAAACTAACTTTGGGTTGGTTTTTCTTCCCTCTTCATCCTCCACAGATGGGCACACCTGGCTTTGATTTAGACAGAAACCAAAGCAACGTCACAGGGAAGGTGGGCAACTGCAAAGATATGCTGAGTGAGAGGCAGTGTGTACCACAGCTGTAAGGGGAACAGGGGGAGGAAGGAAGGGAAACTAAGGGCAAAGTTTTATCCTCACTTCCCAGATCAGAACATATATATCCAAACAAAGCCTTTTCATGCAAATTACTTGTAAATACATTCTGGACTCCTCTAAGCCATTACTGTCATATTTTGCCTCGATATTTTTATGCTGTGGATGAATACATGTATGTAATGGCACTGGACCTGTAAAGAGGAAATGCACCCTTTGATCTCAGCAGAAAAGGTGCAAAATGTGAAGCCAGTCCTGTCCAGCCCTGGAACAGCTTGGCCACTGCACAGGATCTTTTGAAACCCATCAGCTGTTTGTACCTGATGGGCTATGGACATGCATTTGTACCACTGCCTAATGAGGATTCTGACTTCTTCCAAGGCTTTCCATAGTCTTTACAACTTTTTCAGTTTAATCTTTTCAATCGAGTTTCAGAAAACCGTGGCAACAAATCTAAGTTCCACATGCCCCTCACCCCTCTTGGCTCAGGAAGAGCTCCTGATCACATGCTATAACCAGTTTGGGCTCAGAATTACCTTTCTTGGCCACTCTGGATTTTCAAGAACAACTGATACCAGCACTTTCCACAGGAGAGAATGTTCACACTCTTTCCCAGATCCTCAAAGGGTGCTTGAACTGGCTTTCCTTCCCCTAGAGTTTCTAGGAGGTGCAAATACATTATTATGTCCAGCCATTGCCTGCCATTGATCAGCCCTGATTTAGCAGGTGTGAAGCAAACTTGGCAGAACTTAGTAACTCTGCAAGGGGCAAAAGGTCACAATTTCAATTATAATCCTCATTATTTACCGTGATTAAGTGAATTTGTTAACACCAAAGCTCAAGTTGTTTAACATAACTAATTAAGCAAGAAACAGACTGTTCCCTCCATTAGCATTGCATTGTTTCTGGAGGCTTCTGGAGCTTTAAATTTTTGTTAACTGTTTCTGTAGGAGACTGTTAGCAATTAAAAGCAAAGCAGGGGAACTAAAGCCTGGCGCCACTTGAAACATCTGTCATAGGTGAAAACTCAGTGCAGGATGTGAACATCTAGACCAAGCCAAGGCAGTATTTTTCTTCTCCACAAACAACAACAAATTAATCATGATATGGTGACAAAACATAAATAGTTGCTTTGACATGGTCAGTACGTTCTTCTGAGAGACAGGAAGGAGAGTAAAACATTTTGTACAAAGGATGTAAAATGCAGTCCTTGCTGTCCTTGTGGCATGTGAATACCTTGGTTCATAGCCCCAAAAAATGTCTAATTCCCTATGACTTCAAACAGACACATAGTATTTTCTAAAGCAGAAATTACCTTTTCTGTTTTGATATTATGGGCTCGTTAGAACAGGTAAGCCTAAACACCCTCACGCTGAACGACTGTGAGGTCCAGAGAAACCGACTCCTGCTGAAACCAGGCACCGAGGTCAAGCCCTGCCCTCCTCCCGCGGTGGCCGGAGGGACACGAGGGACACGGGGGACAGAGCCGTCCCCAGGGGCTCGAGGGCAGGAGCCGGGCCGGGAGCCAGGCCAGCTGCTCCCCGCGGCACAGCTCCGGCCGGGCCGGGGCAGCGGGGCCGGGGCGGCCTCCCCGCGGCACAGGGACACGGAGCCGCTGGCAGGACACGCTGCTGCCCTGCAGTGGGAGCAAGGATTTCTCCCCAGCGCTGTGGGAACTGCCGAGCGGGCTCAGGAACAGACTGCAAGCTCCTCAGGGCAGGCACCATCTGTCTCCCTCGCAGGGAGGGCTCCCGCTTTCTCCCCGCGAGGCTAAGGCCCTGCTGCGGTAAAGCAGCGCTCACGAACAGCATCTTTCAGGACTCGAAACGTGCAGAGCAGAACAGATGACTCAATGCAGGGACAGGCAGGCAGAGACCAGTCCCCAGCGAAGCAGGGCATCGCTCTGCACAGCAGTTTTGTTCCCCAAACACAGCAGACACCGACGAGCGTCCTTCAGGACTGCACCTTGCTGTCAGGTTTAGCACACTTTTTGGTTTATGTATCTGAAGGTAAAAAGCCAACCAGTCAACCAACTCGATGAGATCTCTTCCCCCCAAGTACAAAAAAGGATTTAAAAACCCCATACACTCTCAGGCAAAAAGTGACTCTTGTTCAGATTGTCTCCTGGCAGCTGTTTGTTTCCTGGGCAGTTTAGTTCATTTTATACAGCCCCACTAAGTACCCAAACTCTACAAAAGCTATTACAGTCCATCAACAGAGTGCTGCAGAAGAAAATTCTAAACCCAAATGCCACAAAACACAGTCACAATGATGAGAAATTTGGTAGTTCTTGAACCAACAACTGATGATGCTTGAGACAAGCAGCTTTCCTACCCCTTCTTATATCTTTTACTCTTTGGCTCAAAATTTCATTTGAGCTTCTGGAGTCTCTAGTTTGGCAAGTGATTTGATGATAAAACTGCTGACACACAAAGGAAACTATCTGTATTCCCAGCATATTCATCTTCTTGTACATAGGCAGATACACATTGATGCAGCAAACCCACCACCTCAGTTCTGCCTTAGACCCTGCCTATAATAAATGGTTGGGCTAAATAAAGAGATCAAGGAAGTTAGAAACAAATAATTCAAATGAGAAAAATCATTAAGTCCTAATTACACCAGGGTTTTGCAGAGTACAGATTGGAGCTGGTAGTTTTTAACAAATAGGGCAATGAATGGTCCACACACCATAGTTATGTCTTTACCACTAATTAATTGTAATTCTAGAAACTGCCTATAAAATATGTTTCCCCTAAGTACCATTTGGTTCTCCAAATGGAGCCACAGCCCTGTTGTGCTAAAATTGGGAACTTGGTTCTAAGCACTCCAAGCACTGACGAATAAGTACCCAACACGTTACATCTGTGAAGATTACTCTTATTCTTATCTTCCCCTGACCCACAAACAAATATTCTGACACTCTCGACTTTCCTAGATTTTTTAGAGGCTCCTCCATCCTTGGAAGCCACTACCTTATTCTCTCCCAGGAATCTCTTCACTTCTACCAGCTCATGGCTGACAGTTTTGGACAGACAGTTCCTCTGCTCCTGGCAGAGGAGAACAGCACAGACCCAAAACCAGCTGAAAGAACAGCAAAGTCTGCAGGAGTGACTGCATGGCCCATTTTGTCCTTCTGTATTAAAAAAAAATTAAAAAATTAAAAAATCACAATTGATTTTCCTGACAGAAAGCAATAATAAGAGGTGCTGTCCTCTGGTGCTCACCAAGACATCCATAAACACAGAACTGTGACAGAACTCTAATGTGCACTAAGCCAAGGTGCCTGCAGGCACCCTTTCTGCTCCACAGGGGACAAGAGCTGGATGCCCCTGAGTAAAAATCGATGTCCAGTTATGCCCTGCAGTGCCATAAACCACTGAGAGGGACAACAAAACCTTGGGAAAGCACTGGCAAACATTTTGGTGAAGTTCCAGCATAAAAAGCAAGGTAACCAACACCCAGCTTTTATCACCTGTTCATGTTTAGTTTCACAAGCCCTTTTTAGGCTGGGGAGAATCATAAGCTTATTACTCAAAGTCACAGATACTTTATGTTTACTTTTGAAAAATATGAGACCATGCTGAACAAATTAACAAAAAAGATTAATTTTTAAAATCTGTTTCAATACCACAATGTTTCCTAGCTGTGGAGAATGCTGCCAATACAATATGTATGTAACAACAAGATTTAATAAATGAAAGAAATTAAATATCAGTTTTCTATAGCAAAGCTGCAAAACCTTATCATATTTTAACTTCATGAAACCAATTAGAAAAGTACCCTTGAGCTACTATGAACTTCTTCGACATACAAAGAGAAGTAAAGAAACCATCAGATGTATTTCATTGCTTTAACTTACCTAGCTATTGCATAAAATTATATCATTAGGTCATTTTCTATGATGTCTTTATCCTACTTGGAGGAACACATGGGAGATGGGATTTTATTCAGTAACTTGGTGCTGTCCATCAGTAAAGAAAGAGCACTGACAGCTGACCAGACTGCCCCAGGTTGATTATCTCCTTTAAACAGTGCAGAAATGGGGATCTATTTAGTATATATTTTCTGAGTTCTTTAGAAAATATTTCAAGAACCTAACAGCTACTTATTTCTATTACCCAAAAATTGTCCCTGAGTTCAGCTACATCCTCCAGCACCTTGGCCTTTTTCTATCTCATACAATCAATAATCTCAGGAGTGCAATGTGATAAGAAAACACAAAAACAATGGCACGTGAAGCTTAACATGGGGAATGTTGAAGAAAACCAGAGAGGAGAGCTACTACTGAAACTCCTTATTAACAGAGTGGAAGCACCCACCAGAGTGGTGATGAGAGAGAACAAAGAATTAAATGCTTCAGCTTATAGTTCTCATAGGCACAAAGATACAACTTAAATCCTGATCTTGTCATAACCTCTGAACTTTTCTTCCCTTTGCTTATACCAGGCACGAGGCTCTGGACATATTCCTTCCCAACAATCTAATGAGAAAGCCTTTCTCTAAGGCTCAGCTGATTTCTAGCAATTGCTGTGGTGACTCCCACCCTATAAATCACTCACACTATGACCCACTGTATTGTCCTATAAAGATTCAGCTGCACAAATGTTTAACCAAAGGCTGACAGAGCAGGGTGGTGGCTCCAGCATGGTGAGCTCAGGCCAGCCCTGTCCCTCTGCCTGCCAGCCCCAACAGGGACTCACTTCCTCATATGCTAAGCAACTGTTTGCCCACTTCAGAGAAGAGTCACATTTTGCTGAGGTAGGAGGGACTCCCTGTCACATCCCAAGGCTCCCCCATCAATGCACACTTTCATTCTTCAGCACTGAGCAGGGAAATAAAGAGCTGCTCGCTCTGCCTGGGCTTTACTGCGTGAAAGCCTCCTCTGCTGGGAACATCACCTTCCTCACTTCAGGTTTCATTGCACAGCCCCATCACCCTCCAGGAGTTCTCCACGACTTTCAACTCTCCACTCTCTCCTTTATTTTTAAGGAAAAAGCACCACCCCTTTCTCCCAGCTGAGTCAATAACTGGATAGGGATGATTGAAGCCAGTAATGTCTCTGCTGTTTGTTGTATTAGTGACTTACAAAACACAGGGAGACAACAATTTGTGCTATTAATATGGAGAACAACAGTGGAACACCCTCCTCCTTTGAAAAGCAAAGTGAAATTTTCAGCTGGCAGCTCTTACAGTTTCAATGTTCCTTATCTGCCTCTGTCCACAGCTGCTGATGACAGCTAAACTCCTGCATCCATCCCAGCAAATTACATGAGTTTAATCAAGTGGCTGTGTGATAGATTTGGTGACAGCAGATTTAGTTACCCTGCTGTGATAAAGAGTTGATCAATGTACTATTATTCTTTCCTTTATTGGCTTCTCTTTCTTCCCAGTGAGTATAATACTACAGTATCACAGACCAAATTTTCTGCATTTGAGAGCATACCACCCGCTTCTAAATCCAAAGGCAGTGTTTCCTGCTTCAGCAACAAAGGCATTTGCTGTATCTTAAAATTCACGGTTTTCCAGCAATCCTTTTAATTTCAAAGAACTGAATTGTTACTGCACTGAATTTTACATATTGGACACAATTATTTGAAGATTCATTTCCTAATTAGTTCAAAGCAACCGTCTTTTTTCAGCAATAGGCAAAGGATTCCTGCTTTATGGTCTTCAATAAAAAAATATGTCAGAAAACAGCAATTTAGTCTTCTGTCACGTTTGCTTTCCAGCCTTGTCCAACACAGCCCTTAGCCCAAGAGCAAGGTAACAGTGTGAGCTCCATGGATACAGCCTCTGTACTGTCCTTCCCAGCAATCTGGGGTCAGGAAACACAGTCTGGCTCCTGTTCAATGATCAGATGATTCAAACATTTTTGGCTGCCTCCTGGAACTGAGTTTGAAAAATTCCTCCTGGAGGTTGAAGACTTCTCTCTCAAAATGCCTCCTGCAAGCTTTGGTGACACTGCTGGAAAACCACTTTGTTCCATGGCTCCCCTAGAAAATGCCCCCTGTGGCTGTAAAAAGCCATCTGACACCTTACAGGACACCACAACAGGACAGCATTGCCTGGGTCCTTCTATTCCTGTGCTTTGGAGTTCAGTTTTATTGAAGGTCTTGTATCCCAATTCGCTTTGGGATATTAGAAGAATACAACTCTTTGGAGTAAAAGGGGCAGATTTCAAATGAAAGAGAATCTCTGCTGGCTGTAAAACTTGCCCTGCCATTCAGTGTGCTGTTATATATAAAAATGTGTATTAAATTTAACTTTATGCTTAGAAAGTAATTGAAGGATCAAAAAAAGCAAAACTCCCCTTCAAGCTTTTTGCTTTTACTGCCATTTTCTGTCTTACTAAGCAATGTCTTTATCATGATGTCATTTCTTCTAGGGCAGTAACTGCAAAAAGTGCAGAGATCATTCATCTACAGTAGAAGTTTGTAACAGGGACTTAACATTAGAACTTACCTTTACATTTTGATTATGAAAGAAAATGGCCCATATGGCATAAATATCTTGAAGTGAAATGGGAGTTCATGAATTTATAGTAAATGTGATATGGGTAAAAAGACCTCAAGAGGAAATGCTGCAATAATGCTCTTTTAATAGACCTAAGAGGAAAACTGGCTAACTCTTACCAGAGCTGGGGAAATAGAGGCACAAATCAATGACAAAAGTTGCCAGTTAAACATAAAAGGATCCAGAGCAAAGTTCATGTTATAAAGTGATCTGCCTTCAAATTAAAGTTTAAAGACAAAATTCTTAGTGAGACAAACCTAAGAGCAACAAATTAGAGTACAAAACATTGGTGGATGAAAAAGCTTCTGTGTGTAGCCATAGTGACTAAAAGGGCATAAAACAGCTCACACTTGGGGAAAAAATGGTGGGTTTGGGGTTTTTTTGTTTTAAAATCAATATGATTTCCTTTAAATGCACGAAGAAATTACTTCAGTGTATGCAAAATTTAAATCTGTGTTCATCAAGGTGTTAAAATACCTTGTATTTCTTAAGGAGATTCCCTGTGGCTTCAATTATCAAGTTATAAAAATACTTCTGAACTCATAGTCTGTGTTACTGGTTCTGGAATCACATATTTACTTCTCTGCTGTGGACTTAATCCAGGGAAAGAAATTCATTTCTGATTGGATACTACCAGAAGGACTAAAACTTCATTTTTTAAATTAGCTTGAAAATCTCTGTTATTAAAAATTCTCCTTTTTTTTTCTCCAATCACACTAACAGACCAACACCTCTATATTATCACAATTCTGAATTCTCCTACTTGTGCATCTTGAGACCTTAGAAATTTAGGCCCAGATGTTGTGCTCCAAACAGGCACAAGATCACAAACACACACTGAATAAGACTCCAGGTATTCTCTAAAACATAACATATGTGTATGGATACTGTTTAATGGTGAAACAGAGCTAACAACATCTTGGGTTTGAGATCAGTTTGATTTCATAACTCCACTACCCAAAAAGCTTTGTGTCACACAAACAAGCAGAGTGAAAACAGACTGCAGAGAACATCAACACTGCTTATGTAAAACCACTAAAGGAAACACTTCTTGGTGGCAAATGTCATGAGAAACAAAAAGAAGGCTCAAACACGTGGAACTACACATCAAAATCCCCAAACAAACGTCCAAACACTTAAATATAAGCAATTCAGAAAGTTAATTTTTTCTGACTTAGTTCAGTCAATAAATATTATGATTTTTTCTCTTTTTTAAAAATAATGAATCTCTAGAAGACAACCCATGCACTGATACCTGCATACACCTGCCACAGATACCTCCTGTAAAATCCTCCACACTACACTCACTGACCATTTTCATGTCTCTCTATACTCCACTTTGAAAGCTATAGGGGTCACAGATCAAATCCTTATTTTCCACTAAACTGAGGTAGAAACAAACACCTTTTGTTGTGGAATTTAGATCCATTTTCCCCCATAATAACGTCATTTTTAATTATTCTCTTCTCTATATTACCTACACAATAGCTTTGGAAGACATGAAAAGAGTGGGCAAGAAGTCAAAAAAATTGAACAAATTTATGTGCTGGCCAGTCATAACAAGACAGGTAAAAATCCCAGCCAGGTTAGTCACTTCAATTTCTCTTGCATGCAGCAGAATGAAGGTGGCAGAGCAGATGAGATGCTGGCCAGGACTGTACAAAGCCAGACATATTGCAGAAGAGAAAGAGCATAGATCTCTCCATGCTCAAATTCTGCTTTGTTCTAGGCAGAACTACATTCAACAAATCACTTCCTTAGAGAAAACACAAGAATTATCCATGTTTTCAAATGATACTGCTATGGTCAGCTTTATAACACAGTGCATTCTGTCAAGAAATATCTTAGGAAATAATGTCCTTCTGATGAAAATTGAATAAATACAACTCCCCCACTTCTACATACCAAAAAGGTGGTTGGTTTTGTTGACTAGGTGATCAAGTTTAAATTTTTCTCACATGTATGGTTTAAGGGCATAGCAATGCTTATAGTTTTGTCTTGGAAAGCTTTTGTTTCCAATCTATTACTCTTTTTCTCCCCCATTTCTTCCAACAGCCACACTCAAACTCCAAAGTAGATTTGCAAACTTTTAGAGAGAAGGGAGAGAAAAAGGGAAGTTTTCTGCTACATGATCACCAGTGGTCCTGAAACAATAAAGCCCAATGAAAGAATCTCTGCAAAATTAAACGCAGCTGCAATATAGTGACCAGGAAAAGGATTCAGGAGTTATTGCAGAAAAATCCCTAAAAGTCCCCACCATAATGAGCCACAGCACCAGCAAGGATGCTGTTGAAGCCTTTGGATTACAGTGGCAGTTGCAGCTGAAACAAGTAAAAGCAGTCTGCTTTTTTAAAAAAAAACAAACAAGCAACTAGACTTTGGCCAAAATACTGCACTGCAGATAATTAAAGGATCACCATCCTTTCTCAATCACCTATGAAGTAAGAATGTATGGCTCAAGTTCCCCATCAGAGCCTCCAGTGGCCCAGCAGCCCTCAGTGACAGCAGGCAGCAGCTCCCAGAGCCTCCTCTGCCTGGGCACTGTGGGCACTGAGGGCACTGCCTGGGCATTGTGGCCACTGCCTGGGCATCATGGGCACTGCCTGGCCACTGTGGGCACTGAGGGCACTGCCTGGCCACTGCCTGGGCATTGTGGGCACTGCCTGGCCACTGCCTGGGCACTGAGGGCACTGCCTGGCCACTGCCTGGCCACTGTGGCCACTGCCTGGCCACTGCCTGGCCACTGCCTGGCCACTGCCTTTTGCTGGCACCAGCAGGGTTTCCCGGCAGGGCTGGGAAACC
The DNA here is from genome assembly GCA_013398075.1 of Notiomystis cincta. Lineage (NCBI taxonomy): Eukaryota > Metazoa > Chordata > Aves > Passeriformes > Notiomystidae > Notiomystis > Notiomystis cincta. Next base: position 67,371 of record VZRX01016035.1, on the reverse strand, counting down.
ACCTGAAGCAGCAGGAGGAGTTCACTGTCCATGTCCGTGGCGCCAGCCACCAAGGCCTGTGATGTAACTCCGAACCTCCCCAGGCCACTGCTGCAACGTGCTGGAAGGGAAAAGGAGCCGAGCAGCGTGAGAGACCCTCTGAAGTGTCTGGGACTGGTTTTGCTCCGGGGAGTTCAGTGACCACCGCTGCCTGCGGACAGGGCTGGCCCTCCGGCGGCTGCCGACTCTGCAGTACCGCCAGTGACAGCGACCGGGGAGCGACACTCCGCTGTCACCTCCTGGTGGTGCAACACATGCACCAATTCCTGCAACTCCCACTTCAACCGCTTCTTTCCTGCCCTGCTAGGAGTCTTCTGAAAGAACTGGCACGATAGAAGATACAGCCTAGAAAAAATGAAATTATCCCTGAGCCCGGACACAAAGCACCTTCTGCCTGTGGAGAAGAGAGGGCTCCAGTGTCACCCTCCTTCAGGTGTGGAACACAGCCTTTGTGAAACCAGCTTTAAAATAAAATGCAGCAATTAGTAAGGTACTGATGTTAATCTGCTTCCACCAGCTATCAGATAACTCTGCCACAGGCCTTAGTTGGGAGATGAATGCTGTTATTAGGGGGGAGTGGATCTAATAAACTGTGTCATTGATGAAGGCAGCTGGTTCCCAGATCTTCTCTAAGCCTGCCCTCAGAGGCATTCCTGGGAGATCTAGGCAGGGAATAATGACTTCTAAGCACATCCCAGTATTCTCTTCTACGTTGAATATAAATGTTCTTATCTGAGTGCTAAAATACTGACTATTACTGAGAGTTAAAGGGCTGTATTTGCTAAAAATACTTTAGATATTGTTCTTACAGAGCAAAATAAATACTTCGTTTGTAGGTTGCCTTATCTCAGATTTACTGGGGAGATTGAGTGGGACAAAGATAATGAGTTTTCACAATGCCACAAAAGGTAAACACAAAACCTAAAACTACAAAATAAAAGCCAACACATCAAAAAGTTTTAAAACCATTTTACAGAGGAAAAAACCCCAAATCAATATGTACTTAATAACTGCTTTTTTTATTTTCTAAAGTCATTATTTTGAACTCAGCTCACAAAACAAAAGCTCAAATTCTCAACCAGAACTTTCAACACATCTCTCTAATTACAACACAAAAAGCTACAGCTTAGATAAAACCACATAAAACCTTTGAATGGGTTTTGGATCTGCTATATTTGTCCAGGATATAGACTGTAGAGCTTAAAGACTTATTTTACATTATTAGAAGTTGTTTATGCCTAATGCAGAGAAAAAAATTACATGTACCTTAAAGATGCATAAAATGATCTGGAAAGAATATTTGAAGGATAGTTGAAGGTAGCAGGCCAGAATTACCAGTAGCTGAACTGGGTTTTTTGTATTTGTTTTAATAAATATTCAAATCATCTGGGCAGGTAAAAGAAGGGTTTGAAATTAACTGTGTTCAGAGCCAGTGCTGGACAGTGAGCTATGAGGACTTTAATCAAGGGAGAGGTAAAACCATTATCTGTGCCAGTGCAACCCATTTTGGGAGTTTCAGGGCAACTGCTGTCACTGGGGCTGTAGGAGGTGACACCCGGGCACTGTGGTGAGGACAACACTGGATGCCACATTTCTTGTCATAAAGCAGTGACATTCAGTGTTTTAGATTTTCACCTCCATGTTTTTTTAAAAGCACACCACTTTCTTTAACAATGTGGTATAAAACTTCTGTCAGAAATATCTAATGAATTTTTGGGCCCTGAGTAAGAAGTTTCAGCAAGTGCTTGTCCACAGTTCAGGTGTTAAATCACATTTAAACTTACAGCACTGTCCAAAATCCTTGGCACCACTTAATTTGGTGGTCACTGCATTCAGTGGAAGGCCTGCTGTTGTCTTCAGTAGAACAAACGAGCAAAGTCAAATTAAGAGCTTTTGAAAACCCTACAAGCACAGGCATTATTGGTCTGGTTGGAGTCCCTGGTTTTAAACACTCGATTGAGTTCAATGAATTTAAATATATTTAATAAAGCCCCAACCAAACCTACTCTGCAGCACCATCTAGTGATGCTCTATGGGCTCCACAATAAAACATTGCTGCAAAGTTAATTGTATCATTAATTGCATAATTTGTGTGTATTAACTCATTGCAGGCAGCTCACAGCAATCACTTGAGAAGTATTTTAACCAAAAAGTTCAGCTATATGCAAAAAAACCCCAAACCCCTAATACCTATAGACCACCATTAGAAAGGAATTCAGAGAAGGAACTTACAGCATAATCCTTCTATGGGCTGTTAAGCCAAATAATAGTGTTGGCAACTTCAAACAGAAACTCTGAAGTAATGCAGCCACCTTGTGAAGTGGCCAAAGCAAGAGAAAATTCCTTTGTTGCAATACTTTATTCACAGTTGTCAAATATTTGAGAGCAGTCAATCTAAAAACTTTCAGATTCCAGGTATTTTACCACAGTACCAGCAATCCCCAGGGGCACAGAAAAAGATATCACCCTCAAGACTTTTGCAAGTCCTTCAAGGAGGACTCAAAGCAATGTTTTCATTTGGGTACACCTTCTAAAAATCATGAGCCACTGAGTTCTAGCAACATTGAAACTCTCCTGGGAAGTTCTAATTGTTCATTATCCAAAGTATTTTATTTTCTTCCTTATTCATTAACTGTTTCTCTACTACATGATTTTTAATCTCACAGCTGTTTTCTTCCCATAGGACATTATATTGATTCTGCTGATTTGGGACCTCAAAGAGGATCAAGAGAAAACCATTTGTTTTACCCAAATTCTACCTAAGTTTGCTAGACAATTTCACAACCTGCTTCAGATGGTGGACAGCACCTTGCAGAGTCCTCAGAGCTTTTTTTTCAACTGATGCAAATTCTGCTGCCAAGTTTTGAGAAAGACCCCAGGTAAAAAACAAAACCAAAGCAAACCATTTACCAATAGTAAGTGGAAACAATTCTGTGAGAGCTGCGGTACAGAACATTTTCTCTAGCTAACAAACAGCATTAGTTTTCCCCTGCATATGCTTTCTTTGCAGAATTTTGAGGGGAAAAGTAAAGGAATTACATGGAGCTGTAATGCACAATTCACGTTATGTTAGAAGCCTGCAGGATGTCTCAGACATGTTCTGAAATAGCAAACATAGAAAATGTCTATTTAGAGGGCTTTTTAATTATATACTGCCATCTTGTACCCTACTGCAGATTAAAGAAATAACAGCCAAGTGCCTCTAAATCAGATGTTTTAGCATAAACACAGAATGGGAGCAAGACAATCACTAATTAATCCTCAGCAATTATTCAATAAAAAAGAAATCAGAATAAATTTGCTAGAGAGAAAAGGCACTCTCCTTCTCTCCTACCCTCTGCCTCCTCCCAGAACAGGCTGGCAAAACCATCAACATGGGGCCAAAAGAGACACTGGGCTCCTGCTTTGGGCCACTGAGTTTCTAAGGACCCTCACTTTTTGTATTACAATTGGCTGAACAGGCTGAGGGGACAGGCAGGAAAGCAAAGAAAAAAATTGATTAATATTGGTTGATTGTATGAGTGAATAGTTCAGGTATTAATGAAATACAGCCCAACATAATGCCTATTCAACAAAATCTTATGTATGCCAATCACACCAAAAATATCAAATAAAACTATATAGATTTTACTTCATTTCATTTCATGTTGCAAGTTATCTAATGCAAGTTCTACCAACACTCCACATGAGTGTGCAGAAACATGAAGCTCAAAGATCCTGACTGTGGCTCTTCCCAGAGAACTTTCTGCCTTCCAGCTCCCAAAATAAATTGAAATAAATTTGCTCCACATTCAAACACTGCAGTTTGTAGCCCTTACAGAACAAGGTTAATTAAAACCAAGGACAGTAGGGAAGTCCCTGTTTCCCATCTGCCCAACTCAACCACAGGCAGCTTTGAATCTCTGCACAGCAGAGCCCTGGTGGGGCTCTGGGAGAGGCAGGGACCCCCAAGGACACAGGGGGAGGGAGGAGCAGCAACAGCTCCAGGACCTGCACGAAGTGGAGCAGGATCAAATCGAGCAGCAAGCTGAGAAAGAAGCTCTACAGAGTGCCAAAACAACACCCTCACTGAAGGATCTCTCTTCCTCAGGCCAGCGTTCACAGCCTGCCCTCCTCTCCACGGTCAGTGCAGCAGGGGTTTGGTGAATATTAAATAACAACAAAGTACTGGAGAGTCAAAAGCCAAACCAGGCAATAAAACAAGACCTCTGTGAAGGCAGAGTGATAAGGTCACTTTAACCCTCCCATTTTCCTTCTCAGCACTTGCACTGGTGCGGAAGAACCATATCACTGCAATCCAAGGTATGTTTATGGCCAGAAGTGGCTTTGCACCAACTCCACTGCCTTCAGCCTCTGGAAGCTGGGGAAGGATGCCTTCACTCATGTGAGCCTGCACTGGGACCTGGCTAAGCTCAGCCAGTCCATCTGGAGAACCAGACCCCACCTGAGCCCTTAGCTCCAGCTCCCTCAGTGTCCATCTCTGGGATCAAAGACAATCACCTCCATGAGCATCAAAACAAGCCTGGCAGCCCTTTCTGTTCAAATCTCAACTGCAAGCAATAGCAGCATCTTGAGGGATACAAGAAATGTGAATAAAAACTGTAATAACTGTTTGGGGTCTAAAAAAGCCCAAAGTACAGATCATTGGCAAGGCTATAGCAAAAATGTGGTGAACACTAAAATATAAGTCTCCTGAATTTTCAGCAATCTGGACTGTTTTAGAACACAGGCTGTAAAAAGTGACTGAAAAAGGGTGTTTTCACTTAGTTTTAAGAATGTTGTTTTATAATGCATAAGTTTTGTCTTTGGACGCAAAACAAATGTACCTGTGTATATTTTTTTTCTACTCCTAGTAGCATTTATTTAGTGGTGGTTTTATTCTCCCAATAAAGCATCCATTCACTCTTCCCTAGAAGCTGTCATCCAATTTATTCATCAGAGTAACAGATCTGCATTTCAACACTCATTTGTAGACAAGTTCTAGCACCAAGTTAAAATAATATCTTAATAAAACCAAACTGCAGAACAACTTGGAGAGAATATAAAGGAACAAAAATCACTCCCAGGAGCAGCAATTTTTTTCCTCCTGGTTTCCTGCTGGCCCAAAGCCAAATTTCCACCTCTCACTGAGCTCTTCAGCAAACCAAGCACTCAGGAGATGAACACGCTCTGGGTCTGGGGGAGGCTGGAAATGGGACCAGGAGCAGCTTCTTTGTAGCACATTCCATAGGACAGTTTTTCTTGGATATCAGCACTTGCCACATGGGACAACTTGAGCTTTTCTGGCCCTTTTATCCCCCCAAGACTTCCAGAGCATCCCAGCCCCAGCTGCTGCTCCAGGCTGGCAGCCAGAGCAGAGCCAACACACGGCACAGAGGAGCCCAGACCTTCTCTCCCTGCTTGGTGTCGCACCCCAGTGCCCTCACAAGGACAGTGCAGAGCTCAGCCACGGGCAGGGGCCATTCAAAAGGGACACACAACACCCCAGTGAAGTTATTTTCCTTCACCAGGCTCCCTGGAGTGACTGGTGTAGAGGATGCTTTAAGCCTGAGAAGGATTGAAGAGGGTGAAAGGATTGAAGAGAAGCCACAAAAGTTTGTTTTCTCCAGGGAAAAATTTGTTGAATAATGAATTTAATGGGGAGATGACAACACCCAACTGTTCAGTTGAGGTCTGAACAGCATCTTTAATGAATAAAATATTAGCACTAGAAAGCACGTTTATTCTCTCCTATAAGAGGGCTTATAAGCAAACCATAAACAAACTATGGCAACAAAAAGGTAACGTGCTTGTAAATATTCATGACATTTTCCATTCCACTTATTTTCTTACCAAGATTACTCAAGGCCCAAATCCCTTTTTGAAGACAGTTGCATTAAAATAAAAAGGAGTAAAGGTACAAAGGTCATTCTCACCACACGCAATCCTTCTTAATTATGAATTTATTATGTGATGGTTCTTTTTATGAAAAAGGTAATGCCAGAATTAATTAGAATCCATGCACTTTAATCCACTACAAAAAAATTAATTCATTGTACAAGTTCCTTTGGGATTGCCACCATCTCTAGATTTTTATTTTTTTTTAATAATGAGGCAGATATTTCTATATCATTGCAGGAAATGCAAACCACTATAATAAATCAGTTTAACAGGGAAGAAGCAGATAGCCCATGGATCACTGTAGATGCAAGTTTCTGGTATAATTTGGTACAAGAACAGGATAAATTTCTACCTGCTTCAGAGCAAATGGTGAAAACCAGCTTAAGGCCATGGCTGGTTCAGTCTCATCCTGAACAGGACAGAATAACAACCACAACACCTTATACACTCCCTAGATGATATTATAACCTCAGTAATTTTAACAGATTTACATGAATGGCAATTTTTATCTTGTGGAATTTGTATATCAAGTATTTTTTCTTGATAGTGCTTTTGCATTTCATGGTATTAAGCATACTGGTAATCTTATGCTATAAATGACTCAATTTATCTTGTCTTGCCATCAGCTATTTGCAAGAATGCCAGTGATATTCAGTAAAGCCACTGCTGCACTTGCATTTCATATTTAGGGTTTAATTTCAAACTGAGGAATAGAACATTGTCCTAGAGCAGCCAGCCACCTGGGAGGATGGGGTGTTTATGGAAAAATACCATTGTACAGGTTTGAACCAAGCTGCTGTGAAAACCCTTGTTTCATGAGAATGACATGGCAGAATTAACTCCCTGTGCATTCTCTGAGACGTGGCAGAGTGCATTACTCTGGCCTTTCTGGTGTGCTGCAGTTTGAGTCATTGGCAAATGTTTTTGACAGCCCTAACACGCTGGGCAGAGCTGCAGTGAGCAGTGCTGACACACACAACACCTCCAAAGGGGACACTGGATGAAGGGGATGGATGGGAATTCCCTGGCAGTTACAAACTTCCTCTGGGGTACTCAGCAAGAGAGGTGGAAGAACAGCTCCCAGCACACAAAACCAAATAATCTGCAGCTAAGTATCAAAGAATGTCATCCACACTGAAGTCAGACTCCAGGAGAGCTCCACTGAGCACAGCACAGCCCACAGTTTGAACAATTTTGGGAGGCTGGAGGCTGCAGCTAAAAGAGCTTTGCCATAATAACACCACAGCCACCATAACCCAGCCCCTTTCCATCCTTCAGACAGCAACTGCAGGCTGCTTTGGCTCAGCTGGGGGCACAAGAAAGGGGGTTTCTTTCACACAGGGTTGCTAGGGCTTTGTTTCTTTTTAGGGGATGTGGTTTTTAGTTGTTGGCAGTTTGGGGCTTTTAATTATTTAATTGTTGGTCTTGAAACCTGTTTTTAAAAAGCACAAACCACTCTGGCACCTGGTGATTAGCAAGAAACAACTTCCCATCTTGGTGCTGTCAGCTGAGCCATTTCAGGGTCACAGCTGATGTCTCAAAAGCTGAGACAGTGGTGAAACAATAAGAGACATCACAGAATGGACTGGGGTCATGCCAGCAATTTCTGGGAGCAAACATAATTTAGAGTAGTTTGTTCTTAGAAAGCAAACCCGAAGCCAACATCACAATACCACAAGAATAATTTAACTTTTTTTTAAAGTTATCAGAACTCAAAGCAGAATATTCCTGTCTGTTTGCATGCTGGACTCCCTCAGTTGTACTTGCACCTCAGAAGTGCATGCTACTGCAGCCAATTTGATTTATGTATTCTCTGTTATAAACAGAGAAATAATCTGACTTTCTGGGCTGCATATTCCAAATCTCCCACATATTCAGTAATGCAAAAGGAAAAAAGGGGAGGGGGAGAAGCAGGATAAAAGGTTAAACGCAGCTACTTGCTGAAGGCACAAAAAAGCACTTTCATTAAACATTTAATTTTTGTATACTGAGCCTTTGAGGCAATTATGTTGAAAGATCATGCCCTTCCCACATGTTAAACACCCGAGCAAGGCTTCCCCTTTCACAAGAAAACTGTTTTCCAAGAAAACTGCTTAACAGGCAGCTCAGCTGCTCCCTTCAGCAGAGACAATCCCCACGGCCATTAAAGGCAGGGAAATATCAGATACTCAAATCCTTTCAAAACAATGCAGCTTGGGAGAGTTAAATTGCTTCGTGTATTTCAAGCCTGCAATAAGGAAAAGAGAAGCATATAGGGCACATCAGGGACTGCTTTTTAGGTGTTAATACACAATTTGATAATGCATGTTTCTGAATTATTCCATTAGAAACACATAGAGATGGAAAGTCCTGACAGTCACAAAGACATTTCAAAGCCATGTTTTCTTTCTTAAACAAGATAAACAAGCAAAGCCAAAGCTCTAATAAATTCAAGAGAATAATGCAGATTAAGTGACAATATATCATTAAAACCAACACATTTCTAACAGAACCTTGGTATTTTATGAAGGCACAGTTGGGGAGTTGTTTCCTTTTATTTTAAATACCTTGCTCTTTTACAAGTGCTTGTTGCTGCTTTACACTCTCTGGTCTGTTCAGGGGTGAATGTTACCCCAGATCAAACAATGGCAGCTCCCATTTCACTGGTTCCTCAACAAACTCCACTCCAAAACAACAACTAAGAAGGTCTTTACATGAGGAAATATGTGAGTTCCATCCTTTTTAATATTCCCCTTGAGCCACTAACCCCAAGTTTATTCAGCTACCTCAAGAGATTACTCTGTCCACAATAGTGAAGCCCCGAGAGTGTTCAATCTCACACTGTTATGTTATTGAAGACACTGCTGTTCCTTTGTGCTGGCAGAGCGGTGCAATCCAAGAGTTCCAATGTGCACAAAGCTCTAAATGATGACAGTGAAGATTTTCCTTTCCTGCCAGGCTTGTTAAGGTGTAGCTCTCAAACTCCCAGCCATGTCAGTGCACTAATGCACTAATGAAGTTCACCTCACAGGAGTCTCTGGAAAGGAACCAAAGTCCCACATCTCACTGCTGCAGGGACATGGTTTGAGCACCATTCCAGGATTTCTCCATCCCCCTCAGTGGAAGGACCAGAACTCACACTTTTATATGCATATATAACACCACCAGCTGGTGTCACCATGCACTTTAAATTAATGCCTGGTTATTTCATACTTAGCTTGATCTCCAGCATGACATAGATGAAAAAAAGCTTAATGTTTAGAAATAAGCTGTGACACAGCATTATAAATACTATCACCTGACTGGACTTATCTTATGTTTTTAAGGATCTGAATAAAGAAAGTTCCCAAAATAAAAGAATTAAGACTTTTTTGCTGCCTTTGTACATTATTATTTTCACCTCATTCTGTACACTGTTTGCAAAAACAGCAACCTCCACAAAAATTTAGTCTTGTGTGAAGAAAAATTCAAGTGCCATGTAGTTGTACCTATTGCTTATATTTGGAATCCTAATTTTCTACTTCTGTAGAATCTGTGCACTGATGACTAACTTGATTTTTGTGCAGGAGAGGTAAATGAAGCCATTAGGAAGGAAGATAGGCTGGTTTGTTTCCTCAGACACTCAAATCCACACAGTTAGATGAATCTCCTCCTGGGATATTTAAAGAACTAGCTGGTGAAATCCTCAGAGCCATCAGCACTTTATTTGTGAGAATCCAGGAGAGATGGCTACAGTGCAAAAGGTTAAATTTAAAGAATGGACAGTGTAGCATGCCCATGGAAGAGGAAGAACTGGATATTCAGAGAGAAATAGCAGAGCAAATAATGACTGGGTTTCACTGCATTAAAGACAACAGTGAAGGCCAAGAACAGCGAGCAGGATTTATCACAGGCACATCAAGTTAATCTAATCTCTTCCTGCAGACAGGTAACACACTTTATAAAAATAAAATAGCAATAATTCTTTATCTACATCTTGACAAAAAAAAAAAGAAAAAAAGAAAAGCACACAAAAATCTTAGAATTATGGCATCAGAACAGCTTCCAAGAAATGCAGTGTACAACAGTCTGTGCACACTGCCAGCCTGTGGTGAAAATACTGCAATTTCCTGCCAGAGAAAAAGGCTGCACTGAAGGGGAGTCAGCAGCAATGAATCCTTTGTGTCAGTCCTATCAAGTGCCATCATGGCCTGGCTGATGAACTAAGGATTTTGATTATTCAGTTTACCATCTACCAAAGCTTGAAGGGTCAGGAAACACAGGGGAAGCCTGGATAGAACTCACAGTAATTTAAAATTGGAGATGTGCTTTGGAAAACAACATATGACCAAAAGGCCCCAGACTTCAGCACAAACAATCTGCTACTGCAGTAAAACGGACAATTTAGCATAAAGAAGTGAAAACTGAGGCAATAAAAATCTGCTGCAGAGAACACTTTGCCTTTGGGCCCACATTGAATGAGGACAATGGCAGCATTCCTAAATTGTGGCAAAAATCCTCAGGATAAGTAATGAACAGTACAAAAAGACAACACAGAAGGTTACAGGGAGCACAGGAATAGCACAAGGGTGCTGCTTGATCCTGCTTCAGAAACAAGATGCTGTGTCAGGGGGCCTAAAGGTCCTTTTCCAGCCCTGCAATGCTTGGGCCTCATGGTTTGTTCCCTGGCATCCATCTAAGAGCCTTTTCCATTTCCTTACATCTTCTTCCCCCTCCAGTAGCCTTATTTCACCTTCAGCACAAGTTTCACCACATTTGTGAATTAGCATCTTTTTCATATTAGCATATCATTTTCTAGAAGATCACCAACACTTTTCAAGTTAATCTACTCACTTCATTTATCTCTCATTTATAGGATCCTTAAGCATAACACCCACTGAGTTCCCAGTCTTTTGAAAACTCAAGCACAGCACAGCTACAAAGTCCAGCCTGCTGTGCTCAGTCTTCCATATGATTCACCAATATTAAGGGCTTGGTAGCAGAAACCCAAACTTATCCTCTTGGGGTTTTGTTTGGGCTTTTGTTTGGTTTTGTCCCCCTCCCCTCCCTACTTCTGATAGTGGGAGCTACAGATAACAGAGGTTGCTCTAAGTGTCTGGAGATTGAGTACTCCCCTGGCTTCTCAGCATCCAACCCCAAATCCTCATTTTGTCACAGGAAGAGACTAAAACTGCAGCTGCTCACATGGGGAAGCTTAGCAGAGCATTAGCAGTAAAGAATAGGGATATATCCCGAAGAGTAACAGGTAGAAAAATGTAGCTTTCAATTACAGCTCACTGGAAAATCCACAAGTGCCAATTTAATGTTTTCCGAGTATTTTACTCCTTTTCTTGTGCTCTGATAGTTTCTATTTAGAGCCACAAAGTCATTTCCATGTAAAACCACTGACATAATTGCAGTAAAAACCTACTAATCAGCAATAAAGTTGGTTGCAGAAAAAACATACAACAGCCATAAGCACAGACACAATGGTATTACCCTTTTGTCATGTAAGGAGATATTAACATCATCACTTTATAACGAAAAAGTAAAAAGCATCCTAAAAGTTCGAAGGCAAATAAAATGAAAGCTTGTGGTCTTGGATACCAGAACTCCCATCAAATGTGAGTGGACTTGTAACTGCATGTCACTGTTCACTAAGTCCTTGAGAACATTTACTAATTAGACTGAATTGCTGAAGCAGTATTTTTCTTTGTTTTAAAGAAAGTCTTCAGCATTTCTAGCATCTCAGGAAGCTGAGATCAGTTGCACTGAAAATCAGTCACCTAAAATACCAAGATGCTTCAAGACAGTTTTCCTGAAGCCTATAAAGCAGAGGAAATATTACAGCAGATGAGTCATACAGAGACAACAGTTTAACACTAATAAAACCACCTGAGTGGACAAAGTGAAGAGCAGGGAAAAGAAAAAGGTTCCCCAGAAGGAATTCCTGACTGTTTAGCAAGGGCAGGTTCTGCCCAGACTGGGCAGTCCCAGCATGATCTGTGAGTTCCAAAGGCTTCAGCAGCAGGGCTGCCCTGCTTTCACTGACACTGGCAAAAGTGGAATTAATGGCATTACCAGTACAGGGGACCTGAATGCCCATAATCTCACGAGAATGCAAAGATGCTAGGCAGATTCTCCAGCACTTTGTGTTCAGGTAGTTATTTATTACCAATTCAAACACTACCACGTTCAGCTCCCCAGGTTCAAACAGCTTTGCACAGACTGCAACAAGAGGATAAAGACCAAGGCATGTATTCCAGCAATCCCTATTACTGCACCCACAGCCATCTACTGTTAAGATCAAATCAATTCACCACTTTCTAGAAGTCGAGGCTTGTGAAGTATTGACCACTTTCACTGCCTACTGTACATTTAAATAATGTATCCCATGCTCAGGCCTCAGCAGAGGGCAGATCCCTTTGATACTTTATCATCTCTACAGCTATAGATTTTGCCATTATTGTATTTGCCTTGCGTTGCACTGGACTAAGATTGTATTTTTGATTTATAGAACCAGACAGGCAATTTATTCTACTGTTTGCTTCTTATAGTTGTTTAGGTGGGAGTAATATATAGAAGAAGATACTTGCCTGAGTCACTAATATCTTCTGTTGAGTCATATATATATTTCTGTAGAGAACAAAGACATTTGGCAATTTTTACAAAAAGGAACCAGTGCACACTGCAGAAACCAGCAGCATCACCATGATCTGCTAAAGGTGATTAGTTATAGTTTTATAACTATAAATAAAATGGAAGTCTTGACTGAAACTCAAACACTGACTTTCCTAAGGGCAACTGTCCTGCCTCTCAGAGTTTTATTAGTCCTGTTAAGGTGAAGAGTGAGACAAAGCCAGACTGAAAGGCATTCTGCTGAGTTTAAAATCAGGGCTGGTGTTTAGTTTGATGCTGTCACTGTGTGACACATTCTCCCATTTTCCTGCTTCCCATCTCATGAAGATTGATTTTGTTTCTACCTCCATCCTAGCAGAACAAGGGCCCAGGCAGGTATGAAATTTGACTGGAAAAACAGTGGATAAACTGGCCCCACTGCAGTAATAGCAAAATGCACAGAAGTTGCAGTTCTGCTCAGGCTGTGGCAGAGGAGTGCCATGTGCTTGTAAATGAGGGGCCTGAGAATGCCTCTTTTCAACTTATTTTCTAATTGTGAGATTATCTTCTGGTGCCAGATAACAGAGCAAGATGTTTGTGATTCCCCTTCCTAAACTGCCTGAGCAGCTCCAAAGGACCACAGAGATCACAGCCCAGAACAAACTACTGCATTTGTTGCAAGAAAACCATGTCAGGCTTTTCATCTGCAGAAAACAGACACTTCTGTTATTCTATAAACATTTTTACTCCTATCCAGGGCAGTGGTGTTGTCAGACAGCTATCAGCTTTCCTCCTCTGAAAGGGCTCCCACAAAGCATCCCATTCCCAGGCATCCTTCCCACTGGATAATCTGAGTTACCACAGCCATCAGCTGCAGTGTTAGATCTCCTGCCAAATGAAGCACACAACTAGGAGTCCCCAAATGTAGTCAAAAAAGAATAAAATCACAGGAGCATTAAGTGACTGGAGTAAAAAAAGGCAATGAAATAACTAAAATAATAAGAAAGGGCAGCACTGAGTTTAGTATTTCTATTAAAAGTCAATTAGTTTCCCTGTCCCACAGATATATATTCTCACATTCACTGGTGCAAATGAAAGATGTGTATGAAAGATGCCAAACTAAAGAGTAGTGCAGCTGAAAATGCAGTATATCATTGTATGGGCAACAAACCAAATCCATGCTTAGAAATTCTTTTGCACAACTCCAAACACCTATACAAACAACAATTTGCTTCATGTACTTGCAGTTGATTCCTGCAGAATAAACTTTTGAAGGAGACAAATAACACCTGAACAAGCTCTTAAAAAACCAAACAAACAAGCCCACAGCACAGAAAAGAAACCTCTGAAAAATACATGCATGCATTTCCAAATGATGTAGAGCACGTGTCCAACAGCAAATCCCATATGAAGTGCTCACAGGTTCACATGCTCTCAGCATATGGCTCCTTTTCAAGGAATCACAAGGAATGCACATCTTAAAAGCCTGGGGCTTCACAACTGTGTACCTTTTGTTGTTAATGTTTCCTTCAGTGAAAGTAATTCCTCTGGACACTTGCTCAAATGAGAAAAGCACACTTGGGAAAAAGCCTCTGCAGAGCTCTCATGTTCACAGTTGAAAAGCTCTGTTAACTCCTGCTTTAGTCAGCAAAGAACTAAAAATGTCACTATTAAAGGAAAAAATCTCTATAGAGTTAAGAACCAAGCTAGGGAAAGCATTCCAGCCAACTCTGCAGTGAGGACACGCTTGTTTATTCACCTCTTCCGTCAAAACCCAGCACACTCCTTTCTGCCACGTGCACCTGAGGGTTACTGCTTCAAAATAATCCCTCTAAGAGATGTTAGCAGACAAATCTCCAGGCTGCAGCCCCTTGAGGATAAACATTTTCCACTGGTACAGCTGTTTTTGTGGGCACAGGAAGGAACACGTTTTACACCACTGAACTGCTCTGGAAGAATCAATCACTGCAACGTTCATTTCTCTAGTTAAGGGCATAGCCATGGAAAATCAGCATCTAATAGCTTTTTCTTATTCATAAAGTATCTTTTATAATCAGGATATAAAATATTTGTGGGATAGTATCACAGGAACACAGAACTGAAGGATGAGTCTCCTCTTACATCATTCAGCTCTGTTCAGATTACCCAGACTTCTCCTTTCCCCCAGAGCAGCAGCACTCACTCAGCATCCTCAGAAGGGCCAGAAACAAAAGACAAAAACCAAACAGGACCTAACCACACACAGCTGCTATGGTCTCGCTGCTAATTGGTGATTGGGGAATTGAGTGCAGCTGCTCCCCCAGGCAGGAGGGAAAGTGCAGCCCCAAATTATATTAGAAGGGGAGAGGACTAATCAGCTACACCTGAAACCGGAGGCAGCAAGGCCAAAGATACACCATTAGCAGAAGCTTTCAGCACAGCCTAAACTTACAGGCAGGGACAGGAATTTGTTAGCACGGCCAAGAGCCCTATTACTCAGCTCATAGAAAAGGCATCTGTTGAACTTGGCATTTAGAGAGGCAAATCCAAGCTGAGTACAGTCACAAGAAACACCAGTTTCACCTCATCCTGTGCTGACACTTACTGATTAACACCACCAGCCGCTCCTACCTTCATTCAGCGTGTGCCCATGTAATGTTGCCGTGTGAGGCACCGCTGAGCAGCGTTCGGGGAATGACCCAGCCCCATCCTCCGCAGCCCCGAGCGGCCACACCCGTTCGTGGCGCTCCGATTTCAGCCTCCAGAGCGCCCGGCCACACTGCGGATGCACCTTCATTACTGCTGGGGCCCAATTAATTCACGGAAAATGGGGGCAGATGAAGTTTCAAAGTTGCAAAGGAAAGGTAGCATCTCTCCTCAGGACAGCCCTGCCCTGCCCTCACGACAAAAGCTTCTCTCTCCGCAGTTCTTGGAGCAGAAAGGAAACTGGGAACGCTGGGTGCCTGTCTCTGCTTCCCCTCAGCACCGCGCACCTTGTGGCTCACCGGCACACAAGACACAAAAACACCTCTTACAACAGAAATATTTCTGCCCGTATGAAGCTGACCTTTCCTTTGCTGTCTCAAGAAGACAGCCGAGTTTTTCAGAACAGAAATCACCACTTACTTTCTGACGTGCGTGCCCAGCACCAGACCAGCTCTGCTCCTCTGCCTGAGCCGTGCAGTGGCTCCGGAAGGAGCCCAACAACCCCGGCAGGCTCAGCCTCACTCCTGCTTAGGACAGGGGAGGTTCCCCTCCCCAAACACGGCGCTGTTCCCAGAACAGCGCTCTCCCCCAGCTCCAAAACTACTTACAGTTCTCCTGAGCACACCGCAGCCCAGCCAGCACAGCCCTTCCCTTCGAGCCTCTGGCCCCGCAGGTGCTGCCAGTCCCGACCCGAGAGCGGGGAATTGGCCCCAGCTGCCGCCCTGCCCCTGCCCCCGTCCTGGGGGCACAGCACCCCCGGCTCCTCCAGACCCGCAGGGGCGGGACCGGAGCCGAGACACTTCGCAAAATACATTTAGGCACAGACAGAGCACCGACTTGGTCTCACATCAACATTTGTCACTCCCAAATTCCCACCGATGGTGTGGATATTTCCTCCTGTGGGGACTGGCAGGGGCCAT
Organism: Notiomystis cincta; assembly: GCA_013398075.1. Taxonomy (NCBI): domain Eukaryota; kingdom Metazoa; phylum Chordata; class Aves; order Passeriformes; family Notiomystidae; genus Notiomystis; species Notiomystis cincta. The sequence continues at coordinate 51,271 of VZRX01016035.1, read as the reverse complement.
GAGCCTCCAGGTATTTAAATGTTGCATTTAATATACATAAGTAAGGGGCTTTTACTTAAGAAGGTCAAATAACTCTGCTATAACATGGAAATGTATCTCTCAATGCCTTGTATATATTTGTTACTATTGCAATATTTGTTAATATTCTGTATATTTGTTACTATTGCCTTCACTCCCAAGTCTCATCTCCCAGATCCTGTTCTGCTGAGACCCACACACAGAAAATGAACCAAATTCAGGACTGAAGCCCAGAAGTGCATCTCCCTCATTCACTGCTTCGGGAATGCTCAAGAGGAACTCCTCTGGATTTGGGGACCAGCTTACCCTAATTTCCTCTGAGAAGCTCCATTTACAGCATTCAAGTTGGCAGAATTTACTAGAAAAAAACCTAATTTTTGTACTGAGAAACAATATTTTTAAAACCTTTTAGTGGAAAGCTTTTGGAAGATTGTCATAATTTTGTAAACTCTAAATAAATATTCACAATAATCGAGTGCCTATATTGATGTCAATGTTAATTATTACTATATTAAAAATATGGCCTTGATGTAATGTTGCTGAGACCTTTAATTTAAATCTAAAAATAATATTGTAATATGAGGTAGAATAAAGATCTAAAAGTGTGTTCGTATCAAATGGTAAATACCACAGAAAAAGTAGAATGGAGACCATAGAACTACAACTCATAAAACCAAACTCACAATTCTTTTTGAACTACACTGACACAATCTCCAGTTCATCTGATATGGAATCAAGCTATCAGAATTACTCACAAAGCAGCTCTGGTTCATGGTGGGGCTTTTATGTTTGAATTTCTTTTCAAGACTCACTCAGCTGTGCCGTATTGGATGTCAGAAAGAAAGTATTTTTCATAAGAAAAACCTTTGCCTCCTGCCACATGATCTTGATTTTATTTATGATCTAAGGAACAACCAACAAAATATTCATACATAAAAATTAAATAACACAAGAGTTTACAAGCCTCAGGAGTGCAAGCTTAAAATATCTAACTCTGATTTCAAGAATCAATTCTTCCTGTACAATACAGGGAATCTTTGTTACATTAAAAAAATCTGCAAAATTGATTTTTTTCACTCCTACCTATAATTTATTATCTTTAAAAACACGAAGCCATACAGCACAGTTTAAAAAAAAGTCCTTTTTAAAAACAGCCATACATTTCAAAGAGGTATTTTAAAACATATCTTCCTCCTATTGTAGCCAAGCACAAGATGGGAGGAGAGCCATCCTACAAAATCAATGGTAAAAGCAATTAAATTGTGCTGTGGATGTAAGGCAAAGATTGCACACCGAGCCCAGAGCGGGGGCTGGGCTCCCAGGGACAAAGGGCAGGCAGGGACATTTCCTGTGCTGAGAGGAACGCAGGGACACGGGGAGGGAGCCCTGGGCTGCTGCTCCCAAGGCCCCCGCAGAATCCGCGATTCCTCAGCCCCGCTCCAGCGCAGCACGGGAGCGGCACAGCCCGAGGGTTCCCTGCGAGGGCGGAGTGTCCCCGGCGATTCTGGGCTCCAGCACATCCCTCCCGCGGCCTGCAGCCCTCGGCTCAGCTGCCCAGGGCTTACTCAGAAAAGCCCTGGAGCTGCCAACCCCTCCGTCCTGCCCTTGGGAAGGAGAAGTGACCGCGGGTGGAGCAGTGCCCGCCCCCGAACCTGAACCTGGCACTTCCCCTGCTGGTTTGCCTACAGCAGCAATTTCTCACTTTCTATCAGGATTTAATGAGTTGTGTTCTCAGCCCCGTGTCACACCTCACACGGATTTCTGGCATTCTGCAGATAAAAGTGATGAAAGATGCCTACAAAGCTACAAGTGCAGTGGAATTATAACGGGTTCGTGATATCCCCTAAGAGGCAGTGCCAAGCCTGGTACCCCAAACACCTCTCCTCCAGGTTTGCTTCTGACCCTGCAGACAAAGCAGTGAGAGACACAGCCACAACTCTGAATGTAATTCATGCCCCTGGAAGTATTTCCAGCATGTTTCCCCTCAGCTGTCACTGGCAGAGATGCCATACAAAAATACAGCTGGGATATTGGTGTACCCATACAGCTTCCAGAATGTCACCCTTTTCCTCCCCCATGTTTTTTGATATTAGTCAGTATGATGCAGAATTAATTAGGACAGTGTACAGTGGTATTAGTAGCTCATTTATCAGTTGCAGTATTTAATTTGAATACAGTTACCATCTCTATTTCTGAATAGAAATGAAATTTCCAATTCAATATGTTTGGCCACTAGGAAAAGGAAAGCCAAAAAACGTCTCCTGAGCTTTTCTGAGTATTTTGCTGAGTAGAAATACAATGAGTGCTGCTCAAACCATTCATGCATACCTGATGTTTATAATGAAGAAATGCAGGAACATTTTAAAGGTTATATATATATATATATTGATAATCCCAACTTGACAAAAATGCAATCAATACAGTTGATGCATTAAGGATCACGGCAGCTAAAAATATCTTTCTGTCATGATGTGTTGGTTTTGACATTAGGAAACCATAACTATAAAATTTGTATTTATGTGCAGCCAGAATGAACTGATTTAGAGCTTCCTTTTCTCCCAGACAACCTAATTTATATTTTAATTTGCTGGAGGTAATTGATTATCATGGAGTAAATGCATTGTACTGAAAACTCTATTAAATCACTGACTTAATGGGAACAGCATTTTTTTCCCCTCTCTTTTTGGATAAAATGTAACCTTTGTAAGCATTTTAAAACTAATGTATCAGACTCTAAATATTTTATGGTCTGTATTAAGCACTGTTTGGGGTTCACGTCCCCTTAGACTCCAGCCCAGTGCATTATCCCATACAAAGCAATTTGCCTGGAGTAATGAGTTCTGCAGTAGTTTCATGAAGACCATTATCAAATTGCTGCTGCTGCAGGCAAGCATTTGATCTGATATAAAGTGTAGTGGAGAACAGGTTGGTCATCCTGTTCCTACTGTAACCAGCAAAGACATGAATATCCTCCAACTAATTGGTGCTGCTGCTACACAGCCCACAGAAACCAATCCAAATTTACAGACCAGGGTGGATAAACTCATCTTTCTAAATACTCAATATCAATATAGCTTTAAAGTGTAATCTAGTAGATAATTAGACCAAAAAATCAAGGGAAGTTGATGAAGTGTAAGGGAAATAGAAAAATCTATGCATTTCCAGCAACCAACACCCTCAAACTGAAGACCAGAAGTAAATTAATAAAACCTGGAAAATTAAATGAGATAATATCTCTGTTTTGTTAACCTTGGGTCTCTATACATGTGTAGTGTTTGCTTATACTGGTCACATTTACCAGAGTAATTTTTATTTTATGAGGAGTATAAGTTTTTTCCCTGGAGTAGCTGCTCAGGGCTTTTAGCTGCTTGGGTTTAGATATACATAAGATACACTTGATTGAAAAACTTCAGATTTTTCTGAGCATTGAGTTTTTTTACAATCCAGGAATATTCTTTTTCTAGCAGATGGCCTCTTCTCTTATAAAAAAAAATCTGCTTAGGTAACGGAAAAAACCAAAACCAACAACCACTTATGGGGATTGTTCTCCAATTTTTTAAGTTTACATCTGTAGTATATTCTGTGGTAAGATTTTGCATAGCATATGTACACATATTCTCTGTACACAATAAATTAAAACCATCCCCTTTACTGGCAGTGGGGCTACCTGGTGACTCATGCTCAAGTTCACTTGTGAAACTCCATAGAGATGAGACTGAAAGCCTGAAACCCTTCATCCCCACT
>VZRX01016035.1:0-47398 GCA_013398075.1 Notiomystis cincta | reverse complement strand
GTCTGGTTTTGTGGCCAGGCTCTAATGCAAGGGGCAGGAACCTTTCATAGGAGGAAAAGTGATTTTTGAGACAGTATCACAGAATGGATTCCAGTTAATGTCAGTGGAGCTGATATCATCATTTTACAGCCCTGGTGTAGTGCCAGCTGGAGCATGAATTAGATAAAGAGAAGCTGTACCTGATCTTTGGTCTCACAGGCTCCTTTCTTTCTCTTCCTTCCCATGATGGAAAATGCCTCAAAGCAATTCCTCCAAAAGGTGCCTTACCTCACATCCTGCTGCATCCTTTATTTCTCATCAGAAATAGGGTAGTTCTGGGTTTACTGACCAGCTGTACTCTAACATGCTTCTGGAAAACATGGTCATTTTATGAACAAAGCAAATTTCTGGGCAGTTTTGAAAATCCATACTCCCTGCTTCCCCACATCAGCTGAAAAACTTCACTTAAATTAACTGTCAAATTCAAAACCTGAACTCTCTTGAACCAGATGGCAAATGTCCACTGCAAATTAAGCACACTGTCCTGTTATTTTTTAGCAGATATCACATTGTACACCACTCTGATAATTTAACCACTCTTATCCAGGAAGACAATTATTTAGAAAAAGGATCTTCTTTGGAAAAGAACAGATAGCTGTAGGCCTAATGCAATCTGTAAAGCTGAAAGACTTCTGCACCTCATTAACTCCTTCACCCTATGCTGTCCCAGATACCTCTGGGGGTAGATATATTGATTTATTTATTGCAGAAGCAGCTGTGATGCAGCCTGTTCTAGCAGAGCTCTGCATTGTGGCATCAGTGCTCTGGATGCCAGCAGTGGCTGATTCACCATAACTGATTTATACACAAATCCACAAAGGTGGCTGCAGCACCACAACCTGCAGGCAGGGCTGAAAGGGCCTTCTCCAAGCACAGCCTGAATTATTCAGGAAGAGATCTGTTAACGTGCAGGTCTCCTAATAGATCTCCTCTGAAAGAACTGAACAGACTGAGCCCAGAAAACTACAAAAATTGCATCTGATAATTATTATTTTTAAAACTCTATGATTTTTTAAATCAAATCTTATTTTAATGCCCAACTCTGTTGAGCATATCTGACAATAGTAGTTAAATAGGAATAAAAGCAGGCAGCATTCAGTTCTCCCTGATAAATGCAGAGCATTAGGGCTTTCTGGGGCTCAGAAGTCATTAAGCCTGGAAATGCATCATGCTCACATGCCCTGAGAAATCTAGTTTATGAGAGTTTTGCTAAAATTCAGAAACAGATTCTATTTGAGCTAAAAGCCATTTGTTCACAAAAATTAAAAAACAAGCCCTGTAAATCTCAACAGCAATGCCAGATTTGTACTCTGCAGTTACCAGTGTTTGTTCTGTATTAACATCTGTCTTGATAGTTTGTTCCTAGATACATCTAGATCCCAGACAGCATTTCATACATGGAACAAAGAGAGCATTACTGCCACTGAATTTATGCAGTGTAATTACTTGTTATCCCATTCACAAATCTTGCTTTGCTGTCGTATTTGTCAGGCCTGCCCAAGTGCTGGAACACCAAACACTACAAGGAAAAATGGCAAGATGTGCTAGTCCAAAACTCCTGCTTGCTGTGACTGAAGACATATTCACTACTCATTTATCTGGTTTCTGTACTAACTCTGCTCTGTCTGACTGGCTATTTATTTGCATGATTTCCCCCTGTTGATGCAGTTATCAAGTGGACAGAAGTAATTAATACAGTAAGAACATATGGCAATGAAGCCCCTCAGAAAGGCATAAGGGAGAAATTCATGTGGATATTAAATGTCTGAGAGGAGGAAAATCAGACAGATGCATTAATTTTTATAGACATTTGTTATATATTGTTGCTGGTCTTATCAGTTGTGTGTTCTTTGATTTAAGTATGTCTCTGAAGAGAGAGCTGGGAATCTTGTGCTGGTAGCTGTGTTATGTAGTGTGCTGTCAGAGTAACTCTTAGTTTGGGGAAAAAGAAGGAAGAAAAAAGGGATAAGCTCATGGTTTGGTTCAGGAATTCTCCTCTGGAGGCATAACATAGTGCTTAAAATAATGGGAACCCCTGCTTGGAGGTATCTCTTAGAAAGAGCTATAGTTTAAAATTTCAATGCTAGGAACACTACCCTAGAGAAAGTTATAACACAGTGATGGAAGACTGAGATTTCTGCAACAGAAGAAAAATTCTACCATGGCTCTAAACCAGTGCAATTTTAAACCTAGGAACATTTGTGCTCTAAAGACAGATGCTACTACAGCACCACAAACCAACACAGCTGTGGAAATCCAGACATGACAGCAGAAATAGAATATCCTGAAAAAGAATTCCTCCACTGAAAGCTAATGAAGATCTGTGGCATTTCACAGTTGTTACTGCAAGCCTCACCATGCAGGGTTCCATGCTATGCTTGCCAGTGAGGCATTTCAACCCTCTCCCCATCATTCTGGGGTTTAGTAAGATGTGTTATCCCTTTAATTGTGGCAGCTTTGGAAACCCATTCCTCCTGAAAGGCAGGGGAAAGGCTGACTTGCTCCTGGCTGCATTTGAGACTCCTCCAGTGGGAGAAGGCTCAGGAGGAGTGATGAACCCACAGGTCATGATGATTTGCACTGGAAGTCAGCCAAGGGAGCTACCTCGATATCAGAACTAATGGCATCATTCCTTTCCTATCTGAGATGGTATCTGCAGAGAGGTTTGGCCATAAGGAAGAAATTCATCATTTTACCACATCACACCATTACAGCTCCCTCCTTTATCGACCAACAGTGGGTTCATGGAAGTGAGAAGATTATTGTAGGACAAAAGTTGAATTCTTTCAACTGGAATATCAAAAAAACCTATCTTAATTAGAAAAATATAGTAATCATATAAAAGAAATTAATTTGATAATATCCTTGTGTACCTTTGATGGCATGTCTGGAATCTTGTTTGTTCTGTTGGTACCTGTTGGTCAAGAAAAAAATTAATATTCTCTCTTTTCCCAACCTTATTCCATCACATCAATTCAATGAATGAATAAACTGGAACTATATTTTAATTTTATATTAACCCTATGGTCATACTTGACCCAAGGTTCCAGGCTTGTGAAATGTGGTTCCCTTGACATGGGATGATTTCTTGGGGTGAGTTTGTGTGCACAACTGGGGGTGACCATATTGAAAAGATGCAAGAGGTTATAGTGAAAAAAGACTGATTATCCCAAGTGTAAGTAGGGACAATCCCCATTCTAACATTCTAAGAAATAGTTGCCCTTTGATAAGGAAAAACTGTAATTTTTTTAATCTGACCCTCAATAATGGATCATTCTTGCTCAGCTGTGTATGTGCAATTGTACTTTCAAGGACCATAATTACACCTGTAGGTGCCTACATCCCCATCAGTCTGGATGGACCCACAGGAGCCTAATCCCTGCCCTGGGTCCTCATCCTGCAGGCCACTGCTGAGTGTCCATGGCTGATTTATGCAGCACAGACAAGGTGCCCAGCCAGGCTCTGAGGCTGCAGGAACACAATTCCCTTACCCCTCTGACACCTGGGCAAACCCATCCCCACCAGGCTGGGGCTCCACCTCCATTTCAACCTTACTGTGTATATGACCCCAGTAACTCCCCTGGGGTACACACATACTTATATTCTTTACCTTTTAGCTCATCCTGAAAACTTCAAGAAAAGAAGAGAATGCATAGGATAGTAAGAATTAGTGGCAGTGTAATTAACGAGAAACTATCAAATAGATGTGATAATTACAATGCTCTCTGGGACAAGGTGTTTAATGGCACAATTCAAAGTACATCCAGGGTGTTTAATCCCTTGGAAACCATTTTACATCTGCTTTATTACAATTGAAATGTGAAGACTTAAGCATTTGTCTTGCTTTCATTGTTCAAGAAATAGAGCTTATAATTATCTCCATAAAGTAGGAAAGTATTTAAATACTTTGCATTGTATGTATAGCAACAGGGTACAGTTCACAATGCAAATCCTGCAGGAGCACAAAATGCAGGCAGATCAAAAGGAAAATTGTGAAGTAATTTCACACTGAGATGTGGTAAGGTATTATATATAAAAACTTACACTCTTAAAAATAAATATTGCTTTCCTGTCTAGAGAAAAAAAATTAAAAAAATAAAACCTGCCTCCTCAGTTCCAGGGAAACCAGCAGTCCTTGCCAGCAGAATAAATCAGACAGTAGGAGACAAAAACTATTATAGTTTCTCAGTGTGAAAAAGTGACCTCATTGAAATTGGCTTTAGCATTGTGGATGAATGCCCGATGGCTCGAGACAGATCCAGTTTAGTCAACCTTATCTTCTTCAGTGGGAGAGGTTATGAAACACTCTGCTGATAAGGGCAGCACTGCAAGGTCAAAAGCACGTGTTGTCATGTCCCAGGCACTGCATTTTTGAATGCAAACAAAACAAGAGGAATAAAGGTGTTCTGTCAGCTATTGAGCAGATAGGGACAGTCATAGAAGAGAAGGATGGGGGGGAAAAAACAAAGGAAAGGGAAATTATTGATTCAACTAATGACTGAAATCAAGGGAGCATGGATTCATGCCCCAAATGTTTCATGTGGTATTTTGCCTCCTCAAGTTTTGTTTTAGCCTGGTCTACCTCTTAGAGCCTTTTCAGACAGCAGAAGCCATCACAGATGACTGTGTTCAATACAGTAAATTCACCCACACTGCCTCAGCTCCTCTCCTCTGCTATTTGCTGGACTGGCACTGTAAATCAGGCATGACCAAAGTAGCTAAAGACCAATGGACTGGCTGCCAAGAGACACCTGTGTGCCTTCAGATGCTGAAGTCTGCAGAGGAAATTCTTTTCCCTGGTACCATCTGCACCCTTATGGAAAGTGGTATGATAACCCAGCTAAACTAGTGCCCTTCTCATTTTTAGCACTCTCCCTGCCCAGTGCCTACTGAACCACAGCCCATTTGGAGTGTTATTAATTGCATTAAGAGAAAAGGTAAAGCAAAAGAATTGTCATGAATGGTATTCCTACTCCTCTAATAAAACACTAGAAAAACAAAATACTGTGCCATCATAATAAGGAAAGGAAAGTTACTTCAATCACATAACCCAAAATTTAATGAAGACACCAAAATGTGATGTAACAGCAAAACATATATTATTTGGTATCTGCCCTTATTCACAGAAATCTGCACTAAGTTTGGAATAATGGAATTCTCTTTGACAGCTACGATGTTCTCCCTAATCTAACAGCAAGGGCCCCTTTTTTCAGAACCCTCACAATCCTAAAGCACTCTGCTCAAATCCTCTGCGTGGCCTCAGGCTCCCCAGGAACGAAGCTTGTGCACTGAATTTGCTCAGAGCAGGTTACTCTGCCTTGTCTTTCTTGACAGTCTACAAGGAGAAATGGGTATTTGAAATTTGAGAGCAGCACATGAGGAACCATAACTGTAAAGGAAAGTTGAACATGCCTGAGTGAATTTTTATGTGCCATGTTATCTACATGACTTTCCTGGAATTCTAAGTTAAGGGCACCCCAAGGACTTGTCACTGCCTGTTATGAATGAAAAGACAAACTGAATCACAACACAGGAGAACAGAACATTTCTAAAAAGAAACCAGTCTAGCAGGAATTCAGTCAGCCATCCTCCTCTAAAAAATACCAATTTTGAATTCAGTACAGCCAGACATGAACACTAGCCTCAGGCTCGACAATCTGTTAGAAAACAATGCTGGTCTCCCATGCCATTTTGCATTTGGAATATGAAATAAATCATAAAATGGTTTTTCAGGCCTGAAAAAGCTATCTGTGTTCTAAAGCATCTAAAAAGATAGGCAGATTACATTCCTGATAACATTTGTCAGGAAGAAAGCAGCTGGATGGGCACTGGGCTCCAGGGAAGGATTGCACTCCAGCAATGCTTCGGAGCCTCCTGCACTGGGCTCCTGGAGTATAATCTACAGCCTGACTTCTCAGCTCTCCTGCTACTTCTACCTCCAAAACTCCCTAATCCTTACAGCACCACAGTCAGGTTCTGTTATCTCCACGTCCCAATGAAACTGAGCTGCCTCACTCAGAGGTCTGACTCATTATGGGGCTCTAATCCCTGGCTCTCAGCGTCCCCTTCCCTCTGGCAAGGGTTTGCTTCTCTCCTGCTTGAGCCTGGCTCTGTGACAAGACTTAGATCTTTGGGAAATGCTGCTCAGTGATAACATGACCAGGTTACACTGGGCCATAAGTAGGACAAGTAAGAGGAGAAAGATATTTATTATTTATTATGCAGCAGAGTCATAAACAATTTATTTAGTAACTAATCCTACCTCCTTTTTGATAGAACATATGAAAGGTTCCTCAAAATAAATCATCCTGATGCTAAAACCTTGCTTTCTTGTTTGGAGGCTTTGTTTCCCTGGACTCTGTCCAGCAGTCTGTGCCAGCAGGCAGAGTATCAGCAGCGCTCAGGAGTAGTGAATGTAGGCTGGAAAGCAAACTGCAAAGGGAAATGTGACTTCAGATTAATATTGGGTCTGTTCCCTCAGGGTCTAAATATTTCTTTATGTTCTCTCAAGCACCACAGCCAGTACTGTCTACCACCACTCCCAGATTTGAAGAAAACAAATTCACGAATGTAAACATGGCAAGACAGAGCTGGGAAAATATTTTGCATTTATGATGAATAACAAAATATATTTTGGAAACATTGCACCAATAGACCAGCACCAAAGAAAGCTGAACACATAAATCTCTGTGCAAACTGTGGAAGGAAATGTTTGGATGTAAGCACAACACCATTTCCCAAACTGAAGTTCTGTAGATTGCCATATAGATAAAACAGAGATTCTTAATCCCAAATTGTTTGTACACAATCCCTGTGTATACAAAAACATCTACCTAAACAAAAACTCAATTTTTTATGATCATTATCATGTGATCTGTTGTTACAAAGCAAAGCCTTCACAAAAAACATTTGTAGCATTACCCTTAGAAAGATCTGTAAATGAACACAAAATAACCAACCAAAAATATCTTTAAAATTACTTATTTTTCATTCACTTTTACTGTAATATCTCTAAAATCACCAAAAAATATGTTAACTAAACTTCATATGTTGTTGATCATAAATTATGGCTTCTTGTTTGCTAGTTTATTTTGAATTAACAAACACTTTAAAAGACATAAATGTTAGATACTTTCTGGATTTTCTAGATGCCTTTTTCAGTCTATATTTTTTGCAGTAACTTCTAAGTTATTTCTTACTTCCTCAATCAGTAAAAAATTAAATATTAAAAGGACAGTCAGAAGATATTTGTGCCTTGAATCCCTAAGGACCTAGGTTGCATCAGAAGAATTTTGTGGTTTAAAACCCTGTAGCTGCAGCTAAGGAAATGCTGGGAATGGCCCAACCTGTTTCTTTGTGTCCCTGTCTCCCCCCTGTTCCTATGGCCTGGCCCCTGTCCATGCCCTGCTCCCCCCAGCCCTGCAGCCCAGCCCCCTCCCCTTTGCAGCACTGTTTCTGTTCTTGCTTCCTTCACATCCTGCTAATATTTCCTTCCACAGGATCCTTGGCTTTTCTGCTCAGCACTGTTATCTGCCTTGTCACCCATCATACTCCTGAGTTTTCTGTTCTTATCTGCCCTTTCCTTCACATGCAGGTTACTGTCTGCTTATCTCCCCTGCCATTCCTGCACACTGAGCTCGGGCAGGGGTCTCCTGTTGCCTCCAGACTGTCAGCCCAGCACTGACACTGCCCACCCTCAGGTGCTGTGCCAGCCAATAAATTTGGGTACAGCAGCAGAGACTTGCCTTCCTGATAACTTTCTCCTGTGTGTTGGAGCATGTTTTTGTCTCTCAGTCCTGGGAGGCTGCAGTGCAAACCCATCAGCAAGACTGGTGCTAACCACATCCAGTAAAGATAAAATATTCCAAGAATTGGTGGCAGTTGTTAAAAAACTTGTATGGATCATGTATGGGATGTCTCAGAAGTTTAAAGCCTGTCTGAATTCTCCAGAGAGGTTTCCCAGGATATATCCCTCCTTGCTGACTGAATGTTCCTTAGATCTAAAACCACTTTTCAGGAAAAGTGGTTCATTGTCTTTGGGAGCTCTTTTTTGGCAATGCATAACTTACAAACATTTCTGTGTATTGTGGGGAATGTGGGGAGAACTTCACTCTCCCCATTCCTGTTGCTTTCAGCTGGATGAACCTCAGCCCATGCACCACTTGCTTCACTTCCCAGGATTTGACAGTTCAGTGCTTTTTCCAAAAGGACCCTGTCAGACAAGCTTTTAGAACCATAGAGTCACAGAATAAGCTGAGTTGGAAGGGACCCATCAAATTATCGAGGCAAACTCCTGCCCCTGCACAGGACACCCCAAGAGTCCCACCCTGTGCCTGAGGGTGTTGTCCAAACACTTCCCGAGCTCAGCCAGGCTTGGAGCTGTGAGCACTCCCTGGGAAGGCTGTTCAGTGTCCAGCCACTCTCTGTGTGAAAAGCTTTTCCCATGAAATTAAATATATGAGCTATTTAATTAGTATTGCAATGCCTTATCAGCCCTTGATGATCTCATCTTAAATGAAGATCTTATTCACCCAGAGCTAAACCACTACAAAAGAATCTAAGAGCATCAAAACCTCACTTTGAGAAAGAAATAAAACTAGAGAAAGCAAGAAGTAACACATCCTGCATCCACCAGGTCAAGCACATCATTTCTGCTCATTCAAATGGAGGCCCTGAAGTGGCCCATTGGAAGTCAGAGCAGTACCAGCACACCTTCCCTACACCTGGCACCATGCAAATGCACAGGCGAGGCAGACGTGCCTGTCATTTGTTCACAGTCTCTGGAGGCTCCAGGAGGCTGCATCTGCACATCAGAAGCAGATTTATTGGACTGTGACTGTGTGCTCTGCACAGTAAGAACCAATGAATCTCGTGTTGGATTGATTAAAATTGTAATTGTACAATCTCTGTGATCCAAGGAACAAGGAGTCATTTTTCACAGAGAAACACTTAGCAATTGGACAGACTCAAACTCTCTGCCTCATGGCATTTGTAGCTGTTCTTTGCATTGCCACATAAATCAAAGGCATGTATTTTGACCCTTCTACACATAATGCAGCCAAACAGGAAGCAATACAACACAAAAAACATTGCTAGTTGAATATTGAAGAGCTCTTCAGAAAGAAAAACAGTGGTGGATATAACCCTCTTACCATTTCAGAAAATTTGATACTATCTTCATAATAAAAAGTACAAATAATAGACAATTAACAATTAAGTTGCTTAAATTGAACCAATATTCCATTTTTACTACTACATATAAAGAGGAAGAGAGAAAAGAAAATGCAGACAGAAATAGAACTATGAGGTTAATTTCAAAATTAGAAGGAGGGAAGAAAGAAACCTGAATAACCCTCATTTGTTTTTGTTAAAGCTGTTCATAAGGCCAAGAACAGAAAACCTTTGATCTCCACACCCAATAAGGTTTTTAGGCAATCAAAATCAAAACAGTTTTGAAAGACAGTTTGGAGTCTGCTTTGTCATCCATTATCATTATGGAGAAACATAAGCCATGTAAACACATGACCTGTGAAATACCAACACTTCTGGCTAGACCTTTCAGGAGTTCCATAGCTCCTGGGCTCAGAATTGGGTGCCAAAGGACTTGTGCTGCTGCCTTCAGCAGGTGCAGCTGCTGCTGAGTGACACCTGCCCAGGCTGCCATCTCCCAGGCTCCTTCATTCTCTGTGCAATCCCTTGCACAGGCACCACAGTCAATTTTGAGTCACCTCAACAAAGTCACTTGCACAGCTCCTCACACCTCTTGTCAGAAGTGATGAGAGCAGATAGAAATTTTATCTTGTTTACCACAATTAAAATGTTTGCAGCAGGTGATGCCACAGTTCTACACAATTAGTGATAGTATGTATTTTCCAGTGGCTGTATTTAATAATTTCCTGTTATTTCACATTTTTTGTTTGGATTTAGATAAAAATCAATGTAAATCAGGCATGTTTTTCATAGCTCAATAAATTAGAAGTGTGTGCACAGAGATCTGACCATACCAAAGCACAAACCCAATAAAGCAAAATATTTTAGCTAATCTGAAATCTAAGATAAAAATTTACCTTCAATCCACCCTTAATAATTTCAGGATGCACATGGTCAGTGTAAGTACTTGATGCAGAAGGCAGAGTCAGTCAGTCCAGCCAGTATTAGAGAGAGAAAGCCATGCACAGCCTGTGCCCAAGAGCCCAGTGTCAGAGCTCAGTCTCCAAGACTTCAATTGTCAAGATATTTTAAACTCTGTAGAAATGGTAAAGGAAGGGGTCATCATGGCCCACGGCATCCTTCTTCTTTGGAAGTCTGCAGAACCACTGCTTCTACTTAGAAAAGTCGTAGAATGGTAAGTCAAACCTCAGAGCAAAATCAAGACTTCAAACTTGACCTTGACACTTTCTGAAGTATTAAAAACCTGTGTTTAAAAGCCTCTCCTACAAGCTTTACTATTTTTGTACCTTAGCCCAAGTGGGCTGAAGATACAGTTCAATTTTTCATTTCTCTTCAGAGCCCTTCCATGTAGTGGAAGAAAAGAGCTGCTGCATTCCTAAATCACTGATCAATGTCAAGGTCATGTTTTTATTTGATAATCTTTGATAGCCTGTAAAAAACATTTCTTGAGATAAATGTATCAACATGTCTGGGGTTCTGTCTCTATCAGACAGCTACTCCAGAAGAAATAGAAACAGAATAATAGAATCCTTAGCTTATTAAAAATTTGTATTAGTGATCTGTTTCCTTCATTTGAATCCTCCTCCTGTTAAATTACTGAGAACTGGGATCAGACCTGTGCTGCCTGGGGTTTGAACAAGGTTTACTGTGGAATGTGTTGGTCCAGCTGCTGGCATTGGCTGCTAGCTCTGTTTGCCAAAGTGACACACGGTAGCCCTTGTTCCAGGAGTCCACTCCCAGGCAGTGGGGAGGGCTGCAGGGACCATCAAGGGCTGGCTGTCCTAGAGGTAACCAGGAGATAAGGACAGGCTGTAATTACAAAATAAAGCAACAGGCCATGAAAGACTATAGCCAGCCAAACGGGTTTGGTTTTCCTCATGAATATGTAGGAGTTGTTTCCCTTTACTCTTTCAGCTAATGGCCATAGGAATTCTGCCAGTTTGCTGTGTCAGGTATGTCAGTGCTCATTTGACTTTCCTAACAAGGCTTTTCCTGGTAACACTTACCAGAAATAGACTAAAAAAACAATTAAACAAACCCTAGATCCTTTATCATCTGTTGCAATTACAGAAGTTTTCAGACTGCTATGACAAAATATTTATTAACACATGAAGTGCTTTAAAGGTGAGTGGTCAGTATTTTAACACATACAAATGGACCAGTAGGAAAAGCTGTGATGAGTTTGCACCAACCTTCTGTACTGAAATTTGCTGCTGTCCTTGCAGATGTCACTGCTGGCTGGATTTTCACCTCTGCTTGCTGAGAACGACTTGAGAACAGAAGGGTCACTGCTGGCTTTCCTTCACATCAATAAAAGCAAAACCTAATTGAGCAGCAGAAGGAAAACATGATCATAAGAAACACCACCTCACAGTCTCCTCCCTGTGCACCCCTGGGAGGCTGCAGGAGGAATGGAGCCCCAGGAGGAGATGACTTCAACACTGGTTTTGTTAGCAAATCACCACCAGCCCCCACTTCGAGCTAAAGGGTTTCCATCCCACATTTGGGAAAGTCAATCATATACAGGGCATTGTGGAGTTCCAGAGGCTTTTCCCAGAACAATTCCCAAGAGTCCCATCTGTGCAGGTCCAGCCTTCTACATCCCACTCTCAGGAACTACATGTACAGATAAGAAATGTGACAGCAGCTGGACTTTCCATGTAGGACTTTATCTTTTTCCNTTGTTTGGGTTTTTTGTTTTGTTTTTCTGCATTTTTTACCACTCAAGAGAAATGCAGGTGAGTCCTAAACTACTGTCAAGAATCTACGAGAGGAAATAAAGTGCAAAGCAATTTCTAGCGAGCATCAATCATTTGCTTGAACGCCCGTAGTCAATCTGTGCTCAGTCTTCCCTAGGGTACATTCCAACACGATATGAGGAAGTGAGACGGTGGGAATGTGTGTGAGAAAGGGCAAAAGTGCCCGCAGAGAGGGGAAAGCAGGAGAGGCAGCACCAGGAGGGGTGTGAGGAGCAGCAGGAGGAGGCACTGGGCGACTCTGAGGTGGGAGAAGGGAGCGGAGGAGCAGCTCGGGCCGGCGCAGGGGTTCCCCGGGAGCCTGCGGGAGCCCAGCGGAGCAGACGGCCCAGGGAGCAGAGCCCAGCGGTGCTCTCTGCATCCAGCTGTCATTCCCGCTGCTGTGGGAGGGGCAGTGAGACAATTCTCACAGGGAGCACCCTGCCCGCGGACGAGTCTAGATAACAGCAGCAGAAACCGCCAGTTCCTCTGGAACCAGATCTCCCTTGGCAGGCAAATACAGCGAAGGAAATTGCGATAAGTAGCATCTTCGATCTAACTTACATTTAATTCATTTTAAAGGGCCTGATGCCTTTGAAGGAGAATTAGATCTCTAAAATATGCTTCTTTCAAGCAGTTTCTTCAGCACTAGGAGAAAATATCGGTTTTCCTGCACAATACAGGCATGTACAGGTACATGTACTTCTGAACAGGTACACATACTCCAGGCCTCAATAAAATTAAGCATAAATTGTACTCCAAAGTTGTACAGAACATGCAAGAGATACATCCTACCTCTGTTCATTACATTTTAGTGCCAAAATAGAATTTTGGCAAAAATAAGTTTTTTGCAATAGCCTTCGAGTTTTTACACAGGACACTAATCCTAGATCTTTCTAAATACTTTGGCTCTCATGCTAATTAAAGGGATTGCCCTTGTTCAACACATACAAGACAAAATAATGCTGAAATCTTCAACTCATACTGCAGCTACTGCATTTCAAGGATCCATTTTGACAATTCTGGATAGTGCTGGCAGCACTTCTTTGAAATCCACATTTGCCACTTCCCACTCAGGGCGAAAGAAACAGCTTTATGCTTCTGGACTGCATTCCAGTACAGGATCTTTTCCTTGGAATTGCTGGTTAACAACACAAAGCAATGCCTGTTCTGCTGTTTTCACAATACTGTCTTATGAGTCACAGATGGCCATATTTCCAGAGATGCACAGTGTAAATTATGGAATTATGTGCATTCTAAACTACTTTGGCATAGAAACATACATTTACATTCATTAAGCAGAAGGGTGGATAAATTTACTGAATTTCAGTATAAGCATTTGTTCGAAAAATTTTAACACCAGTTGGAAATTCAGTCTTTAATGGCCATAAGATAGGCACCCCAAAAGTCCAAAAATTAGAGACCTTTGGAAAGATACTGGAGGTAGAGCAGTGCTGGGAGGAGGCAGGGGGTGTGTGGGGGTGCTGGGCACTCAGCATCAGTTCTGACACACAGCAGTGGCACCACCACGGTGGGCAGGACAAACACCAGGTTAGAGGCACCAACAGGTAAATGCAGCCACAGGCACAGCTTACTGCACCTTCTGGAGTAATTACAGCTCCTCCACTGAAAATCCCCACCAGGAGTTTAAACTGGACAGAATGTGCCCCTCATTCCACCCCATTAGTGGGTAATGTGGCTGTGCCTGACTGGCCAGTGTTTTATTCTGCCCAGAAGTAGCTCATTACTGTCCAAAAGCAATTTTGGAGCTTAAGTCATGTGTATATTCCCACCCTAAGACAATAAACTACGAGAGGCGAGAAGAAAGGAGAGAGGGATTATGAACTATTTCACAGATAATAAAACCACTTATGTAAAAAAGTATTTGTGATGTGCAAAACCAGGAAAGGGTTTATATACACAGAATACCATTATTATTGCCTGTAAGTACTTGAATTTGACTGTTTCACCTCTAGATGTCAAGGACAATAGTTAATTTGTACAAAGTAGATAAATGAGGTGGAAACTAATCAGAAGAGGTTTGTTTATCTGTTCTTTGATGATATATTACACTACAATAATAAGACAGTAAGTGTGTGTTCTATCTGATTGAGAATAACTTCCAACATCATTTCTCATTTTTACATATCAGATCTGAAAGCACCTCCCAGTCTTTGAAGTTCAGCAAAATTCAAAACCATTAATTAAGCCCAGCCAAGTGGTAGCAGGGGATTTTAACAAGAAAAGTAACAACATTAAAATCCACCAAGCCTGTAACATGTTACTTCCCCCCAGTGACTCCTGTGCATGTCATCTCCTGTCTCCTCTGAATTTAATGGCCACATTGCATTAAAATGGTAATTTTTCTTTGTGCTGGGCAATTGCAAATGCACATGTGGTTTTAATTGCATTTTACTTGTTCAAAAAATGTGGAAATACTAATTGTCTTTTGTTAGTAGATTGTATTTACAATGTAATAAAACAATTATTCCAAAACACATTAATATCCTACTTTGATTTAAAGTCTGGATGGATAAACACACCCATAACAATCCACTACAACCTGCTTGCTTTCTGGGGATTGGGAGGACAGAGAAGGTGTTTAAAAAACAATTTTCTGTCTTATGCTGAAAATCCACCAAGAGCTGATGTGGCTCAGCAGAAAACAACTTCCAGATCAAAGACAACTGAGAAAATGGAGTTGCTCACAATTTCAGTTTACTTGCCCAAAGGCAAGGGCCTGTCCTCTCCTTTCTGACAAGCCCTGACATGAGGTGTGTTCTGCATGATGCTTTTTCTAGACCTCACAAGAGAAGAGCTGGCATTGCCCTCCAAAGGCCAAGATCTCCAGAGCTGGAGCAATGGGACAGAACACACCATGAATGCTTCATTTTTTCTTTTTTCTTTCCCAATTACAAAATATGGCTGTTTGGTTTCCATTAAAGATGATCATTAAAAGCTGCTTATTAAAAAATAATTTAGAGGATGGAGAAAGTTGATGAGAAGCTACTATTTCTGACAGCAGATTTATCAATAGAGAAAATGATAAAATAAATGAAGAGAGAGAAGAAGTCCATTTAGAAAAGTCAATGAGACTAGATATAAAAAATAAATTTATGTTGTGATAAGTGGTAGGAATTTGATTTAACAGAATTTATAAAGCATGCATATGGTATTTCACAAATGCATAAATGCAAGTAGAGGTCTAATACAATCCCATTTCCTCCCCTGCCATCTCACTTTTATAAATGTAAAAAGCACTGACAGCCAAGTAAAAATAATGTATTGCTTCAAGAGTCTTTAAAAGAAAAGAAACTGAATTATTGTTATGCAGTAAAATTTATATTGTCTGTGAGTGTGCTCTACCTCCTTGTTATAAAACACACATAAATTTTCAAAGGAGAGTATTAGAGCCTTGCCTGCAACTCTGAGAGCTGCTCCAGGGAAGTCACATAAGGAGATGTGGACTCACCTTGGGCTTTTAGGAAGGCACAGAAAAACACCAAAATACCTCATCATAGAAAGATAGATTTTCATTCTCATAGGTCATAGTCCAATTTTGCAGATTGCTGCAAAATCAGAATTGCTGATAATTTTAGATAACCTGTAATTGTTTTCCTTTCTAACACAGTGCAGTAAATGTGTGGGATTTGAACCCCATGCAGAATCATCTACCCTGTGTGAATTGAGTTTTTTCATACATGGGAATAGCCAGGGGCAGCCCTAAACTGAATACAGACTAACTGCACCTACATCTTAGGCTGAGCAAAGGCCAGATGTGCATTTTGGAAAAAAAGATTTTAAAAAGCAGATATGTAACATGCTGCCAGCAGGTCATGTGCCAGAAATGAGAAATGCAGGGTCCAGCTACTGACAAAACTGTCAGGGTCTAAAAATTCTCTTCAAGGCAACAACAGATTATTTCTATAGGTTTATGAAGGACATACACAAGGCTGAAGTTCTAAACATGGGGACTCTATTTCTGATTTTGTTGGGTTTTTTAATTTATCTGCAGCAGACCTTATTTTCCTAAATTTAAAAAAAAAAAAAAAAACAAAAAAAAAAAACTCCCACACAAATTCCAGATGTGGAGAGTCTGGTCCTGATTTTTCAATTTCTTCTGTTTTTTCCAGGAGAGACAAGCGAAAGGCTGTGCTTAGCTCACAGCAGTGATGGCTGGAATGGTTCAAGGGAATGCTGTTTTCAGTCAATTTTAGCCCAAGTGGCAAGTCCTTCAGAGTGCCACAGTCATTCACAAATAATCCAGAGTGTCAGGTGGGGAGGGATTCTCTGCTGCAAGACAAGTTATATAATGAAAATGCTGACAGTCTTTTAATTATCAGTGGCACAAGCGGGTGCTACTATAATAAATCTCTCTTTCCTAAACACAGATGAATCAAAAAACTAATTAGTAGCTTCATCAAAGCTCCCTAGGATCAAAGCTGGTCAAAAAGATTATATAGGGAATGGTACTCCAACAGAGTTTAAATGAAGCCAGTCACTTGGGTATACTTAAGCACCCCTCACTGGGAACCAAATAAGAATGGGCCACAATATTCCACGTGAAAAGATACCAGGTAACATCACATTATGGAGACATAAATGCACATTTTAGTTTGGGATTCTTCATTTCCTTATTTCTGAAGGAAAACATGAAGCCCATTAAAAGGGTGAGTGAGCACCACAGATCCCTGTAACAATTACAGTGATGATTATAGAGCATTAAAAGACCTTTTCAGCCTTCACTTTATAGCAAAATCATGGGAATGGACATTGAACACTGGTAATTTGGATATCTATTTCTGTCTCCCACATGAACAGCCATGATGCACAGTGAGGCCATAAACCAAGGCAGGCAGCTCAGACAGCAATTACAAGCTCTCATAAAGAACAACAAATCAGCAGTCCAGAAAAAGCACTAAGATGGAAATATATCCAAGTAAAATATTTGACTCATTCTGAACGTGTTAATTACAACACATTATAATTAACAAGTTTTTTGATATGCTACAAGCACAAGAAATACATTACTCTTAGAAATTAACCTTTGTATCTTCCCTGGAGAAAGGATGCTTTTCCAAGAGGAGAACAGTGTTATCAGTGGAACTCTGAACACACTGTGAGGAGCTCTAAACTCTGACACTTATCCTGTAAAATGGCCACATACTTTTCCAGAGTTGAGTACAACAGCCTGAAGTACTGCAAAAAATATCATTTCACATTTATTTCACAAACTGCTGTTCACTTCAAATGACTGAAAGCAATTGCAAGTTATCTTCCAGTCTTTCATTAACATCATGAAGGTAAAACAAATGCATACTACTTGCACACAGAAAGAAAAAATTACTCTTCTGAAAGAAAAATTACACAAAGAGCCACAAGCCACGTGCAGTTGGAGAAACAAAATATTCCAAGAGGGTTTCTGCAGAGAGACATTGTTAGTGAGGAGATTTCAGAAACACAAATGACATTATCTTAGAGGGAGTTGAGTGCCAGCCTACCCCTTCATGACTTCAAAGGCTTTGCATAAAGCATAGGATAACCACTTCAGTAAGGAAACCTCCAGTATTGTCTGGGTAACTCTAGGGAATTTCATGGAAAACACACTTAGAAAACAGTAGTGATCTGATGGAGAACCACAAAAAACATTTTATTTTGAGCATGAAATATATTGGACTGAGAAGTGAAATATCTTGGAAGTCCTATTAAACCATAAATTGCAAAATCAGTGCATCCTGTGATTTGCAGAAGAAATTGCTGAGGATTCAGTTCCTACAGATTGCTTTTGACAGCTTTTGTGTAGCATTTTATAATTACAGCTTCCAAAATGAGGCAAATTATTACAGAATCAGAGAACAGCTTGGGCTGGAAGGGACCTTGTAGATATCTCATTCCAGCCCCCCTGCCCTGGGCACTTTCCACCAGAGCAGGCTGCTCAGAGCTCCATCCAGCCTGGCCTTGAAGGTTTCTCCTCACTGCAAAGGAAGAATAGGTAAAATTTAGCTCAGCTGAAGCCCTGACTTACAGAGTTTGGTAGCACTTTCATTCCTTGCTGCCTGCACAAGCTATCCCATAATACAAACACAACAAAGCCTGGGAAGAGCAACACCAACACATTGTTTGGATCCAGTTCCGTGAAACGTCTCCATTTCTTTCTCTGGGGATTCAATCTTGTTTCTTTTCTTTTGTAAGAGCTGCTGTACTGCCAAACTTTCTTACTTGAATTACATTTCTAAGTGCAGGTATTGTAAAAAGTTACTTTTCACTTTTGGAGTATGACATTGAATTTTCACTCAAAAAAACAACAAATAGAAAAGGTGAAAACTGGACACCTATGGATTTTTGTCAAGTGAATGTTTTTTGGAGGCTGAAAAGGTACAGTGTCATCTGAAATCAGAACATCTGTTCTGTTCTCCAGTGAAACTCGAGAAGAAGAATGATGAAGCAGGGTACAGAATACCTATGAAAGACACTTTCAGTTCAGCATCCACTTGCAATGTTTACATAAAAGCAGAACCTCGCCAGAGTTTGGTTTTGTGAAATCAAATCACAAAAGATTTCAGGTCCACACTATGAGCTCAGATACATCTGGACATTGGTCAAGCAAAAAATACCTTCAGTAAGAGATCCCTTCTCTGTCTTCTTCCCAAGGTACATTTCCTGGGAGCAGCAGCTGAAGTAATTAAGGTGCTTAAGGGTGTTGTAACATTGCCACTGAGTGATACACTCAGAACATTTGTTATTCTGCAAAATAACTGGATTCCATTTTATCTTGAACCATGTGCAGAGGAAGGGAGATATTAATTCCTTATAGTGGCAAATGAAAATTTGTTAAAAACAGTTTAATATCACAGGAGTAATTAAGGTCAGTACTGATACCACCAAAAGCCAGCCTCCTAAGAGAACAGTCACATTCCAAGCCAACACAACCTACTAGATGTTTCTATATTTTTCCAGACCAGAAGCTTTTTTCTGATCCTCTGAGGTAAACACTTCACTTAAACTTTAAAATAAAACTATATTCCCAGGCACAAAACCATTTATCCATACTGTAGTGACAAAGCTTTTAGATTTATGTTAGATAATTAAGTGGTGTTTAAAAAAACAATTTTATATTACACAAACATTCCCTGAGTGTTTCCATCCCTGCCAAAGATCCAGAGAAGATGCAAACTGACCTAGCTAAGAACCCCTTTAATGCCCTCAGTATGCTTCAAGCACTAGCAGTGGTCAGGCATGATTAAACCACCATTATTAATGATTGAATGGGATTCTCTCTGCATGAGGTTTATGCCTCATCTGTTTTGCTGTATACATATTCATCAGTTGGGATCATCACCTAAGCCTAAAATACAGATATGTTAAAATTGCCCTAATCTGGGCTTGCACAGCTTTCTGTGGTTCTAGGGTGGGTGTCCTGCAGTACCCAGGACAAACAGCTGAACTTCATTTTTTCTGATGAAAAGAAGTTGAACTGACATGTTTATTCCACTTTACTTCCCACTTTTCCTTTTGCTGGACTCTGAGTATTTTTAAAACATCAAATAGCATAACTTAACAGGATGAGGGAAGCTGTGAAAGATGATATCAGCAAATGGGAGCACAGGTAGAAAAAGGAATCTCAAGGAGAAGAGAAGAGAGATAAAGCTCAGAAAAATAAAACAAAACTGCTGTTCCAAACAAACCATGGGCTGTCCTGGGGCTCAGGGCATATTTAACTGGGTTGTGGGGAAGTCACATCCTAAACTCCTGTTTTCTCAGTCCCTCAGAATCCAAACCTAGACTGAGACA
Source organism: Notiomystis cincta (assembly GCA_013398075.1). Taxonomy (NCBI): domain Eukaryota; kingdom Metazoa; phylum Chordata; class Aves; order Passeriformes; family Notiomystidae; genus Notiomystis; species Notiomystis cincta. The sequence continues at coordinate 27,662 of VZRX01016035.1, read as the reverse complement.
GCTTCTCTGGTTATGCATGGACACCACCTGAAGCTTATCTCCATGGTCAGGAAATTCAATTTATCTCTTACCAGTGTGCATTTTCTGCAGGAATTACCTGCTGCTAATCAAACCTGTGAGCTGCCAGGCTTGGTAAATTCACATCCATCACCTGCTGTCTTTTGGTTGCCGCCACATCAAGTAAATACTTTCAAGCCCCCCATGGTGCTGCTGGGATATAACTGTGCTGCTTAATATCTTTGAGACTTTCATATTTTATCAAGCACAGCTGAGACAGGTTTGCAAGCAGCTATCCATGGAGGAGAGCAAGGCATGACAGCATTGTTTAATAGTGTTCAGGCAGAAATATTTCTAGGTATACTGCAAAAATTATAAGGACTACACATCCTCAGAAATCTTGAGCTGCACAATTTCAAACAATTTAGCATATATATATATATATATATGCACAGAGTGAGCAATGATGCAGCCATCTGATTGTGTACATGTTTTCAAAACTAATTTAAATGTATACATTAACAGTGGGATATTACTAACTCAAAATCTACCTGTGATATTCAAAATACTTCCAGGTTTTCTGGAACTCTTTATTGTCCATCTCCTTAACAGTACTGAAATGGTGCAGAGTAATTTGGGATGCATCACCCTTTGTGTGCAAACTGGACTATCCCAGAATTCCACAGGCAACAGTCATGGTCATTCAGAGCAAGTAATTTTTAAATCATTAGGAGAGAGAAATCACCCACACACAATTCAGAGAGGAAAAAATCCTAAGCATCACTACAATTGCTTAGATACTGGCAAGCCATTTCACCAAAACATGGATTACAGGCACATTGTCTTTTTAATAATTTGTTTCAGCTTTCCTAGAATTCACTCCTGTCTTTTTAAGGTAAGTCAGCTTTTATTCCAAAGCCAAATGCTAGGTGGAAGGTCCTGAGAGTCATTGCTTTTTCTGAAAATAGCCTTTCTGATCTTCCTTGGCTGCCCACAGTGCTGCATTGGCTGTCAGCAAGTTTGCATAATGCAAACTCTGCATTAAACGGATTCCTTACTGAAAAATATAACATTTTAATGTTTGTGGAATTTGTTGCAAAGAGAACAAGCTGTGCCTGGCTTCAGTTGGACAGCCAGGTAATTTGACCAGGAGATCTAAAAGACCACTGTGAGTTTCCCTTTAGAATCATGAGTACAGCTGGGACTGTGCATGCCCAGAGAGAGTCCTGAGCTAAGGGGAGAGACACCCCCAAACCTGCCCAGGCTCTCCCGTGCTTGGGAAGAGAGTGAACAGAGCTGGATTTGGGGCAGAATGTGGTGAGCTGAGTCCCCTGCCTTTGCTGCCTCCCCAGCTGTGAGATGCCAGTGCCTGGTTGCAGGCTCAGCTGAAGGAGGAGCTGCCTGTGGCAGGCCAGGCTGATGAGAGACCTGGTGATGACTTTTGTTCCTGTGAGCAGGAGAGCCACCAGCATGGATGGACTGGGCCTCAACAAGTTTTAAACACCACCCTGTCCCCATTAGGGCTCCAATGCTCTAAACTCAAAACTCAGTCTCTTCCCAACATCTCAGCAATGAATTTTCTGAAATAATTTTTTTGAGGATCAGAATTAATTTTTTCTCACCATGATACAGGGAAGTTCTTGCCCCAGGAAACTTTTTGATGCCTCCAGTGAGGTAAGGGGGTCCTGAAGTCAAACCATACAGATTGCTCAAGAAAAATGGGCACTGGACTCCAGCTGAGACATTCCTTTGCTGTCTGTGAACTCACAAAATATTAACATATCCTAATAACCTACTTCTTTTAAAAGAACATGGTATGGGTCAGCAGTGTAACCACTGAGACTTCAAATTTTAGGGAAAAGGATAATAGCCACTCACTGGCAGAAGACTTTAAGCTTGCTATAAGTGCAAATTGTGATTCCTTTCCCCACACAGCTCCTATGTCTCAGTCCTAGGGGAGGTTTTAAAGGAAAAATGTGCAGAAAATTGTAAGTAAGTACTTCAGACCCATATTCTGTTATGCATCCTCATAAAAAGGAAAGAGAATAAATCTTTGAAGTCTAAATCTTTGTGTCTAAATCTTTGAAGAATATGGTTAACTGAATAAAAAACTAAAAGCAAACACTTGGATCATCTAACCTAAGTTTATGTAAGAGATTAAATAATGTTGCATTATGTAGGAACACCAGAGAACTGAATATCCACATGTTGTTGATCATGGAATTTTAAGCAGTGTTTTTCATGAGAGTCAAACTTATAAGGTAGAGAAATTTAAGAGGATTTGAAGGGCAAGTGCATAAGCATGTCTGAAGGAAAGTAATTAATAGCATAAAATATTCGTCATAATAGCCTGATAAATGAGCTTTCATACATCCTCCTCAAGATTCACAGCATTTCAATATGCCTTTTTTTAATTACCAAATGTAAATGAATTGACCTTGAACATAACTTCAATGCTGGCTCATGATTCTTTACACGATGTCTCAGTTCATCCAACAGTGTCAGTGGAGTAAATTTACAGTCATTTTCCCTCTAATGCACAGGTCAGCAGAGGAAGTTAAGGGGTTTTGCACAGCAGTGTTCCTCCCAGTCAGCTGAGGGTGCCTTCCACTTGCTGTTTGCAGCCTGTGGATGGCTGTTCTAGATAAGTGGGATCATCAGAAATGCAAATTAAAATTAATTTTGTAGGGAAAATGAAGAGGAAAATGTACAAGAGACTTCAAAAATAGCTGCATTTCCCTTTGTTGAGACACACCTTCCTCTTTTGCTGCAGTAAATTTGTAATCAGGCAGAATTTATTTACCTTGGTACCTGCTGCATGCTCTCTAAGTGGCATAGCCACAAGAAACTGCCTTGGTGTCCTTGAGACTGAGACCATCAGAAGTTGTAGCATTACACCAATAACTGAGAATTCAATTCTGAATCAGTTTGAAAAGGCAACTTCTGTCTCCAATGTCCTTTTCATATTCCCACTTAAGGTATCTTCCAGTCAATTCAACTACTGCTGCCTGGACTTACAACTATTTGCAGTGGTTTCCATCACTCCAGCCTAATTCCATCAAGTTCACTGTGCCTGGGAAATTAATGTTTTCAGATGCAGACAGGATTCATCTTCACACCACCCACACAATGTGTCAGACACAAAGGCCCACACCTTAAAAAATCACCTTCACCAGGTCAGAACTGGCTTGTCTTGACCAAAGATCCATCTTTGGTGGCCCTTGTGGCTCATCCTCTGTTTCCACAACAAACTTTTCATTATATAAGAAATAAAAATTGTCCAACATTGAAAGAGAAAACTGTGAACTTTTAGGGAAAAAAAAAACAGCAGAAAAGTTTAGGAGAAGTATAGGTGTTTACAGAGAAGTGTGTATATTATCAAATTAGAATAAACACAAAAATAATGAGATCATTGCAAACATGTTACTTTGCATTCAATAATTGTGGCCTATTGCAAATGCTCTTGAAATACCCTTTTTAATTTGCTGCTGGTGTGAATTTGGGTTTGGAACAAGGCCATAGATCTTTTCATTATGAAGCAATTTTCTGATCCTCTGCATTTATTACAGCCATAGTCCTGACAGTCTATACCTAACCTTGATTATCATTTGAAATTTATACAATGCTAACTGGAGTCTTCTGCATGAAGCTGCCACAGCAATCACACCTAACGATGCTTAATTCTGCAACAGGGTTCTTGCTTATTGTCTCAATTTACCTTGAATTTTGAAATTTACTGGGAAAAGAGAGACAGATAGGGAGGCACAAAGGAGAACCATCCAGGAAGTAAATGAGAAAAGGGACCTGTCAGCTGCAATTACTGTGTAAATGAAATATAGAGCCTGTATCAGTAATTCACACCCACACACCCTTTGTGTTTGGGGTTTTTTAGAGAAAACTGCAGGCTTATGTTTACATTTCTTATGACAAATGTAATTTCTTATTTAAGTCTCCTCCTTTTCCAATAAATGAAGAGTCAGAAGACTTATTGTCTTACAGAGCTTCAGCTCAAAGCTTCTCACTTTTCAGCAAGTTTTATGACACGTCTGACATTTGAGCATCATTGTATTACTTCTCAAGCTTCAACATTGTTTTCTTCTAGAATTCATTATGAGTCATAGTTCATTCACTATTCTCTGTTACTTCATTTTAAGGTACTGTTGCCCACCATGATTTCCTGACCTGCCAGACTGAAATATTCCAATCCATCTGATACTTGCATTATGTAGTCTGCTTGGGTTGCTTCTTTGAAATTTGTGGGTTTTCTTAAAAATGGACAGATTGAATTGCTGCTACAGGAATAATAAAAAACAATGCTAGTAATCAGTTCAAGTAAAGAGGCAAAAATACAGAGAGAAAGTCAGAAACAATAAATAATATGGGGAAGATGGAAAGCAAACCCAAGGTCTCTAATGACAGTGGACTCCATGAAAATAAAACTGAATGTTCCTTTCATGGGAGTCCTGCAGATCAGAGACAGAACTGGCTTGCACACTCCCCTTGCCATAGATTCAATCAACATTTTTGGGTATAATTTGATTTCTGTTGAAAGGAAGAACATTTTTACAAACTTTTCCACTACAAGCCCACACCAGCAGCGTCCCTTCCAACACATCCCTCTTTTCTGTTGCATACTGCCAGGATTGTCTGTTCTAGTTCTGTTCTCCATTCCTCATTCATCTCTTGCCTTGCAGTTACAGTCTGCTCCTTCATCCATGAAGAATGAAATAATGTCTATCCTGGTGGTGTATTAACAGAACAGACAGCCTAGAAATTTTGAGTCAGAAAAACCAAAGGGTTTGTCACTCTGGGGTCCAGGTGCCTGGGGAGAAAAGGTTTTAGTTGATGATCAGATGACAAGGAGCTCCATGGAAAGTCAAGTGTGCACTTGCAAGTAGTCTGTATTATAGTCTATACTGTTTTATGAGATCAAAACAATGCTGGGAAAGGTAAAACTGAGAACCTTTTGGTGGTTATTTCACACTGGGTTTATAATTGCAAGAAGCACATTCTCAGGAACACATGAAGTGGAATAGCATTAGTCTATAAGCATCTATTTCAAAGCTAAAGTGCTGCCACTCCTTAAGACATATTCCTGTGATATCTGTTCAAAGAGATCACAAATCCACATTCACATCCTCTGGCAGTTCATGGGAGGAAGCATCAGGAAATACTCCAGTCTCAGGTTTGGGGCTGAAATGGCAGCATGTTCATTTTTGGGCACACAGTCACAGCTCTGAGTATTTCTTTCTCTATCTATTTATTATTTACTGACACTTAAAATATGAATATATTATAAACATTTTAATGTTAATCAGATTTTCCTAGTGTATTATGTATTACATGGCTGATAAACTGGCTCTTTGAAAGAAGTGATCACTATTTGCATTATGTTAAATACTCTATAAATACTTGAAGAAAACCTATTGCTTTTCTCCACTGTAATAAGATGATCTGTTTCCTGGTATGCTGAATATTCTGAGAAATGGTTATATAAAAATTCTTTTGCTTCTTTGGGAAGCAGTGGATGTAATACATAATTAAAAGTTGTTTTTACATGACAGGGTACTCAAAAATCATTTTGAACATAAAGTCATCATTTCCCAGTTCATTAGCTTTTCAAACATACCAAAATTGCCAGTACCAAACAAATGTTCCCTCTTAATGTGATCAATTTTTAGTATTTCAGTATGTTGCATAGTAAAACAACAGTTTCAAATTAAGAGTTGCTTTCAAATGTGAAAGCTAAGCAATTCATACTTTAAAAACTGATGGGTTTATTGGAGGATTCTTACATTTTTATTTTTACTCTTTTAGGGACAGTTTGTCAAAATCTACAAAGATCTAGATCAGTAAACCTGCCTGCTTCACCAGAAATATTGACTATTTGCATATACTTCACTGAGTGCAATTCAGGAGGAACTCAGAGGATTCATCATAAAATTACTAGCAAAGGTTCATAAATCCATTTCATTCTACTTTATTGCTAAGCATTATTCTTTTGTTTCTATCCATTTATGGCAAACTGGCACAAACTGAAATATTTCTTTATAAAAATGTGAATCAAGACACACTGCTGCTAGCAAGCCCTGGTACAGCTTTGCAGGGTTCTGCAGATTATTTTAAGTGAGCATCCAAACATGTTTATGAAACACAAGAGTTTGTGTGTTAAACGGCAGTGAGTACAAACAAGTCCCAGCAGAGTGGTGTACAATGCTTCTTTGGCCTCTCACATGTCCTGCAGGTGATGGGATGGCTTTAGTCCTCTGTGGGGCTGACCTCCAGCAGGCAGCTGAAGGTCTCCCAGGCCATGAGTGCCATCACTGCTGCTCTAGAGTGTTTTCATTTGTGCCTGTGTCAGGCTGCAGTGTCGAGCCCTGCTGCTCCACCACCAAAGGAAAACGCACGGATCGTTCGTAAGTGCCCTGCCTGAAGTCCCAGACTTTGTGCAGAGGACTCACAAATACCAGAGGCCACCCTGCTCGTGCCTTGCTGAGATACTATTAAAGCTCAGATGCCAAAAATGTAGAACAATACTGTACTACAGGATCCACAAGTGTGACCCAAAGAAAACTCTCTTATCTAGAAAAGAATTCACATTATCCTACCGGACAGAAAATAAACCAAGCAGGGTGACAAGGCATGGAACCCTGGGTGCAACAGCCACTGAATTACTAAAATCCATCACAGCTGTGAGAACTGAAGTCATGGATGTGAAACACCAATGGTGACTAAATCCCAGAGTATAACAGAAATAGCTATGTACTCACCTAAGGTGTTTGGGTTTGTATTTTTCTGTACTTACCATGGAGGGGTTTTGCTGAATCATGAGACTTCGCCTCAACAAATCTCTGATGCCAGGACTGGGGTGCTTTTTAATGAGTGGCTTTGAGTTTCATGCAGCTGTTCTGTGCCTTCCTCTGTGCTTGCTTGCACAAACCCTGAAAAGGGAGCAGAGCCATCCATGGACTAAGCCTGCACCAAGTGGGCTCCTACCCAAACAACTGTGGATTTTCTGAAAGTGCAATTACACATTCACTTAGGAACTATAGAGATACCAAAAAATATAAAAAGCTCTATTTATGTGTGAAATACCAAAGAACTGTTAGACTTAGCCTTCACATTTTCTTGTTTTGTGCTCTAGTTATGCACTAAATATTTGACCTGTTCAGGTATCTGTGACTCTGAGTGAAATACCATCTGTATTTCATGATCATTCAGTAAATAACTTCTGGCAGTGCAGTAAAAAGAGTCATAAACTGTGTGATTTATTTGATAAGGGAATAATGTTCTCCTTTGCAAACCCAGACTTTGATTTATCTGCACAGAATTTTTACCAGCATATACAGATGAGATTGATCATATTTCAAACATACTCTGAAGGAAAACTGGGGTGGGGCACTTAAGAAGAAACTTAAATTAGAAACTCAAATTTTGAAGAAAAAAGCTTGGGCAAATGTACAATAAATTGAACAGCAGAAGCAGAATTTGAACTCCTCACAGAAAAAAAACCCTTCCAACCCATCCTGTATGGAATGACAATGACTTAGCACTGCAATGGTTCTGTATGCTGAGAAGCATCTTTCATAAGTCACATTATATTGCAGATAATTAAAAATCTGATAACTTATTTAGTGGCAGGCATAATACTTGAGCATAGAAAATGGTACAGATGAATCAATCTCATGTTACAGATCAAAATATAGAAAGCAATTGAATAGCTTTTATTACTGCATGAAAATAACTTTGCCTCCCTCATTTAAATATATATATTTACACTTGTATATGTACACTGCAATTTACAAACAATTTAATAAAAAATAAGTTCCTAAAAAATTAATACTCGAGTTCTGAATATCTAAAGATAACTAAGTGTGTAAACTATCTGATAATTCAGGGTATATGTGATGAAAGAGAGCATTTAATTAGTATCAAAAACCAGAAAGTCCCTCAGGTCTAAAGTACACCTCTCAATGTTTACACGAAGAAAAAAAATAGTCTGAAAATATACAATTCCCTGGGCATAAAATTAACTAGAATATTTGCTAATTAAAGGTAACTGGAGACCCATAAGTACACTGAGGTGTGGTCTACTTCTGACCTGTTTATGAGGAAAATCCAAGGTAATTAAATTTCTATTACTTAAATGTTTCTCATTCCCTCTGCCCCCTTCACAGCTGGCTTCCATCTCAGATCTGTGAGTTCTCTGAGAACTGGCTGGTGTACTTTGGCATAATTTCTTTCCCCTGATTTCTTGGGGCTGCATCACTGAAAGCATGCAGTGTGCAGACTGCCCTTGGTGCCTAAACTCCTCAGCTACCCACCAAAGCAAAAAGGTCAATTCCACCATGGCAAAAGTCATCAAACCTTTTCTTAATCTTCCAGTTAATAAACTCTCAGAAGGGCTTCCTGCTTGTGACCCCTTGATCTCAACTCATATTCGAGTTCCCAAACCAAACTGAAATTCTGTAGGGACAAATACCCTGCCCCAGCCTGGAACAGCTGTGCTGACAGAACTCTGGATTTCCAGCAGCCACTGAGCATCCTCACTGTGACACCAGGTGTGTCCTGGGAGCCCAAATGGAGAAAGAGACTCAGACTACAGTAAATATTCATGCAGGTACTAGAAAGCCAGCACACAGGCCACCCTCCTTTCCAGCTCCCATCCCTGCAGGCTCTCTGTGGTCTCTCACCTTGAAGCTCCTGCAGGTTTGTACCTCCCCAGGGTCCAGCTGTGCACTCTGTGTGAGCAAAAAGCTAAATCAGGCCCCTCACATCTCACTGTCATCTGACATGGAGGAATTTTAACTGATCATTGCTCTTGTATTGCACTCAGCTCATACTTCTGCTTGTGCTATCAACTTTTATTCAGTTCTCCATAATATCTGATCCACCCAGCAAAGGTACATTTACTGTTCTGTGTCTTCACTGAGGCAGATGGACAGTTTCAGGCTCAGTTTTGTCACTGTGCCAGCACTTCCCTGCCTTCATCTCCTCTCCTCTCCTCTCCTCTCCTCTCCTCTCCTATTTAGAGCTCAGTAGGGCTCTTTTCACAGAAAAAATTCCTTGCACAAAACCATGAACTGCCATTAATAAATCTATTTGCCCTCATTTATCTTCACCTTTAATACAGAGCAAGTTTCTCTCAGGCAACTCAAAAACCAGCAAAGTCTAATTGCAATTTACCAACAAGGCTTTTATTTCTAAAATATGTTATGTAGATAAGGAATACTTGAAAGCTTAATAACTTCTTACTAGATCAATGATAACACATAAAGGTGTTTGCCTTTTTAAGGGGAAAACCAAAGGTTTTTAGGCTCCAGCCTCATTTCCTTTGAATAATTTTTCAAAAATTAAAAAAAAATTATAGAAAGGCTTTATTTAGTTTTAACAGGGTCAACAGACCAAAGGAAAAATGAAAATGAAAAGAAACAGCTGGTACCAGAGTGGGGGAGGAAACAAACCAAAAAGCAATGTACACTTGAGAGTCATAGGCTTTTTACTATTTGAAACCTCAGTTTTATCCAACACTTGGCTCAAAAATCATGCCTGTTTTAAAATTGGGTGTTCACTTCCCCTGAATGGAGTCTGAATTCAGCCTGGCTAAGCTCAGACCCTGTTTATATTGACCACCCTGCAGCTGTTGCCAGGCTCTGGCTGAGCTGGACTCTTCCATTTCCAATTTTGCCACCATTTCAGCACTCGAGGGATTAACAATATGACACTTCTCAAACAAGTGACAAATTCTGAAACAAGAAGGTCAGATGATCTCAGAACTATCTCAGTATCAAGATAAAAATGTATTTCCATGCAGATTTTTATGATAGCTGTCTTTATTTCTTAAGGGGATTGTCCCAGCTTGACTGAAATGACACTCTGAGATATTCAGCAAAAAGTGAATGTGACCAGTTCTTGTACTGGTGGGTCACCCCTGTCAGGCTGTCTTGATAAACAGAAAAGTCTGTCAGCACAGAGCAGAGAAGGTTTCTTTCAAACTGAGCACACTCCAGAGAATACTTTTTGTCTGAAAGACTGATGTTTAAGTTATCTTCATTAACAATACTGAAAATTTTAGTGGGAATTGCAGGAGAAAAGAAATTAAGAGCATTACATTTTATGTGGTACAGAGTCTGGCACATGCTCTCAGAATTATACCAAAATATCATATCAATTAAACATATAAGTGTTTCCTTCAGCTGTAGGCATTATCCTAACTCCTTGGGCAAGCTCAAGAAAATGTTTCTCTTAAGGGTTTGTCACATTTTCAGAAGTGTGCAGCTCACAACAATGCACAGATGGATAACATTCAAATTTTAAATAGTTGCAGGTAAAATCTTTTTTTTAAAGGCCTGAAAAGACAGCTTAGTGAAACTTACATATTCTTCTGTACATTTTTTCCCCTAAAATTACAATACTCAAAAATTCTATTAGATTCAACACAGTATGGAATTTTAAAAGTCTAAGTTCACAATTAACACTGACTCCAACATTAAGTGGTTTACCCCTACCAATTTTAGTTCAGAAATGGAGACAGGATATAAGAAAATACCATAATCAAAGATACATTGAAAGAAGTAAAATTCTATTGAATTTCAATGCGTTGAGTTGGGCTTTTTATTCAAAAAACAAAACACTATCTTGTGGTAACTTTTCCCCTCAAGTTTGGACCTTGAAGTGCTGGCAATTTTTTTCAGTATAGTTATGGAGTGAAAAGGAGTAGGAACTGCAAGTTACTCCAAATATTTTTCCTAGAGCTCACCAATGCTCAAAAAGACAGACTGGAACGAAAAATAGGATTTTGAGTCTTTACCACTACTTTGTTTATGTCTGTGAATAGAGGTCCCTGCATCAGAACATCCCAGAGTAGGAGATTGCTGCAGCAGTGTCACCGGGCTGCACTTCCAGCACTTTAACACAGGTGTTGTTCTGTGTGCTGGCAAAGCAGGAGGAAGCCATGCAGGTGGCTTTTCCCTGGGAGCCTGAGTGCCACCTGCCAGTCCACAGCTTGGGTTACTCAGCCTCTCCTAGGTCCAGAGGGGAAATACTGGATCAGCTGCTTTGGGCTCTTAAAAGGGCACAGTCAGGATGCTCCAAGGGCAGTGCTTGGCCCTGGGGTTTGTTTCATGCAGCTTCTGGTGCTTTTTTGGAGATCACAGTCTGTGACTCCATGGAGTACATCAGATTATGCTCTCCAGCTGTCAGGACTTCCCATGGAAAGAGCAGTAATAAGATGCAATAGTCAAACCCAGAGACAATTTGGCAGAAGGCTTGGAGGAAAATACCTCTCTGTGGTCATCACTGCTCCTTCAGATGCCACTGGAGTAACCATGAATTCAATGAGGCCTGAGTTTAACTGGCCAGTGTTCTGTGTTACTGCTGGTTCATCCCTTGCTGAAATTGTTTTAATGACAGTCTCTATAAATTTATTATAGAAGTCACCTAGCAAGGTTTTCATTTTCACTAGACATGTTAGCTCTAAAACCATGAGACTATCAGACTTTTTGTTCAGAAAGCCTGCACAGAAACCAGATTACAAATATCAAAATAATTGAATTTACTCAGGTTAGTGTGATAATAAAGTTTTCTGCTTTATGTAAATTCCTATAAAAGCCAGACAGACCAAGTAATCACTGATGATATTGCCAAACACTGCCAAGCACAGAGGCACCATCATATTAATAAAGTATTTCTGAATTGCTTCATCCTGCAAAGAACAGAAGTGGAGCATGGATGAAATAGATATCAGCATTCACCAAACTGGAATACCTAATCCCATTTCAAAAAATCACAGTTAATTCACTTTTCCATCTAAATAAGTACAGAAGCTAAATACAAACAAGATTTGCTGTACATAAAAAAATGCATTTTATACCACTAATTCATGTCAATCAATTTCAGGCAATGATAAGGGGTTTTCAGAGTCTATATGATTTTACCTAAGAGCAGACCTGCTGATTCAGTGGCAATTGTTCTCAGGATTATCTCTGATTATTACAGATCCAACAAAAAAAACATATGGACCAGAACTCAGAGAAATGAATTAATATGAGTGAAACTGAACCAGCAGCTGCAGAATGAAATTCTGTCCAAATATCTTCCCAGGGAATGACTTTATAAAGTATTAATAGAGTGAGCCCACTGTGGCAATACAATATGAATCTATGCCAGAGGAATATGAAAAGGTGCATCTTCCCAAAATAGGGCAAAGAGAACCTTTTTCTGTCTTTTTAGCTCCAAGGAAATTGCATCCAGTGGTGAGATCCCAGTCATCAGATTGTTACTGTGGGAATACTGGTGGCAGCCACAGTTTGCAAGAAATCTTTCAATACAATGGAGCAATAATATAAATGGGGAGGAAGGGAGAGTTTCAGAGCAGCCCTGTGTGTGTACTTGTTATTCTTGCCACTTGCTGTGAATATCACTGGGAAAGGTCACTTGGATTTAGCAGTTCACAGCATCATGAACTGCTGGCTCAGATAAAGGCATTAGACTGTGGAAGATGATAATATGTTCTTCCTTCTCTAAGATATTAATCTCAGCTACACCTCTTGATCTCTAGACAAGAATTTTAATTTGCCCAGCAAGGATAACACTGAACCCCATCAAAATATTTTCTTTTGATAGCAGAGCACTATCACAGAAAAGCCTTTTAATGGCCCATTTAAATCCTACTGTTTACAGCAGATTAGTGCAGTCAGGCCTAAAGACACTCACTATCCCATAATAATAATCATGTGGATGCTCCCAAAAATCACCTCCACAGAACTGTGTCTGGCAGAGACCTGAAGGCTGCTCGTTACCATCACCATACTTTCCATGGCTCACATCACTTGACAAATTGATGTGATAAATAAATTGGGCTTTCAGCTTGTTTTCCCTTTATCCTGTACTGCTGTTCTTGAAACAACTCATTTTGATCCCCTCTGCAAGGAGGTGATGGCAACACCCCCAAAGGGTGGGGAAATCCAGCACTGGCCTTGGGAAAGAGCTTCCACTTCTCCCACAGCTCCTCTGTACAGACACAAATTCCTGGTTTAATACACAGGTTTCCTAGATTTCCATAATGATTCCTGAAAATCAGTGGCTCAGGCCACTGCTATAGCCTTTAGGAATGCAATTAAGCGGATCCAGATATTAAAATTACAATTTATTTCATGTATATTTAGCTGCAAAGTGAAATATTTTAATGCAAGATATTTTACAACATTCAAAATTTGTGAAGCAGGGATTGAGGGTTTGATACATGCTTGACAAGACTAAGCCAAGATTTCAGTGTACATTAACCACCCAAGGTAGCACTTTTCCTACCAGCTGCAATATTTTCTGTGTTCCCAAAAAAACTCTTCAGGAACAGCAAAATTACTGGGGTTGTGTGGAAGCATGATCCTTAAATATTAAAAAAAACCAAAACAACAAAAACAAAGGAACAAAATCCAAAACACAGAAACAAAATATAAAGACTATATATAAAGAAAATGTATTATGATTTTCCTGGCCTTACTGCTTTTAGATTCAGATGATTATTCCATCAATGTTTCTCAAGTGAAGATCCAAAAAAGAAATAAAATATAAGACCTATAGCAGAGCTGCCTTCTGTTCTCCATGTGTGAAATTTTCAACATTTTAAGAGCTATCAAAATGTGTTTTAACTATTCTCACTTCTTTCCCCAAATCAAGAATAAATAATGAGAAACATTTTGAATTTTTCCCTTTAATCAGTGAAAAATCAGTCAAATGCTCTAACACTATTTAGTATCTGGCTGTAACATAATTAGCATCTCAAGCAATACCAAATGCAATTAAAATGTGCTTCTAAGCATTCACAGCATGTAAAGTAATTTCTTTTGTATCTTTATGTTCTAATAGGAAAGAAGAAAAATATTTCTGTGCCAAAAAGTACCAAAGGAAAAGCAAATCATTACAAAGCTGTACAAATGAGAGACTTTGAAATGTGTTTTAGCATTTCTAGATTAATTTCTTTGAGCAAGGTCTAGTTACCAGTTGCAAGGTCAAATTGGTTTTTGTTTAGCAACCTGCCCTGTTAGATAAATACCACTCCAGTGAAACGTGAACAAGCCAGAAGTAGTTTAGATAATGGCTACTGTGATTTTCAAGAACCCTATAGAAATTACTCCCTGGGTTTTTTTATATCAGAGAGCTGAAATGGAAGTAATTGCATTTTTTGAACAGGTATTTGCATCAAGAGCTGTAATCACAATTAATATAAAAGTGTCTGCTGGACTTAAAATCCATATAAAAGGGAAAAGAAACACTAGAAGCTTTCCAGGATTCCCTGTCACCCAACAGCAACAGTGAGCAGCAGCAGGAAGGAACTGTGGAGGAACTGCCTAAATGAGACACAGCCTGAATTATGTTTGCTTGAGATTTATCTGTTTACACTGGGCAAATTTGAGCAATGGATTGTTAAAATATCTAGAATTCACCCAGAGGAAAAAGCCAAATTTGACAATTGTACCCCTGCTCCTACCAATATTTAAATATTTACAGACATTTGGGGAATCTTTTTGAAGCAGCTTTTTTTCTCACTGCATTTCCAGGCCTTACATACACATCCCAGCCAAATTTTATCATCAGTAACCCTGAAGAAAATAAAAGAACTAATTTGATGACATTATTAGATAATTTAGAGCCATGTTTCTAAAAGTACTACAGTGCCTTAAAAATCTGGCTCTCTGTGGGAAAAAACCAAACTAACACCCCAAAAGGCAGCTGACAGGCCAGTACAAAAAGGTTTTGGAAGTGAGAAGTATCCAAATGAGAATCACTGCCCTGATACCATGTGGCTTTGCACAGCAGAAGCAGCTTTTGGGAACACTTGTGTGAATCCTTGCCTTGGACAAGAACAGTGTGTGATTTCACAGAACTCATGACACCTTAGGTAAAAACTTATTGAGTCACCCACAACATTTAATAAAAGTTGCTGAGAGGCTTATTTTCAAATCAGTAGTGAATTTGACATTCACCATATGTTCACACACAGCTTTCATCACTGTTTGAACAGTATAAAAACTTCCCATAAAGCTTCACTAATTAAATTAAAATAAAAAATGACAAACAGGATGAAGAGCTGACTGTTTTCATAAGCCCAAACTAGGCTAAGTATTTATCTTAAATCCTAATAGCACCATCTGATGGAGGATCACCACAACACTACAGAAGAGATTCAAACTGTGCTAGACATTCATTTGGAAATGTCTTAATATATTTCCTTTTTTTGTGTACTAAACTGAAAACATAAGTATACAGAATAGTGGTGATCTGCTAAATAAACCTAAAGCAGATTATGACATTTTAAGTCAATAAAAGTTTTTGATTTAGTAGGAAGCAAATCCAGGCTGAGGTTAAGCCGAAGAGAAGAAAAGCAATTTCTTTCCAGACACCTCTTTTATGAGTCTGGATAATAAATTTAAGCACATCTGGTATCCAAGTCAAGTCTTTATTGCCCTTAAGCACACAGGTTGCCCACACAGGATAAAGTATAAGTGAAGAATAAACATTTGTGCTCCCTTAAAGGATACCAAGTAGAGCAATATTTTTAATATGTGGTTCACTAAATATCAGAATGGTGTAAGAGAAGAACACAGGCATCACAAGGGCAACTGGAGGAGAAATCTGAGGGGCAGAGAGCTGCATGCAAGACATACCAAGGATTTAATCAGGAGAATGTTATACAACAACTAAATTATATGAATATAAGTAGTTACACATTTAAATGAGTTGGGATTACAGTTTCAGATAAAGAGAATTTACTCTGCTTTGCAGTATCAGGTGGCATTCCAAATCAAAGGCTCCCCATCCCAGCTCATCCAGGAAAAGGAAATTCACCAAGAACAGCCCTTCCCTTTGGCAACCCTAAGTTTGGACATTCTCTCTATTGCCAGATTAGTTACTCAATCCTTAAATACCTCCATACATATGGAGAAATTGGCCCAATCCTTCAGCTTTTTTACTTTCTATAATGCTTGGGCAGTATCCTTCAATCCATTGCTTCTACCAGACGTGAAGCGATTCCAGTAATGATCCCTTTTTATTTTAGCACAAATTTTCCCTCTCCCATTCTCTAAAAGGTCAAGAAACTAAAAAGTTACTTTAACTTTGAAGATGCACAACTTCAATACGCTTTTCCCCTTTACTGTGCTGCAACCCCAAGAGTAAAACTGTGAGTCCAAGCCATCTGCTCCACTATCAACAGTGAAAACCAATGATCTGATGCAGGACCTCGTTAGCATAATGCTGTTAATCATCAGAGCAGTACTAAATAACAGCTAAAGGGGGGGAACCAAAAAAGCAGTGACAGGTGCTTTAGGCAGACTGGACAGTGGAAAATGTAGAGGAACCTAGAAGGAAGTTAGTTAATTAACTGTTCCTGCAAGGTCAGATGACCATACACGAGCTCTATCACTGCCTTGCAGAAACAGGGTGGATTTTAGCTGCCCCTAATCAGACTAATCTGAATGGGAAGCATTTTGATCTGTTGACTTCTGAGATTAGGAACACCTTTAGTTCCTGGCCTATACCCTGAAGAGAAGAAACCTACATCATCCAAGGAAATCCTGATATTGTTATTGAACTGCTTTAGAGCAAACGAATGCGAGAAGTGTCCACAGACACTGTGGGGCAGCTCACAGGACTGGATGGACACAGGCTGTTCAGCAAGGACAGGCCAGGAAGGTGAGGAAGGACCTGTCCTGGGTGTGGGATGGCAGCTGGAATGTTGGAGCTCTGCCTGGGGAAGGGGATGACCCAGGGAGAGCTCCTGGGATGGGGGTAGGGGCAGAGCACCAAGGCACAGATGGTGGTGGGTGCCTGCTGCCCACAGCCTCGTCAGAGAGAAGCAGTGGGTGACACCTTCCTCAGACAACTGAAAGCAGCCCCACATTTGCAGATCTTGGCTCCCCATGGATACTTTATCCACCCTTGTATCTGCTGGAAAGGCAAAATGGCACCAGCAGGCCAGGAGGTGCCCGACTTTTGGGATGTGTTGAGGACAACCTCCTACCACATCTGATCGAGGTCCCTGCTGGACCTGATACTTGCAGAGACCTGGCTGGGGATCTGCATGTGGTTAAAATCTGAAAGAGGGACCCAGAAATGCTGTAGAATATCTGATCTTGGAGGAACTCAAACTTGACTGGACAAGACTCTGAGCAATTCAATCTGATGAACCTATCTTTGAAAAGTGGTTTGGATTAGAAGACCTCAAGAGGTTCATTTTAACCAGAGCTGATTTTTTGTTCAGATAAATCTAATTTTAGAAATGTTTTCCAGAGGCATTTCATTCTTCAATGAAGTAGAAGTCTCCTAAAATGTGCTTTAAGAAAAATAATTTACCAGCAGGTTTTTGTTGGAATTATTCCTCTGACTCTCAGGACAGACAACAAAACAAACAAGCAAGTTTCTTCACAGTCCTACCTTTCTGAAACCAAGGACACAAAATGTTAAGAAATGAGATAACTGATTCCACACTGCTGGCTTCTGAGTATTTTGTAGTGTGGAAATTACAGACATGAGAGTGAATTCTGAAGCAAAAGACAAACATAAGTAAAAATAATGGAGAGAAAGAGAAGGGAGACCAGGACAGAAAGGCTGAAGGCATTCTCGTTCTGCCTGTTTTGAAAAGCAGAACCCTCCAGTGGGACATAAAACCAGCCAACAATAGACCTTGGAGTGTTTGGAACCCAGCACACCTGCTGTTCCATCAGTTCCTCACGTCCTCTTGCACAACCTTCCTGAAATAAATGTTTCCTGCTTTGCATTCACAGGACAAAGGAAAATGGGACATATTTTTGCAATAAAAATTTAAAAGGCTTGTTACAGCTTTTTTACTGCCTTTTGTATGCATTGATGTTTATGCTTCATTACTTTAATTTTTGGGTTTTTACTACTGTTAGTGCCCTGAAGTTAAGGTGGTAAACTACAAGCTTTTAAAACAAGCAGATGCTTCCTTACAATGGGAAAAGTCTGCAGCTATGCTTTATGCCAAGAATAAATTTTAACTTTTAATAGCTTTCAGAAACAGAGTCCCTTTTTTTGAAGCAGGTATAAAATACATGAATTATTTAATATCTGCAATTCATTTAAGAGAATGGAAATCCTTTCCAGACTTGCTATTAGCATGGTCACTAATGCATCAATAAGAGCATGAACAGGTCAAAATCATCCTTGTCATGAGTCTATTGACTTTATTGAAGTTCTGTAAAAAAGAGTATTAATTACCTGAACTGTGCAAGAACTTAACATCTGCAGTTTGTTTTCAAACTTCACACAGAATACAATATATTTTAAAATACACAAAAACATTAATTTCACCAATAACATTTTTTTTTCAGATCTACACATTTTAAAGCAGAGTATGCACAAGCTGTGGTGCCAAATATTATCCATGCACAATAAAATTCAGGGAACTACTTTTCATGAACCCTATAAAGATGAAAAACTGTGTGACCAAACTAAAACAACAACAACAACAGAGGAAATGAAAAATAAATTTATAGTGTTCTGTAAGTTAAAAAACTCTTTTCACCTTTTAGCAGTTTTCCATCTGTGGGGAAGATTTAACTTTGTCACAAACCCTGCTTGTTCCTTTTGTCAGGTTCTATTATTTTTGGCAATGTGGCAAATATTAATATTGTCTTTGCATAAATTAGCCCTTAGTTTATTTATTTACCTATATGTTTTGCTCTGGCAAAAAGGTTGTTTTCTACTGATCTTATCAAAATATGACTACAGAAAAATATTAAGGAATTACAAAATTATAAAACTGTTCATTCTCTGATCATTATTTTCAAAAATTATTACTTACCTCCTTCCAAAAGCCATTTGACACTGGACAAACAAGATTTACTGACTATGAATATATAAAATGTAAAATAACTCAGTTTTGGATAACTTTATAGTTTGATTATTTTGCAATTTGTACTATGTATAAGATCAGTTCCTGAAATTAATACTGTCAGAGACAAAAGCCCTCAAATGGCTCCTTTTTGTTAGTTGGAAATTAAGACAAAATTCAGTTTCTTTAAATAAATTACAATCTCTAAGGAGAAAATAATTATTAATAATTTTTAAACATTTGTAAGATCAGAACACAGTGATATTATAAAGCCAGAGAGGTGACTTTTACCAGCATTATCTACTTCAGTCAAGAGTTCTGTAGCTCAGGGCACAAAGGCTGCCTTGACTTGTTTCCAAGAAAACACTTTATTGACTGTTTTTTCCCCATTATATCATTCAACTGACTTCAAGTCCACAATTTTTCTTTCATGGAGCCCAGAATGAGCTTATGAAAGATTTACAATAATGATAAAGAAGCTTTTCCCTCAGAAGAGAAAGCTGAAGGAATCCAAATGATGCAGAGAAGTGAACATCACCCAGAGCAGAGAATTGTCATTCCAGGGCCTCAGCTGAACCATGTGGGACCCTAAGCTGATACCTGGCAGGGCTCATTTATAAGATAATTTGAAATTTAAAAAACTAAATTGCCCTAAAACCCACTGTTGAGTAAATAATACCAAGATACACAGTTTTGCCCCCAAGATTTTCTATTTCCTAAGGACAGGTGAGTACAGTGTAACAAGATATCAATCTATGGTTAAATAGTAATAATCACAAATGCAACTATTCCTTATGACAGACTAATCAATTTTGTGCATTTTCTTTGCATTGTACATTTTGCATCTATTCTAGGTTTTAATATGAGACTAAGATATATTGACTGTGAAGTGCATATATTTCTATTTAGAAAATAAATCCATACAATGCCAAGTTTTTGAAAATATTTTATAAAAATAACAGAGGCATGCAGGATTTTATCATTGAAAACTGAAGTATCTTGAAAAAGTAGATCATATCCTTTCAAAATTACCTAAGTATATTTTAAGTTTCCAATTTTTTTGTCCATTAGAGATCTCTGGGTATTGACTTTAACACTCAAAACCAAAACATCTCACAAGGCAAAACCAGTATTTACATAATTAAATTCTCACATTAGCTTTCAAAAATATTGGCTCATTTTCCTAAATTCCCACCCCATGGGCCCCCTTGGCCCCATACTATAGGTTTTATATTCCTTATTTAATGCACAGTGGCTGATCTCTGATAAACATTTATCTGCACTGCCAAGATGTGTGAGAAAACTCATCCTTCAGTAGCTGTGAACTCGTACTCAAACAGATGGAGCACATTGAAATTCCAATACATCTCAAGATACTGAGGTCTTTAATTTAGTGTATTCCATAGTACAGTGACAAATAGTGAAAACAGTATCCTAAAACCAGAATATTTTCAATTTCTTCAAGGCTATAAATTTCATTTAGTTTTTTAGAACAGATCCATTTTCAATTTGCAACTCAGGGGAAGATAAGGAAGCCTTCAGAATATATAACACTGTTACAGAAAAGAAATTGCTATTTATTCTTAAAACCTTTCTACATTTTGACAAAGACTATAAAAAAAACAGTCATCATTTTAGAATTCCTCCAAAATTTCACTTGAAATTATTAATAGATGCTGTTCTGTCTTGAAGCGGGATCCTGATTTTGAGTCAAATAACTGTAGAAAACATTGAGGACCAGGCAATGTAAATCAGAGCATCACTGAAAGTGGGATGCCTCTGTCAGGCAGACAGAGCACTGCAGTGTGCTGAAATTTCCTCTCATCTGTCATCCTTAGATGTAAATCCAGATGGGAGTATTTCAAAAGCAAAGACAACAAGTAGGAAAATGAGATGGGAAACAAGGAACAGATCATAATTTGAACGTTGCTATTCATGCCTTCAGCAGCTCACAAGATAAAAATGAAATGTGGATAGCTTGCTGACATGGTTCTATTTTACTTGAAAAAATAGCCCTGGATCTCTGATTAATTTACATGTCAGACAGCACAAACAGAAAGAGGAGATTTTGAGAGGAGGAGCAACATGTCCTTAACAAGCTTATACATCAACATATTTTATTTCACATGAAAGATCCTTTTTTAACTTTGACTAATTAGTACTGACAACAGCAGAGATGAACAAGGAGATTAAAGTCACCCCTTTTAAACTACTTTTGAACAATGACAAGGTCAGAACCAGCATAGATTTAGGTGATACATATAAAAAAGGCTTCATCTCATTAAAATAAATTACCTCAATTATTTTTTCCTATTTCCAATATGCAACTAAATTTCATTTGTTATGATTTCTGCATAGCATCAAGAAAATAAAGAACACTGGCTGTAAATTCAATCTGTTATGGCATTTACTTAAAGATTCAACAAAATGCAGAGAAACACTGTTAATGTACTACAAAATTAAGAAAATTTCTGTTGGGCTACATAAGCTCTCAGGCATCAATTAAATCTGCAAAAACCAGAAAACAGCTTTCTTTGTGGTCACTCCAACTTCAGCTGCTGTACTAAAGCTGAAGATAAGTACATGAAAAGCCTGTCCTTGAAACAGACAATAGTTGATATTTGCCTCTTCTCAGCTCTTTAGGTTCTGTCTAATCACTTCTACTATGAAAAATATGATTATTCCAATTGGTCAAGGAGTTTCCTTTCAGAAACACCAGATGCAATCAAATCAGTTCTGGCAATCTAGCCTTATTATTCATAAATAAATTCTCTAATGGGTTACCTTTCTGCAATAATTGATTTTAAACTGGAAGAGCTATCAGCTGAAGGGAACATGACTCATGAGAGCCAGGTGTTGTCCCATGGCAGCAGATGACACACAGAACCACTTTCCCTGTAAGCTGCTGTGCCTGGAGACACCTGGAGAAATAACCTCTTGATCTGGCTTTTGGACTGCAAATAAGTTGCCAACAACAGAAGTATTCTGGTGAAGTTATAGCTACACAGAGCACAACAGAGCAGAGCAGAAAAAAGCTAATGGTGTTCATTACTGGATCATTGCACTGTCTTTTGGCCTGAGAAGTTACCTGATGCCTAAAGCCACGCTGGGTAATTTCCCTGGGGAGAGAGGAGGATTTGTCAATGAGTCTGACATTTCTTTTCTCCAGTTTTACTCATTCTAGGAAAAAAAAAAGATGAAAAGATCCTATTTCCCTGAGGAAAAAGTAGCACAATCTATTTCCCTTGCTGGTATTTTTCAAATCTGCCTGTCTGCTTCTGTCTCACTAGTGGAATTACCAGTTGAGGTTTTTCAAAAACTGGTTATTAATTTTTTATCATGGCTGAAGTGAAGTATAAAAATAGCTAACAATAATAGAGATTGTGATTCTCTCAAACCAAAAACATGAGAATTAAATTTTTTAATCAAACTTACAAATTAATTTGACCAAAAATAATTATTTTGAAGATATGAAGATTGACATCCAGCTCACTCAGGATAAATGCTAAATACAGCCTTTTTCAATGTGATATTTTTTAACCCCCACCCCAGATTGTGCCATGTTTTAGGACTACTTCCTCTCCAGATCTTCCTTTGCAGTTCCTGTTTGGAAGCCAGCAAACCTTTCTTCCTGCTTTCTGAGTCCAAAACATTTATATTTGGCCTTCCTACAGCCATACTTTTTTTGTCACTATAGTTGTGCTTCCTTTTGGGATGAGCCAATGACACCCTCTCAGCTTTGGTGCCAAGCTGCATTTTCCCTGCTCCCCCTGGCTTCCAGCTCCCCATCTGTGGTACCACAACAAGCAAGTGCTCCAAACCTTGCATTTGCAGCCTGTTCTCAGGGAAGTCTCTCACTCCCCCTGCCTTACTTTCTGCTCAATCTTTGCTTCCTGTTGGGTGATTTTTCCTGTTTCTCCTATTACAAAAATCATGCATCATTTTATTAATTTAATCCCAATATGTGAACATGAGGAAAAAGGCAAAGCTGAGAACAGCAATTCACAGTTCATAATGCCGAAATCTCCAGGCTTAGAAGAGGGAATAATTAAGGACTGAATAATCTGCAGCATGAATTTAATATCCAATTGTATAGAAACACACAGAGAAAGCCCTCTTCATCTTTTCCTCACAAAAAGAAATCAGTGTCCAGCACTGAGAACTCTGGCTGGCTGCATAACCATCAGAAGCCTCATGCAGAACAACCTCAGGGAAATCCTGCATGGATGACACCCAAGGATTTATTCTTTGAGCACATCTTCTGATCTGAAAAACATTCCACCACACTGGGCAGGTTTTTACAAAACACTAAGAGTAATACTTTTTCTATTTTCCTAGCTTGCTTTGACGACCTATTGATTTACTCAACTGGTTTCCTGAAACATCTGGGGCAAACAGATATGGCACCAAACTATCTTGTGGAGACAGGATTAAAGCTGAACCTTTCAAATTGATGTTTCATTCCATGAGATCTGAAAAGGATGTGCAGGTTTCCTCTGACAAAGGTATCAGTGCAGTTCAGCCAGGAGGAGCTGCAATGATGAATCTCAACGGGACTCAGGAGCCCTTTATGTGATTTTATCAGTTACCAGCCTGTGAGTGACTCCATCTGAGGGCTGGGTATAAAGGCAGAATCTCTGTGTGATCTTGAACAGCTGCTCATGTCACAGAGTAAGAAAATGAGTGCTCAGGAGCTCGAGGCCTTCATGATCTGAATATGCACAACTAATACAGACAGCAGAAACTCAGACTCACCAGTGTTACTGAGCAGCTCAGTGCAGGTTCTTGGCATCCTTTCAACAGGGCTGTTCTTCAGGGAGGAGCAGCTCCCAGGATGTGCCCAGGGTTCCTTCAAGAGCAAGCCAGGGAAAAGCTCATTAATGTAAAGGTTTCCAAGACATAACTGGGACTTGTTGTAGCTACACACTCTGGCCTAACACAATACAGACATAACCTTGTCTCATGTATCAGGACTAACCAATGCATTAAAACTGCATCAGGTTCTATGTTCCTGGTGTATTGGAATTAAATTAGAAAATGTAAGTCAGAGCTTCAGGAGAAGAGAAACAGAGAACTAAATAAAAGACTGGGAAAATGGGCAATACATGGAAAAGAGCCCCTGTCTAGTGGATTGCAAAATAAAACACAACTGTTTCAGTACTCACAAACAACATGGCAGGAAATTACTTACAGGGTCAGTTAATGAGACTTTTCTGAAAGAATTTCACTAGGAATATAATATGTTAAGAATATACTGTACCTTTATTTTGGAGCAGTTTCTTCAGGGACTGAGGACATTCTATTCTAATTTGAGCATTATCACCCTTCCCTATGATTTTGGTCTCCCTGGTCTCTCATGGACAAGGCTAAATGGAGTTCAAGAGGTTTTTTCTAACCATGGAAACTTTAGTTTCCCTTTGGAGATGCTCTTCCTTGTTAAGTTAAAACAGACTTTTTATAGGCTTACTTTCTCTTCAGATTTACTTTAATGACTTAAGAACTTTCTTCTGCTTTGAATAGTAACATTCCTTGAAAGTTGTTCTCTCAAACAACATGAATTTTTCCCTCCCCTTTGTTCCTGTTTTCTTGCTGACAGCACCCCTGTTTGTCAAGTATTAAGCCACTGTAACATGTGGCGAATGGGCACTCTAATTTTTGAGTAAGTGATAAATTAACTAAATCTACCCAGAAGAAGCAGATAATTTTCTGATACTCATATTCCATCACAGTATGAAAGTAGATCAATCTTGCCACAGTCTTTAAATTTCATCCATGCCTTACTGAAACTGGTGTTTGCATTAACATTTGCTCTAGCTTAGTTTGCCAAGTCATACATTAAGAATTACTCCTGGAAGTTGAATTATGCTTCACTGGCTTTCCAACACTCAATACAAGGCTCTGAAAAGCTCTGTGCAAAGATTGAATCTCTGCTCCCTCCTCAGTCTGGTATGATCAGCCTCAGACACAGACCCAGTGCCCTGCAGTTGTACACTGACCCCTCACAGCCACAGGAATTATGGGGTTAATGAAGTGATTTTTCCTAACACCTCCAATTTTACCAACACAACTTCTCCCAAACAGTAAATACCAAATACACCTGCACTTCCACTGGGTTTTGAGACCACTGGGAAAATGCACACACTGAAACACTAAAACCAGGTGATGCTGCTGTCACCCAGCAATCTCTGGGCCACAACCACAAATATCTCATTTAGCACATGTTGTTTATTCATGGTAAATTCTTGGCAGTGAACTGCATTCTACCTCTGACAGAATGTACCCAGCCCCTGCCTACAGCTGCAGCTCTAAAACCTGAGTCACAGATACAGAGCTTGCTCCCACAGTTTTATCCCAGAAAAATACCCCTGAAACCAACGGAGTTTTGCCAGATTAGAAAGAGCAAATAAATACATCTGGCAGAATCTGGCCATGCAACACCTACTATCAACAGAAAACAGTGGTGAGAGAGGAATATGTGTTATTGCTTTTCCAGCTAAAGGTCTGAGGTTCAGAATGATAAAAACCTCCTTATCCCTTTCCAAGAGATTATGGAAAGCATACACAGCTTGCCTTTTCCACACAGCTAACTGCTGCATTGCACACCTTTCAGCCATTCAGTGGAAAGAGATAAGTTGTCAGATTTTACTATTTACATATAAATAGATATTTTATGTCCAGATAGTGAAGTACAGGAAATCACCTCTGAAATGCCTATGATCAAGCTCTATTTCAGAATCAAACAGCCTGGTTCAGATTTTCTCTTTTCTGCGACCTGTTCAGTCAAAAGTCTCTCTTCCATGCTTCAACACTTTTCAGCTGCTCAGGCAGATCTATTTAATTTCAGAATGTGCACAACAACACAGCTTTGCTAAAACAATCTTGGTCTTGATCAAAGAACAAGTCCTAGGATGCATTATTACCTAGTAACAGGTTGAGTTTCAAGAGTGCAGTTTCAAAACTAATTCTGCCTTTCTGAATTTAAATGCTTGTGATCATGTGCAGAAAACAACAGTGCATTATTACAGCCAGCATTTGCTACATTTCAAACTGTTCCCCTGCTCCAAGACAAGCAAGTCATGTGTTCAAATAACTCAGTAAATAGATGCTTGGCTGCTGCCAGATTCTGTGCCAAAGCATAAACCCAGCATGGACCCAAATGGCAGTGCCTTTTCTAAGTGCCTCATCCATGCTAAAGGAAAGCTGGTGGGGCACCACAGAGGGTGGGTTGGAGTGTGCATGTCCTGCTCTTTCCCAGCATGTCTGAGGGACTGCAATTAATGTCCTTATGTGTTAAGGTAACTCAAGGCCACTGGGTCCTTCAAGTTTTGTCACTGAACTTTATAATTTTTCAATTATACACAACCCCCCAAACTGTTCTCAGGGCTAAGATTACTCTGTTCAGACTCTGAAGCCATTGCTATTTCAGCAGAGTTTTGTGTTGAAGCAGCACTTGCTGCTGTCCCTGATGCTACAGAGGACTGTGATTAGTACAGATATTGTTATTAATTGCTTTGGGAAGCATTCAGCAAAGTGTACACACTGAATTAAAACAAGGGTCCAGCTTGGCCCAGAGCTAAAATAGAAACTCAGTAACTCATACCTTACCTCTACTAACCAAACAGTCTCTCCTTTCACAAGTCAATAAAATGATAAAAGATTAATTGTGAAAAATACACACATCATTTTATTTCCTACTATAAATCAATGATAAAACTCTCATTTACTGCTTGTCAGAAGGAAAGTTTGTAACAAGTGGATGTGATGCTAAATCCACATATAAGATAACCTAACCTTTTCTGTCACTCAAAAAATGTTGTTTATTATTAGATGTGATGCTACATCCAGAAATATAATCAGTTTGATTGATAGCTCCAATTGTGAAAGTTGAACAGAAGCATTTAAAATAGACCTTGGTCCACACTGTAATTCTCATATATTGATACAAAGAGGAAAAAATCCAACAATTCAGTAATATTAGAAGAGTACACTCCTGGTGTTAAACAATTCCAGATGCCCAGAAGAACCACTGCAATGGGTCCCTTTGCTTAATCCACTGAACATCCTAAATTTACACAAAGAAAGAATAAATGTAAAATATGCCTTCAACCTCTGCTGGGAAATGGACATTTTAAGACAGATCCAAAACTGTGGGTCTAGATAGTGCTTCACCTTGGCAGAGCACCTTACTGGTGGTCACTTTGTGGGTTTCATGACTGATTCATATTCACATCTGCCCCTGTTGTGGGAGCCTGTATTTTTTGGAACATGAGTTTCCAATGTGCTCATGCAATGCAGAAATCCACTCTTCCACCCCTAGCTATCATGAACTGGCATGGCTTCACTGAAGCAAATCACCAAAAGCAAAGAGAAAGGAGAGGATCTTTTTAAAAATACATGATTCTGCTTTTCTCGCTCACACCTGTGGGGGAGAAGGGCAGAGCCACACCCTTGGCAGAGGAGTTAAGACAAAGGGAAAAGGGTGACACAGGAATGCAGGGATGTCCCTGTATCTCCAGCCAGAGCACAGCCCTCCATGTACAGACCCACTGCAACAAACTGCCTGCCTGTTCACACAATGCACTTAATGCACAATTAAATTAATATTTTTTGCCACTACCAATCACCTTCTGATGGTTCCCTCATCTCTGAATTGTTGTACTGCACCTCCCAGAGTCACTGCACTGACACATGTAGTGCCCACAGTACATCTGCAGGCGTGCAGCATGTGAGTGTTCCCTTTGCACACCAGATCTGCTGTCCCAGGACAAGGCATGCAGCCCCAGTGCCCCAGGCATGCAGCCCCAGAGCCCAA
>VZRX01016034.1:221669-257903 GCA_013398075.1 Notiomystis cincta | reverse complement strand
TATCTCATATATCTGCTAAACCAGCATATATAGATATTATAAACATATGTCTCTATATACACATATGCATATTGCTGTGAGGATATATTCCACATATAAGAATACATGTGCACACATAAATATAGTTAATTGCATCATGAAGATTTAGTTCATTGTTGATTAAAAAATCAAATGTAAAGAGGCATATTTATTCTTATAACTTTTTTTTTTCCATCTTAATGTTAAAGGAGTGTTGAATACATCAGCTAGGGACATTATCCTGTTAGTCACCACATTTAGATAATTCATTTGCAATATCCAATTATCCACTGTGTTAATGCCACACATCTGTGTGCAAACCCTGCCAATGAGATCACATTCACATTCAAAAAACACACTAGACTCGTACTACTGCAAAATAAATCCCCATCAATCCATCCAGTATTTTCAGTCAGTTGGTCTTTATACAGGAAGAGTACAAACATCACAAAGTCAGGCTTATTCACTTGAAGCATAAAGTAAAACCTCCTGCAATTATTTTTTGCCAATTTCCTGAATCCTCTGCACGGAAAGCAGAATTAAATATTTTGTATTCATTCTTCACCTTCCTATTTGATGTTCTGTACAAAACCTGAAGGTTAGAATTTTAAAAGATAAATGTTTCTAGCCTGTGTACATCATCATTTAGAGGTCAAAATAATGTTCAAGAATAAAGTGGAAAAAGCAGAAGTGAGTAGCATATGGGGAAAGATAAAATCTTTCTGTTGTTAGTCTGTTAATGATAAGAGAAAGAAGTGATTTCTTTGAGAACATTATAAAATAAGAGCAGTCATTACAGTAATTCTTACATAACTGAATAGTCATACTTGATAAATTTCCTCTTTTTTGTAATCAATTGCATGCTTAACTTTAAGCAGGTACTTTGCACATCATTTTCACTGAAATTAAAGTGAAAGTAGCAGTGAATTTAAAGGGAGTAGAAATATGCATGATATCAGACATTTGTGTTTGATTGTATGCATACAAGGAGTAAAATACAGCCTTGAATTTTGGACTGGGGCTAAGAATCAAGTAATAGACTGAAGTTGAAAGCCAAGAAAAAGGCTCCCAGTGAAACAGTGAGGGTCAGTAAACATAAAATACCAAATAAATCAGAAAATATGAGTAAAGAACACAGGAGAGCAGCAAGCAGATTATAGAAAAAGGAAGTTTCAATGAAGTTCAGCTGGGGCAGTTCTTGCCTAGGCAGGCAGAAGCAGAGCAGGCTGTGTGTCCTGTCACAGGTCCCACCCGTGGTGTCACCTGCCTGACGAGTCTCGTGCTGCTCCACAGCACAGCACAGCTGACAGGGCCTTCCCAGGCTTCCAGTGCCACATCTCAGAGCCAGGACAGGTAATAAACCTTGCTCTTAGTTGTCACTTTATTCCATCAACCTCAAACCACCATAAGTCACAAGGTAGGTCAGCACTGAACACAATCTCAAGTCACTTCAATGCTGCCAAGACCAGGAAGGTGGGTGTGCCTTGCCAGATGTTTGCTGGTTGGAGCTCACAGCTTGTCTACAGTGAATTAAACTCAGATATTTGAGTATGTAACAATCAGCAAGGTGACCTGAGGTCTCCATTCCCTCCTTGTGGAGTTTTCTAGTTCATGTCTTCTCTTCCACCCAAATACAAAAGAGAAGGCATGCTGGAACCCACAAGATTCTGGGTGAAACTCTGCTCAGCTCCATGACTCGTTTAGTAGGTAAGTCAGAAGAAAAAAATATGCACATAAGTTTTTTATTTTTGTGTGTCCTCTCTACAGCAAAGAAGAACATTATTGCTTTTTTTAAAAAAATGTTTGCTGAAGGCAGGACACAGCCCTGAATACAATAAAAGATGTAACCCAGTATATGAGAAAAAAGTTTAGTACAAATATAGTTTCTTCTGAAAAACAAGAAAATATAGCCAAAACAATATACTGATTTTTTTCCCAGGGGACTAATCATTCAAAATAATCCACTTAGCTGTTTTTAAATTCCTTTCTTTCTCCTTCTTTGCCCATCCTTTACCTATTTCCCCCCCTAACTCATAGAATTATCATAGATTGATAATTGTGGGCTCAACCCACATTTTTGCATAACTTATTTATTTAATTACCTTCTGATCAGATCAGTTTGCGAATCCCTCATAAGAAAGAGGTAACTTTATGAAAGCAGGATACTCTCCATCATGAAGGACAAAGGAAGCTGCTCACCTGACTTTTCAGAGGAGCATTCAGTCTGGTCTCAGAAAATGCTTTCAAGAAACCCAAGGACTTCAACAAAAACAGACACAAAAATTCATTTTTATCTCCTGTGGAATGCCATGTTACTAACTGAAAGTTGATTTTACCAGTGTTTACTATATATACCCTGATAGCAGAGGAGTGTCGGCTTATGACTGTTGAGATTAGGAAAGGTAAAAGGCAAAATTATTTGGCAAATCAGCACAGATCCTCTGCCATTACTCCCAGTGAAATCAAGGCTTTCCATCA
This sequence comes from Notiomystis cincta, assembly GCA_013398075.1. Taxonomy (NCBI): domain Eukaryota; kingdom Metazoa; phylum Chordata; class Aves; order Passeriformes; family Notiomystidae; genus Notiomystis; species Notiomystis cincta. The sequence goes on along the minus strand of VZRX01016034.1, from coordinate 255,407 downwards.
CATAAACATATCCACAGACATCAAATCCCCCAAAGCTGTTTCTGTGAAGTCCTGAAGTCCACATACATGGTTTTCACCTGAGGGCAGAACAAACTCTACAGTATGGGAAATGTATAAGAATTAAAATTAACAAGTTGAGAAGTAAGGACAAGCATTATATTCTTGCACCTATCAAGGAAAGCTTGGACATGAGGAACATGGTGAGGGGTAATTCATAGGCACACACTTCAACTCTCTTTCCAAGTAAAAAGAAATTTCATCTGAGCTCAGCCTCTGTGTACCTGACCGAAAATGCTGTGAATGGAAGCTGTGTAAAACTGAAGGGGTTTGATGTGCAGGAAGAACCAGGCAGGTGAGCTTTAAATAACCTGGTGTTATTCACTGACACAGCCAGGTGTATCAGTGAAATAGTCACACTTTTCACATTTAGGCAAAGACATCCTGTTTGTTCTGACAACAGGAAACAACAGTGTCTCCATCATATGGCTTGCAACCTGCTTCCTCAGATCCCACGAGGTGAATTGCTGTGGGTTAAGGGGTCAATAATCATTGGGCCATTGAGTAACAATGCAAAAAAAGGGAATTGTGCAAAGGAGATGACTGTTTAAATATAATTACAGAATTATTAAAATGCAAGTTGCAGATGGAAATTGCCATAACCGTTATCTCACTGATGCTTTCAGAGCACACTCAGAGGAATCAGAGCATTGACACGACAGGCTGGAAGGCTTCTTATTATGCAAAAGGTCAAAGTTTCCCTCAGATTATGTCTACTCTGTGAGTCATTGACTTTTATAGACTGAGGTGTTTAGAAAAAAGTCTCATGAAATTTATGGCAGCATAATGTTCTGGTTATAGTCTGTAACCTTATTTTAAAAGAAAATATAGCTCATTAAGTATAATATTCAGACTATATCATATATTATTGTTTTTCATTTAAATGGTACCATAAATGTGCACTGGGCTTTAGAGCCTGGTTTGAAAAACTGCCATGAAAAATTTATACCTTAAGGACTTGCTCCTTGAAATACCTGCTCAAGTGACTAACACAACTGGAAGGCTGACAGATATCAAAGGACTTCTCATACAAGAAAGGACTTTAAGGCAAACATCCTACATCTTTAGGAGTTGCTGAGGGACAGCACAGAGTGGTGAGGCAAAGGTTTTTTATTTTGGCTGTGTTTTTCCTTGTTGCTGCCTTTGGACCTGCAGGGCACATGATCCTGCCTTCCCTTGGCTTTCTCATCCAGCTCATTCATTTCTTCTCCAAGGATCATACACTGAGGATCTTATCTCCATTTTCTTCACATCATTTTCTGGATTTTTTTTTGGTGGTTTATTCTGTTTCTTTATATTTCCTATATCCTTATTTCTAAACTCATTCCATCTATACAACTCAGCTTCTCATTTCACCTCTCTGAAATCTCCACCTGAAGGTCTCACTGCTTAAACTTGGCATGCTTAGCCTGGAAATCTGAAATCTTCTGAACACAAAGAAAATTTCCTAAGAAATAAGCATTAACCATGTAGTAAATATTTTTGCCACACAGCACAGAAAAAAAATAGTTTGGTTTTATGACTAAAGCTGAACGCTATCAATCAAAATATAAATAATGAAATAAAGTTTCATAAATAAAATTTGTTATCTTGAACGTAGCACATCAGTTTTCAAAAAAAAAAAAAAAAATCACATATCTGAGGCTGAGTCTGTGCACTTCAGGGCAGATTTAAGGGATTCTAAGTCTGCACCAGACTCAGCCACTATTGTGTAAATGATTTCGCTGGATTTTCACAACTGTTTTTTTTAGTATTAAAGTGCTAAAGCAGTTTAAGTACATTTGTGCAAATGAGCTTTGGCAGTTATTCTGGGTAACCTAATGTACTGAAAATGAAATGATTTGCAATCATGTGTGGTTGCAGTTAAGACATGTTCTCCTTTCCCCCTCTGCCACCCAACCACCCCTTTTCTTTTAATAAGCAAATAAAATATTACTTTGGCACCGGAAGCAGGAAAAGAGAACTCAAACTAAATCATATATTTTTAGGAGAGTGAACACAGCCTGTATCTTATTGGTCTTAAAATAATTCTACTGTCAGAGTAACTCTCCCTTCTTATTTAATGTGCTACTGAGAGCAAAGAGCTAAGGATGTCATTTTACACATTCTTTCTTTATTCTTACTTTTAAAGCTCCACAAACAATTATACATTTGCATAATTCAATTACAGTTTAAAAAAAAAAAAAAATCTGCTTGGCAAGACATTCACCTGCCCCTTAAAACTAAAACATTATGTGCCAAGCAACTCCAATCCCCACTGATTAACAATAGCATATTCCAAATTTATAGGGTCTATTACAAGCCATCTGAAGAGCAGCCACTGTGCCAAATCGCCCTCACTCCCTCTCCAGGGAATCCTTTCTCAGATGCTCTTTTCACATCAAGTAAACAACACTTTATGTCTTTTGCACAGATAGCAGATAATTACCATATGGTTAAAAACATGCTTGCTTCATTCACTTTCCCACTGTAAACTTCCTTCATTATGACAGCTAAGGAGCACCTAGGGAGGTAAACTCTGTAAGTTAGCCTCCTATAGGTTTTGGGGTTTAAAAGGTCAGTGTCTATTACAGTAAAGTTAGCAGCAAGTGTAAGCGACTTTGCAGGAAATCATTTTTAACTCCAGCAGGACCAAAGAGAGGAACTGGGGTGGGAATGACAGTCAGTTTATTTTCTTATTGCAGCCAGTACAGTTACAAATACAGGCTCAGGAACAGGGCAGCAGTGTAGAGCAGCTAGCAAAGAGTTGGGAAGATAAGAAGCTAAAGGTGGACTCTTGGTTGGTTCCCTTGCTGTTTTCCTGCCTCGCTGTTCACTGCCCAGTATGGGGCTACCCCTGGGAAAAGGAAACTGGACCAAGCCTTTGCATGGTAACTACACAAGAATGTGCCCCTTCAAACCCTGCCTCAGCACCCTGGTCTCGCAGATCTCATGCTCATAATGCAGCAGGCAAGGGCTGAATCTCAAAAGGGATAAGTAAACCAGATTCCAAGGGATCTGTCAGAGTCTCAGGGAGGCTCAGAAGCTGCAATCCTGTAGAGCTGCTTTACAGGAAAGCTAATTATGATTTCTCCCAAGCTGAATGATCAATTTCACCAGGCTCCCTCTCTATTGTGGTTGCTTAATCTGTGCTCCACACTGAAAGGCTGGTTGGCAAATGCTTGGGAACTTGTGACCTCTCCAAGATTAATTCTTTGTGGCCTTGGTTATTTACTCAGGAGTGCAGGCAACAGACAAACCCAGAGAGAGAAGGAGCTTCAAGTATGTTGCATCCTTTTGGTACAACTTCTATTGCTTCTATTCCACAGTTCCTGGAACACAAAAGCCTCAAGGATGAGGAGGGGAGAAGAGGATCCTGATCCTTGTTGAATTTTATACCCTGAGCTTTCTAAGAACCAATTTTTTACCATCACCACCAACAGTTCTTTGAAGTGCAAGTTCATTCTTTAATTTTTTTATATGCTTATTACATCTTTATTATTGGTTGAAGTGGGAAAATAGTTTTCTTGTACACTTGAAGTTCTAAGTACTAAACTTTAATGAACTGACATTCCTAAATACCCGATCCCAGTCATTCCCACCTTATGAGAGCCTAGCTTATTATATATTGCATACATTTTATATAAGCCTAGGAAAACCAGTGAAGACAGCTGATGATTTTGAATGCTTTCATTTCAGATATTTGACTGATCACTTTTTTACCAGTTCTGTTTGGCTCCTTTTCTTTTCCTTCCTTATTGATTGCCATTTCACACTGTAACAAAGCAAAGAGCCTTCTAGGAAGAGACAGACAACCACATTAAGGGCTATAAAGAGATACTCAGCATCCAATATGAAGAGCCAGAAGATTCAGAATTTGGGTTATAACTCCCTCACAGTCTGGATGCACTTAATATATAGAGTGGATCCAGGCTACCCAAAAATGCCTGGATAAACAGAAATATGTTAAATTAAACAAGAACAAAAGTGGTAGAAGTGAGAAAAGAAGCCATAGGATTAGAATAGCATAATTTATACCAATAAGAGGGAGGCCAAGGCAGGTCAATGTCCATAATGTCAAATGCTGGGCAAGCAAAGGGGCAAAGGCAGTGACAAAGTGGAACAGTCAGAGCAGTGCAGCTGCTGCAAAGGCAAGTCCAGTGATAACACTGACTAATAGTTACTAATGTATTTCAAAGACAGAAGTGAGAATGATGATTCACCTGTTACAGACACATCATCCATCATTGAAATTTGCCCTCTGCAATGGACATTCTGTCAGCATTTCATCTGCTCCTATTGCTTAGCTTGGGGAAGGGGCAAGAAACAGCAAAACTGAGCAGTCTAGAAAGGAAAAGAAACAGTTTTTTGATTGAGAAAAACAAGAATTTGGTATCTGTCTGTATGGCCTGTAGGCTACAGTAGCACAATACAGTAACTGAGAGTGAACTTCCCAAGATATCCCTGTATCTCTTGAGAAAGTCCCAACATTTTAAAAGTCCTATTGCAAAACTTCTCCTTTTCCATTTGCCTGGGCCACTGTGTTGTCCATGAAGTTAGAAGGGCTTTCCAGAACTCTTACATGGGTCACAGGATAAGAACAAAGGATATTAGGGGCTTATGTCTCATACAAAATGTAAGCAGTGCTCTGATACATTCCTGGGCCGTTTAGAGTCTCCTGTTTTATCTACACCTTCATCACTTGAAACCCCAAATCAGCACTTTCCTAATGGCAGGACCCATATTAGTGGTGCGTGATAAAAAATACTCTGTTTATCCCATTCAGTAATTTGAAATTTTTTTTTTTAAACAGAACATTTATTGTGCACCTAAGTGAACTTATGCTGCCATTTATAGACTTTAAAAGGAAGGATTTTCTCCTGAAAACACAAAGCTCACTGTTTGAACAGCATTAGAGAGCAATTTGGGCAGCTGGTGCTCATCTTATTTGTTTTATAGATAAGTCACCTTTCATATGAAAAAAAGAGCACCTGTGGTTTTATCTACACAGAACAAGTTAAACAAATATCAGTATAGTATTAGAACTGACTGCTTGCTGATTTACTCAGGAAATAATCTTCATACTTTATTATTATCATTTATATTGCATTATAATGCAAGAAAACTGTCCTGATAGGCATTAAATAACACAAAACAGAAACTCTAGGCCTGTGTCTGAGGTCTTGTGCAGTCAGACCATGGCTGTCCTGCTCAGAGACTTGTTAGAGAAGTAGGAAACTCACTCCTGGAAAACTTCTTCCCCAGAGAAGGTAAGAAAGGTGCAATAAGAAGATTAACTCCTAAATGCAGGACAGTTTTGCTGCATACCCCATCAGAAAACTAGAGAGGAAAAACCTCTCACTTTCAAAGTTATCTGTCCATTAATTATATTCAATAGGACAGGTTTTATGTAAAATATCCTTAATATTACTTAATAAAGAGCCTCTGGATGAGATAAAAGCAGAGGGACTGTTGCAATTAAGCGCAGGTCTCCTGCTGTAAAAGAAAAAGCAGAAGTGAAGCGGAGACATTTACTCTGATGCAGTAGAAACTGAACATTTAGCTGTAAGTTCTTTTCTTTAGCCTTACACTACATGACTAATACAAATGGAGATATCAAAAGGGTGCTGGCACAGTCATTTGGCAAGTTAGGGGGGCAATGTGAGGTTAACAGTTGAACCCAGTGAAGTTTAAGTGTTTTCCAGCCGGATCCTGTGATTCTGGACAAGGACTATCACACCACTGCTGGCCTGTGGTGACTTCCAGAACAGACCCAGCATTTCCTTCAGGCAGACAAAGCCATGTTGAGCTAGACAAGTAGCACCATGGCATATTTATTTTGGCAACAAACCAGTTTCTACTGCCCAGATCCCCCATTCCCAGTGCCCTCCATCCACCACAGGCAACCCAACCCTTCCATTCCATGCAGAGGGTTCTGCCTCTTGGCACTGACTCTTTCTCAGCATCTCAGATGAGTATCTTAATGCTCCCCCACAGATGTTGGAGGTTAAGTTGCTCTGAGACTCAGTTTTGTTGGTAGGATAAAATAAATAGATGTAAAACATTCTGTCCTTTAGGTAACAGCCAGGTACCAACAGGTTTGATGGATGATGGAGGTGTAACACAGAAGCTGGTGAATCTGGAGAAGAATAATTCCAGAAGGTGTGGTCTTATGTAAAACTGTTTGTGTGGTTGATGGGCAACAGCAACAGAAAAAACTAAGCAGGAAAGGAGAAAAAGAGTTCTCTCAGCCATAAACTAGTTAGTGATGACCAGTATGACAGCTTTTGTAAGCCTGAATTAATTTGAATTAAGTGTGCAGAGAACTGACTCATGTTTCATTCCCAAATGAAAAAGACAAGTTTTTTCATCTGCTGAGCACATGCATCCAGAATGCATCAGATCTGAGACAAACTTCACAATAACTGACAATTGTTGTAGTCCCAGATGCCAGCTCTAGGTTCTTCAAGACTGATTTTTCATTTATTTATATGTTTATTTACTGCTCTCTAAGCTTTTCACAAGCAAGCTTAAGTTTTTATTGAACATGGCAAGAAGAGGTAGAAAATAAAATTTTTAATCTGTGAAGAAACAATGGCATGTTATCATGTCATTAAACTTTGCAGGTTTTATACCTATCAAAATATTTCTTACTGGATACTTGCTGCCTGTGATGACATTTTAAATTATTGAGGCCTAATAGAGGTCTTTAAATAATTGATTTAAGGGTGTATTAGCCACAGCCAGGACCAAAAGATGCAAACATATGAAAAAATATGAGGACTTTGACAACAGTGAAATTAAATTAATAGTAAAATTGGAGTTAATCGATTGAGTAAAGCGATAGGAAGGTTGCAGAAGAGAGTTGAATTGAAGCACTTTCTCAGCAATCTGTTTCTGCAGTGCAGCTGCTACACGTTTGTGTAATAACAGAGCTGATGAGGAGCTCATTTGTATGAAACTGAAAGCAAGTTAATGTTGTTTGGGCTGTGCTGGGAGTCTGCAGCTAATGCACAAAGTGCCTCCACTGCTTCACTGCAAGAGCTAGAACTGCTCACAGCTACTCATGGTGGTTTTGGCAGAGCACTCTGGCCTTTCTGGCAAGTAATGGAGAGCTCAAAGGCCACATTTCCTTTCTCCAACCTTGTGCTTTTCCTACAGCTTCTTTGGAAAGAGCAGGATAAGGTGGGAATACAATGCTGTTTCAAACCTCTCCCACTTTCCTCCATCTCCTGGGGCAGCCACACCACCCCTGGCAGTGCAGGAATGGCTGAGTAAATTCAGCAAGGCATTGAAAGATGCCATCACTTGCTTTAGTTGAGTTGGATGTTGCTTTTCCAGGGCTCCATGCAGCACTACCTGCAGCACAGAGGCCAGGTAGGTGCTCAGGAAACAACCTGTGTTTTTATCAGCTGTGGCCATTGGGAGTGTTTGCATTCACCCCATCCACGTGCTGCATCCCACATTCAACGTGGTGGATGTTAATCCAGTGCCACAGCTGTCACTGCAGTCACAGATGGGCTCCATTTATTTTTAAACTAGTTATCACAGGTGGCAGCCCAAGTCTTTGGAGCAGAACAGAGCTCAGACACAAAAATCCAACCAACCAACCAAATGAAGGGCAAATCAGCCTGTTCAAGGCTGTGTTAAAGCATTCTGTTACCAGGACCATGCTGCTGAGGAATACTCAAAAAACCCCAACAACTCCTCTTGGGCATATCTGGATAAGCTGTAGGTGTCATGGGAAACAGGGAGGCAGACAAAGCCTTAGCTTGGATAGAGTAGAATGAAGAGATTTTTTTCCAAGCTGAAAACATACAGATTTGACAAAAGCAATATGGAAATACCTATAAGTGTTCAGTTGAAAACTTTAAAATTTTGCACTAGTCTTATGAATGGCAAAAAATCCTTTTATTCTCCATACCATGTGTTGTTTCAATAACAAGCTCACTGTTTCTTGACAGAAACATATTTTTTCCAGTTTTTGAATTCACCATAAATGTCATACTGTGTTCTTTGAAAAGAAAACACATTTCCCCCCCAAATTTGAAAACATGAATGTACTAAAAGTAATTGCAAGTCATGATTTATCAGTAATAATCAATAAATCCAGTTCTCACCTTTCAAATACTTCAGCATAGAAAACACTTTTAAACAGAAAAGGTTAAAAAAGTGTTTCCTTAGATTCACATGGGCTCTCTGAGTTAACAATGTGTGTGTCCAGAAACCCCAGCCCAACACAGCTTGTTAGAAATGTACATATTTTAGATTCACAGTGTACCATTTATTTTAACAGGTCTATGCATGTAGAATAAAGCACATTATGGTACCTATGGATGCATGTATGCAGCTGGTTGTAGTCAACTCTCTGCACCTGATCTAGGATTTTTGGCAGTAACAAAACATTTACTCCAGTCCAACAGATTTTAAAAAATAATTTCAGTGTAAGGAGAACTTGTAATCAGCAGTGGAAATGCTGAGCAGCCAGGTTACAAGGATAATTGGATACAGGGCCATGTACAGGAGACCAGGTCCCCTGACACTGTCAGCTGCAGACTCTGAGCTGCTCTTGCTCTGTGGGAAAATGACTTCTTTGGGCCTTGCCAGCTGGATGGATTGTAAAACACTGGAGCTGATATAAAAAAGAGAAATAGATGTATTATTTTTCCTCACTCACTACATTGTGGTATTAAATAACAGGAATCATGAGAGCAGTAACTTTCAAAGTAAATAGGATTTTGCCTATGAATATATGCAAACCTACTACATGGTGGCATAATAGTAAATAACAGCAAAACCTGGTAAAATAGTAAAGCAAAAAAAAGTTGAAATCTCTTAATGGTAAAACTACAGAGTTTGAGCTTCTTTTTAAAAATTATGGGATTATGGGTAACCACAGCACTGACATAAATCAATACAATCCACTGACCCTGCTGGGGTTACTTTTCCTCTGTGATCCCTTTGATTCCTCTCCTAAATCCTCGTGGCCCCAAGAACCATGGAGGAGAAGCAGCTGTCTCCCCTGCCCCTGAAACCCCCCCAGGACTGGGGCTGTCACTGTGGCAGAGGGACAGAGCTGCTTCAGTGCAGGGCACCCTGCACCTCCCAGGGGATGCTGGTGCACAGGGAGACCCCTCAGCCTCCACCTGGGTTTCTGTGGGGCATCTGGGGCCCCACATGGGGGAATAAGGATGTCCCCCATCAGGGCCACGATGGAAGGTCAAGGAGAGTGGACATCTCAGACCAAACCTGAACAGCCCCCACGTGCTGGTTTCAGCTTGCAGGCGACAGGAGAGGGGTTCAGAATGTGATCTCTGTTACATTCCTGTGTGTGTGTGCCCCACATGCAGAATTTGAGGTGTGCTGAACAAATGCTTTCCTTGCAAATAAAGAATTGAACAGTTAATTATAGATGTTGATCATCATTATACCTTTATCAAAGGTAACATAGGAAAATTGTCATTGCAAATACCTTCCTTTAAGTGAATACACTGGCTTAATGAAGACTGTGTGTATAGTAAATTATACATGTTCCAAAGGATTGAACTGATTCATGCCTACCATTGGTCATTGAACACAGCTGTTCAGATGTAACTTCTGGTTCTGGCATTCCCACAACCTTCCTGCCTTAAACATTCAGGAAGGGAAGATTTCCTGCATACCCTATACACAGTTTAAGCTGTCTGGCTCCCAGCTCTGAGCTAACACAGCAATTATTACTCTGGACTGCAGAATCTAAATCCCAGTCCCGAGACCAATGACCAAGGAATGAGAAAATAAAATGTTTTAATTGAGATTTCACAGAGAAAAATGTTTGGTGATCCTGAAATTCCTAATTTCCACCAATTTGAACAACACAGACTCACAGTGACATTTGCATAAGAAACTTCTCATATTGAAAACTCAGAATTTTAGGGCCAAATCAAATGAGTTTTATTTGTTTCTTGTATCATCTCTAGCCAATTATAAACATTTCTTGCAAGGTGCCAGGAAGTAATTATCACTGGGTAATACAGAAACTACAGACAGGTAGGCATATGGTCTCAATAATCCAAGATCTGTATCCACATAAAAATGTCCTTGCTCAAATTCAGCCTCAAGGCTTATACATTCCCTTGAACTAAAATACCTACTCTGTTATTTACTGCATTACTTAAATAAACTGCTTCCCTATATTTAGAGAGCCTCATAAATGGCACACTTTGTTGTGCAATGTAGGAGCTTGTGTGCCGAATCATACATCACTACACTCTACCAGATGTCAGAATTTAAAGCAGATCACAGCTCTTTCTTCTCTGGGAGACAGGAGGAAAACTGGCAGCTCATGCCACAGCAAGCTGAACTACTATTTGTTCTGATTCATTTCACTGTGACTGCATCAACCTGTTGGTTATAAAACCTCAATATAATTATCTAGGCTGAGATTTTGGGGGGTTTTGATCCTCTCTCTCAAGCTTTTTTAAAATTATTATTTCCAAAAATGAGGCTTTATTGTCCCCTGTTCTTTAAAGAGGATACAACCAATCTAGAAGTTCAAACCATGTAAGATGTCACACAAACCCATCTGGGGCCAGTGGGAGCTAAAGAGAAATGCTATGTTTGAAAGTATGCAAGGGCAATTCTTCTCTGTCATGGCACCAGATCCTTTGCATGACCACAGATGTCTGGGGGAAAGGCAGGGGGAAGCAAAGCTGAAGAAACAGATCTCATTATCAAATGTTTAAAGGGGATCAGGATAAATACATATTTAAAATACTGTTGATTAACCTTAGGTATGTGCAACTTGGGAGTTATGCTGTGTAGGCTCGAGTGCATCTGGCCTTAGCTGGTTCAGACAGTGCTGCAGAAACCAAAGCCACATGTGGCCTTCAGGCTACAGAGAATTCACCAGTGAGCTGCCAGCCTGGAGCAAGCTGCAATGCTGGTGTACAGCCTTCTGTATCCTTCTAGACTACAGTATGTGAGAGAGACTCTGAATGGCAGAATCAAAGAATGAACCATAGAATCATAGGATGGTTTGGGTAGGAAGGGACTTGAATGATCATCTCATTCCAATCCCCCTGCCAGGGCAGGGACACCTTCCACTATCCCAGGTTGCTCAAAGACCCCTCCAAGCTGGCCTTGAACACTGCCAGGGATGGGGCAGCCACAGCTTCTCTGGGCAACCTGTTCCACTACCTCATCACTCTCACCATGAATAATTACTTCCTAATATTTAAATTGAATCCACTCTCAGTTTAAAGCTGTTATCCCTCATGCTATCACTATGCTCCCTGATAAAGAATCCCTCTCTGTGTTTTCTGTAGGCTCCCTCTAAGTACTGGAAGGTGCTATGAGATCTTTTTGGAGCCTTCTCTTCTCCAGGCTGAAAAACCCCAACTCTCATTTCTCCCATTTTCTGTTAATTATAAGACTTCCAGTTGCTACTACAGTATTTTGCTTTGGGACAGAAAAGAGATATCCTTAGCTCAGCATGTAATGGGGAATTTGACATTGTTAAATGTAAAAGAATGGGAATGTTTTTTTCTCTTAGTTTAGTTAAAAAATAGCCAAGCCTAAGGCATGCCATGTCTGCATAGGTTCAGACTGAATCCAAGGCATCTCCTGAAACAGTGTTTAGAGGTCAGGTGTTTAAAATAACTTAAATCTCTTTATGCTAACTTGTTTTGTTAGCTGATTTTGTTACTGCTGATCTGCTTTTTTTTAAATTAATTTTATTTTGAAGACTAGGGTGGTTTATGAAAGGAGGTCATTGAAGAGATGATGAAGACACCAAAAGGCTTCCCATATCCTGCAGCAATTCCAGACCCTAACCCAAACAGAACTTGTGATCTGAGACTGGGACTTGGAAAGAGTCTAAAACAAATGCACTAAAAAATAGTGGTTCCTCAAATGCTGTAATGATAGATATAGAATTTTAACATGAACTAGTTCTAGGTACACATATTAAAATGGTCTCTTTCAAATATTATTAAGAAATGGCTATGAAAAAGTGAGTGACTTAAGGTGCAGGATATGAAGGAGACCTGTGTGCTATTTTTGTGCAAAGCTGAACAACTTTTTCACCCTTTCTGAAGGGTTTTGAAAGCTTTTTACTCTTTCAGGAAAGATATGAAAGCATAGTCTATGCCTTAAATAAAAGATGAAAAGCAAATAAAAAGAATCTCAATTTCTTCTCTTCTCATTCACCACTTTCCAAGGCTCTGTATGAGGAACATTAAAGTAATTGTTTCTTAACTACATGAAAAATTGCAATATTATTAAAAACTGTAGAAGACAACTTAAAGAAATGCAATAGGATTTATGTGTCTGCATATGTGTATGTATGTTTATATTCTTCTTTGATCTGCTTCAATAAATAGCCTTATGCTGGTAGCAGCAGATAGAGTAACATTCTCTCTGTCATATAATCACCACCACCATTCCTCCTGCCACTAATGATCCCCTCAGGCAGGCACCTGGCCATGGAAATGAACAGGAACCAAACCAGCAGGTCACAGCTAAAGCAGAACTGCAGAGGCCAGAGCAGATCATGGCATTCTCAACTATCTGATGAACACTTCAAGAGTTAAATGGGAATCGTGACAGGATTGCACGAAGCCCATTGTCAGCATCTCCTGAGTGTTTAATAGTAGATCTGAAGCTAAACAAGTTCACAAGATATATTTTTTCCCTCATGTTCCAGTTATTTTTTACTTTAGTAATTTAGTAATTTAGAAACGGGAGTTTCAAAACCGGGGTGTGAGTTGACATTATTTAACAAATTTTATAGGCACACCCCCATGACACAGGACTTTACTTTCTGTAATATTTCTTTACCCATTTTTCATTTTTAAATTTATTTTCTGATATCCTCTTCCGGTAATGCTCAACCAGCCATTCGCTTTTATTAGTAAAGCTAAAACGAATGACACTAATGTGAACAGCATAAAACCTACATTGACCTACTTTTCTTAAATGAAGGAGAAAAGGCCTTATGGGTCTGATAGGCTGTCCAATTTACTCTTCCATTGAAAATTACTGATATTTCCTTGCCATGATCTATATATAAAGGTTATGCTTAACTCTGTTTGAAAGCAACGCAAATATAATACATAATATGTTCTTATTCATTCTCTGTTCTGAGTTACCAGCAATTCAAGAAATAGCCAAAATAGGTGGTTCCAAACACTGGAAAGGGAAAGAAAAAAATGCAACAAGGCAGCAGATCACCAGCTTGACACAATTAAATGCTACCCATGAAGTCAGTATAACCCAATGGCATTTTTTTAAGAGAATTAATTACCCTGAGGCATTTTTCTGCTCAGGTAATTTTTGCATGTTTCTGTTTTTCACACTGTCCAATTTTTAAGGTCCAATCCTGACTGAACTGCTGAGCATTCCTCTGTAGCATTGGTTTTAGCAGAATAGAAATGTCCTTTACATCTCACTAAGGTTTGCCAAGAATCAGAGTTAGGCCAAATAGTTAATTCCTGTCTGACAACACCTAATGTCATAGGAGCAGCCCCTGGAAGCTCACCTGCAGGTTGCACTCTCAGTTCCTGTAATGCCTAAAAGTAACACTTAATGCCACGGTAATATTGTTATTTCTTTTATAGCAGCAACAGGGATCCCAAATCAGATCAGGATCACCTCATCCCAGGCATAATTACTGGTCCCTAAAGGGCTCAGAACACTCAGAGATTAGAATCAACAGTGATGACAGTCACTCTGTCCATCCTGGCAGACCCAGTGCAGAGGGGAGGCAAGAGCATTGCCACAGTCACAAAAACGACAGCAGCAGAGCCAGAAATCAGGCTTGGGGTTCCTTGAATTTAACAAGATCATCTTTCTAATGAGCTTTGCAAGCAAACAAGACACGTGTGCAATTACCCAATTGGTTCTCTTATATTTCTTAAGATGAAATTTAAGAGTAAAATGACAAAAGACCTATTCTGAAAAATCTGCCCTAAAAAATCCAGTTTAAGAAAAATCAACACTCACTACCTACAGCTACATGCTTTGAGGGGAAAGAAGTCAAGCTAGTGTTCACAGATGATTATTTTTTAATAGTTCTGGCCTCAAAGCAGCAGCTCACATTCCCAATATTATAGGGAAGGAGGAAAGCAGAAACATATCAATCACTCAACAAAGAGGCTTGTCAGGGAGTGGGGATTTTTCTTTTGTAGCATTTTCTTCTCAGCAGCTGCCCACATACAGTCTATCAGGAGACATCTCAGGTGTCCATCAGAATATTCCTCTGCATTCTCTCCACTGCTGGTGCTTGAGCTTAATTTATTTGTCAAATGCTCATTTGGGAGTAGGACTGGTTAGGAGGAACAGGGAGAAATATGTTCATTTCATCATGATACTGGCCCATCTTCCTGCTTTCTGTCAGCCTGCAAATATTTACATCAGACCTGCTAGATTTCTGCATCTTTTAGGATTTTTTTGCAATTAATTCAGTCTCAATATTCTCCTCATTTCCATACTTTTCAAATGTCATTTCATCTCTTTTGATCTGCTTCCATTTCTTTTCTCCCTTCTCCCTCTTTGCTTTCATGCTTTTTCTGAATTTTGAAATGGATTTTGTTGGTTGATAGAGGCATTTGAATTGCTTTCAGAGACTAGGCCTTGGAAACATAGTATAGCAGCTTGCTTAATCACATTTCTCACCTACAGCCTGTATAAAAAGGGTGATACATAGGGTGTAAGGTTGCAAAGCTACTAGTGAAGATGAGCTAATGGACCCTGGCCAGCCTTAATTAGAGTTTCTAAGCCAAACCTTTTCCTCCTCTGACCATGAGTGTGTCAGCCTATCAGTTTTATAACAGCTGTCAACCTCCTCTGACTAGTTTGTCTTCATCTTTCCTATTTTATGTGTTGACACAGCACCAAAAGAGTTATTACCCTGCAGCTGAGGGGTCCTTCACTCTGCAGGCAGAACAGAAAATGCCTCTTCTAGAGGGCACCTGACCCTACCCCAGGAGGGGCCACATGTGGCATGAACCCCTGCAACCCTTGACACCCTGCTCCTTTGGGATATGGCAATCTGGCATTTCAAAATATACATGCTTTTATATGTATATATATATATATACACACATATACATATATATATATGTATACCTACACCAAACCCATTTCTCCCCCAAAAAAACCCCAAACCCACAACATAAAAAACCCAAACCAACCCAACCCAACTCTGAGAAAGAAAAACAGAAAAAAACCATGAACCTACACTGAAAACAAAGCTCCCCAAACCATCACCACAATAAATTCGCTGCTGAAGTATTGGCACCCAACCTGAATTGCCAAAGAGGGCAGAGTGAAACAACTTCTTTTTCTATTTCTAACTAGTTGAGAAAGGCTTACCAATTGTATATGTGTTTCCCAGTGGAAAGCTTCCAACCAGCTGTGCAACATGTAAATCAAAATGTGCCTACTTAATAACAAAGGCTTGTTTCCATCAGGATGGACGGATAAATTGCTTTCTGCCTGAGGATAAAGAGGACTGGGCTTTAGGTGTGTAAAAAATGGTAAATACTTCTCTTCAGCTTTTGTTCTTTCCCAGCCAAAAGCATCTTAAGAGAGCCATCTGTTTCATTGCCACAGAAAGAAAAAAAAATCAGGGTTACCAGGCTGCCTGTGCTTATTCATCCAATTTTACCTTGAGTTAAATGTTGGAAAACTGTCCCCATTTGGAAAGGTTTTAGTTCTGCCACTGGCTACGATAAAGGCTGCTTTTCTATCCACTGCTTGGCTTGTCTGTCTCTGGGTTTTTTATTTCAGCTAGAATTGCAAAAGAAATTACACTATTCTAGTGTAAAATGAATGGGATTTGCTCATTTTAGTTTATTATCTTCATCTGTTTCTCTCCACTAAAGAAGAGAGAAAAGTCCCACTCATCCTCCTGCCCTCCCCTCACCCCCAGAGAAAGTGGCAATTGTACCATTAAGCCTGGAGTGCTTTACATATGCAAACACAAACACAGTGCTTACAGGAAAGATCTTTCCTATCCATATGTTCATCTCCTTTCCTTTACCTAAACCAGACGATTACCTCAGCAGCTCAGCTGTGTTATTGAGACATTTCAGCGTGAAATTTGTTTTTCCTCACTGAACTTTAAGCGGAATTTCAAGTGCCAAGTCTCCAAAGCCAAGTGGGGCTATTAAGAGATAATTACTAATTATGCTAATTTGAGAAGTTGTGCTATTTCTTTCCCTGGTCATTTTATCTGCAGCTCTCCTGAGAGAACAGTCCCCATTCAATGTTAATAACCTTTCCAGGCTAAACATTCAATGGAGGACAGTGTGTCCTAAACCCAGGAATATTTTATGGTTAATCTAGATATGTGCCTGTAAATTAGAAAGAGAAGCAATTTGCACTAATGCTAATGACTCATGTTATTAATTTTTTGCAGTAGCAGAAATATCTGATTCCTCTCTATTCATATATTGATATAGCTGATGGTTTTATTTTAAATGCAGTCCTCAGTGGCTTGAAATATTCAGTATGCCAACAATATTTCTCAGTGATCATTTTCTAATCCTACCTATTGCTAGCTCCCATAATAACAGATAAAAACAAAGAAGAGATTTGATTTGCATTTTCTAAATGTCTCATTTATTTTTGTCTTATTTATGTAATGGTATGAAACAGATCTTTTCCAAACTCTACTTCTCTTTTTCTTTTCTTTTTCAAGACAGTGGTTATTGGATTGATTGCATTAGTCTGCAGAGTATGCTGACAGAATGAGACACTTTATTATTTCTCTAAAGAAAATAATGGTTTTAGGTTTTATTTGATGTATAATTCCACCCCTGTTTGGTGGCAATACATAGATATTTTAAATGTTTTATTATTTGTGAAGTGGCAGTAATCAGAGTCTTCCTGACTTGGTTGCCTTCCCACTGCGGAGCTGCTGGGACAGCTCTCATGAGGGGTTGCTAAAATCCTGTTCCTGTGCTCCTCAGAATGGATGTCCCAGGTAAGATCACATGGCCATGATGTCCAAAATCAGAGCCCTGTCCATCAGAGCCTGTGGCTGCTCTGAGGTGGCCCTGAGGGCCCCTTCCTGCAGCCCCCGGGCTCAGGCAGCCCTTCCGAGGGGAGCCACTCACACCCAAGGGCAGCTCCTGGTACAGCAAGGCCACCTTCTGTGTGCCAGCACAGCAGGAACCCCAGGAACACCCAGGGCAGGTCAGCAACTCCTGAAAGTGGACACAAAATACACACCAGGCTGGGGAGGGCAGGACAGGACCAGCAGGCAGGTGAAGACTCTCCTCTCCCCTTGAACCAGCCCTAATGGAAATGGGGTCTGTATTCCCATAGTAAATAAACTCCATTCCTCACTGATGTTCACCATCCCACTGGACAGTTTTCTAGGGGGCACTGGCAGGGTTTTAAGTTCCCTTAACTCCTGAACTCCTGTTCCACTGAACTCCTTGTTCACAGCCACTGGAGCTGGCACATCCATGCCCGTGTCCCCAGGGATGCTGTGGGGAGTTGCACAGCAGGACAGGAGCTCTGGCCTCGCAGGGCAGGGTGGCATCCCAGGGCAGGGTGGCATTCCAGGGCAGGGGTTCCAGCATCACAGGCAGCTGCAGTTCCTTCCCATGCCTTGCCAGCTTGCTCAGCCATCTCTGCCACCCTGGCTGTGGCCAGGTCGAACTTCTCCAAAATCCCCTCACTGCTGCCTGATGGCACCAGCTGGAACCTCCTCTGGAGGGCAGGCCCTGCCCTTGCTGCACGTCAGGGCTCCCACGAGAAGATTTTAGCAGAGCTGACCTCTGTGAACAGCAGCTGCAGATGCTCTGGCAGGAAGGCAATGTCGGTGTGCTGCTGGACCAGGGCTCACACCAGCAGCTGGGCTGAGAGGCTCTGGAGCTCCAAAGGAGAGGGCAGAAAACAGGACACATCCAAAATATTTCCATAGGAATTGAACTTATATTCTGGTTTTTTTTTTTTTTTTTTTTTTTTTTTGCATTTTGCAGCATCTAGGTGCAAACTAAGGCAAGTTTCCCTCCACGCAACCAAAATGAAAATAGGATGGAGTGACAAAAAACCAAAGGATAGCAGCTTCTACTTAAGTTTTTCACTATTTTAAACCCATATATGCACCTAAAAGCAGTAGGTGCATTTTTTAAAAGGCAGAGAATGTAAATATTCAAAATCTTGGGTTGCACCTATTTCTAGAAAATGTAATGCACAGCCCTCAGACTCCAGTTCAGTACTCCCAACATGGGAGTGGGAGGACTGCGTTCACATGAGACATGAATTAGGGCCTAAAAATATGTCCTAGTAATAAAGGAGAAGCTAATTTTAACTTTCAGCATTGCCAGTTTCAGAACAGAGCTTCATTTAGAGGAAATCCATTTTGCAAGTGTGTGAACCTGCCCCCAAAGCCCAGAAAATCATCAGGTAAGACACAGGTTTTTCCCTGCTGATAGGGCTGGGGGCACCACCAGGCCATGGCACTCCCACCATTCCACCAGGAGACACAGAAGAACCATGGCTGTGTGACTTCCCTGAACTGCAGCTTTCACAGCTCCCTGTGAGCACATCCAGCAGAACTGGCTGCTGCTTGGACCATCCTGACCCCAACACTTAACAGCTCTCTGGGACACACCAAGCTGCAGGCCCTGACTTGCACCTGGACAGACACACACACATTTCACAGACTCCTTCATAAAACAGACTTTTCTGGACATGGAAAGCATGTTCAGAAGGTGACACAGGTGTGGGTCTCAGCTGCAAGTACCACATCAGCTCTCCTGCTGGAGGATAGGTTGTATGTGGTGTCTTGCATCTCCCCTAAGCTATCAACTCTTGAGCCATTGCATCTTCTAAAGAAACACTTGTCCCAAAATTCAGCCTTGCCAAGTCACATTAGAGCCATCTGCTTCTTGCTGATACATCACTGTCCAAAGACACCAGCTAAGGGCAACAGCCAGATTCCACCTGCGTGAGAAGAGAGCAATGCAAAGTAGTAAGTGAATAAACATCTGCAAGAGAGGAGATCTCTTAAAAAACAGAGGCAGTCACAAGATGCCATTTCTCCTGAAAGACCTCCTGGAATATTTAAAAGTAGTTCTTCATGGGGAAGGAAGTGAGTGCTAGAGACTATTTCAAAATGCTTCATGGGCTCCATTGGTCTCAGCCACACTTGCTCTGTGCTCCATGGGAAATGGGCAGACTGCAGCCACAGCCCCAGAAAGGTGATTCACATTGCTAATTCTAGCTGAAATGCAGCTTTCTGCACATGTTATTTCTTATTCATGTTTGAAATTACTTTTTAATCTAATACCTACAAAGATCACAGAGAGTTCTGAAAGACATAAAAAAAAGCCAGTCCAAAAAGTAACTGACATGAGCTGTTTTCTTTCCTCTTGTACTTCCATAATGAAAATATTTGTAACTATATTATATTACAGCATCATTCCAAAACTTGCCCTAACACTACTGCAAAGTGTTTGGAGCTGCTGCAGATTTTGGAAGGCTTAGATCACATGAATAACAGAAAAGTGTATTTGCAAGAGACCCCAGCAGCTGGGTGGCACCCTCTAATTAATCTAAGAAATTATGTATAGGAGAGGCTAAATATACCCCATGGCCCAGTTCAGGCCAAAACCAACATGTTCCTGTGGATGGACATGACACATGGGTATCAGCTGCAGCAGAAAGGAGAAGCAAACTCAATTCTGCATAAATTATGTGACACTTGGAGACAAATAGTTCCTTTTGGAGGTAAAAAACCCTCTCTGATGCTACCCTGTGTTAGAGATTGGGCCTAGGACAGTAGGAGGGATGAGCAAAGAAATTATTTTATTCACCACTTTTGTACCTGTGCTGACAAATGTACAATGTGTTGGGAAAATTTCTCTTCCACTATCTCTTCATGCTGTGAGTCAGTGAGGGGGAAGAGAAAGCTTGCCATCCCAAGGTTTCCAGCTGAAAATAGGTAGTGACAAACGGGTACTTGATGTCCCTTCAATCCCTCAAAATCTTAACCCCAACTACATAAAAAACCAGGCAAGCAAGTGCAGCAGGGAAATCTGCTCCTTGCAGAAGCTATGAGCAAACAGGTTTCACATGGAAACCTTGACAGGGAGTCGAGGGAAGCTCAGACCTGAACTTCTGAAGGAGGATGGTCCTTCCACTGGTACAGCTGCAGGTGCCTTAATGTGATTTTCTGAAAACCAAAGATCTTGGCATTGACAACTGACTGAAAATGTTGGATTTGTCTACTTATTGCAAGTATACAAATATGTGTATATTTCTATCCCACACCATTGCAAAGAAAATTTTGAAAATATAAACTGATTAAAGCTCTGCAAAAGACACAATTAAGCTATAATTGTCTTTTTCCATCCACAGTTTCTTTAAGATGATTCTTGAAAAAAATGGACATCTGAGGTCCAAAATTCTACAAAAAATCACAAGTTGTGGACTCCTTGATTTCTGTATTTCCCCATGGCCCATCTGCATGGATTTATTTTCAGGCTAAGAGCCCAGATAATGCAGAATGTAACATTTCACCCTTAAACCCGCCAGTTATAATAAAGAACAAACAATAATCATGATGGGTACAAGATGCAAAGAGATTAAATACAAGGCAGATGTTCAATCTTGTCTTTTCAGCTGAGATTATAAATGGTCTGAGCCTAAGTGAAAAATTCAGAGCCTGAAAGTGAAGGTTTGCTAATTAATCAGTTATAATGGAATATAGGGGATTAGAGAGCATGATTAAAACACACTGAAAACAAGAAAGACAAAGGAAGATGGTGAAGGGAGTATGGAAGGAGCTCTGTCAACAGAGAAACATCTCTACACAAGCAGCTGAAAATGATGCAGCTCATAAAAAACTTGCGCTTAAGAATTACAATCCAACTACAACAATAAAACAACAATGTTATGAACGAAATGAATTCCTGGAAATTTGTTCCAATGTTTATTTAAAAAAAACAACACAGGGTTTGATCCAAGCTCCTTATGAAGCCTAGGACAAAACTTGCACTGAGTCCAGTCCTTTTTGTACATTAATACAGGTGTTGCTGGAGCACATATTGGCACATTAACATCAGTACAAGAGAGTCTGTGCTTAAGTATATAAATAGAAATTGAATATAAACATATGCATTCAGAGCTTTGAAGTTCCATTAGCAACAAAACAGTGTAGAGAAATTATTAGCACTTTTACAGGATGATTTCTGCCTAAGTCAGATACTGAAGTGCTACTGATACTTACAAGGCATTCAACAGATGGGGAGTCTAGACTGATAACTTCTGTGCTAGGCAAGTGTATTTTTAAACCTCCTTTAACATTAAATTCTGATGCTCTGCTGTAGGGATGAACTAAGGTTCCTCCCTGAGTTTGCAATTTTAACTTCCTTGTCCACTTTATGAAAGTAATTTGGCAGTGATCCACTACGAATAGTGCCAGTTAGCATGATCCCAATCCTGATAAAAATTATCACCAAGATCGATCTGGGCTGAAGACAATGTGACCACTCATATGAGAATGTCCTGTGGGATGAAGGTCCCATAAGCTGTAGGGCCTGGTGCTCCTCAAAAAAGAGATTCCCACATAATATGGTAGGATAAGGCTCCTACACTCTTCACCTTGATTCTGCTCTCATTATTTCTCTTTTTTCTGGTGGAAGCAAAAAAGGAAATTGTGCTTTAATTTGCAACTTCTCAACAATGTTGATGAATGCTTATTTTGCTGTAATATTACCAATATTACCTACTCAACCTAGTTAAATCTATAACCTTAATGGATGAAAGTGGACATTATACAAGTAAAGACAGAAGAAGAATAATTTATAGTTCTTTTCTAGTTTTGGAAAATGCAATGAAGTGATATCCTGTTAGAAATATCTTTGCTTACCATTTATGCAATTTTAAGTTATATTAATAAGGTAGCATTTATTTGTGTGGTTTATTGCTTGTCCTGAGAGACCTGCATTTGTTCAAAGTATGAACTTATTCTAGATTTAAAATTTTAAGAGCAAACTAATGTATAAACATAATGAAATCACTTTCAAATCTGCTTACGTTCTCACTTTTCATACAAAATTATTTTCATCACAAAAATAATCCCTCAAATTTGTCTGAGATTATTCCAGCAAATCCCATGCCCAACAAATCCTAAAACATGCTCCACCTGTTAGTGAAACTATCATAGTAATTGTCTGGGCTTTTATCTAATGAATATGCATTACAGCAGTCAAAACAAATTCTATCTTAATCTACATTACTGGGGAAAGTTTCTGAAACAAGCTGTTGCAGGGAAATTTATATAATATGTTGTCAACATTCAGCAGAGACAAGCTGTCTACTAGAGAGGGCAGATGGAAACAGTTTCTTCCAGTTGGTCAAGGAGATGTATTTTTACCAGCCCTGAGCCACGTTTTTGGCCAGAGGTGTGCTGAGAGCATCCCATCCCCAGGTGCCCTCAGCGTGCCTGCCCGCCTGTACCACCCTTCCCTGCAAAGCCTGGGCTGACCATGCTGGGAAGGCTCTTTCTGCCAGGTGGGTTTCTGTGAGCCACCACCTCTTCCACAAGGTGCAGCCTCACTGACACCTGTTGGGGCACAGGAAAGGACTGAGGGAAACTCAGCCTGCACAGGGCTGGAGTGACTGCACCTGCAGGCAGATGTGTGCCTGACACCAGCAGGGCAGCACTGTCCTACAGGGCAAACCAACAACAGGAAAGGGACTGGAAACAGAGATTAACAAGATTTATCAAATTAACCAAGGTTAACAAGCCAGTCTTTTCAATCAGCTATCTGCCTATGATGCACGCATTGCTTTGGCTATAATGGCCATTAAAAGAATAGTCTCAGCTTCTTATCTTCACTTTTTGCTGTCTCCTTTCTCTGCCTAAACAGCACTTTATGTGCCAGTGTCAGAGAAACATCTAGTCAGCTCAGGAACTGGGAGCAAGACCAGTTTAAATATGCTAAAACAGAACAACCCCTAAAACATGTATGCTGTAAGTGCATTATAAATTTTTTTGTACGTAGAAAATCTTTAGGAAAAGAATAGTTAACTTCTTATCCAGTTTCTGATTCCACAAAAAAACCTAAGCATGAGCACATTTGTATGCAGATCTTGTTACTTATTATTTACTGCTTTTCTGAGCAGCAATGGAATGACTGAAGAAGTGATTTTGCTGAACCAAGGCCATATGTTACCCCAAAGACCTTTGATGATATATTGGTCCTCTCCAGGGCACCAATCTCATATATACTTTCCTTTTCATAATTTGTATGAATAACAGCTGCTTCAATAGGTGAGGATACAAACAAGAGAAGTAAAATCAAGGGGAGGAAAGAGATGGGTGTTTTGGTAAATAAGAAACAAATTCAACAAGTTCAAATATGTGGATTTTTGGGGTTACACACACTCTTATTTTAGGAGTGATTTTTTTTTTGAATGTTTGGGATTATCTTGATTGAGATGGCTGCTGTAGTGTTTAATTCATCCTCCTGTTAAAACAGCACTCTGCAAGACCCAAACTAGTATCATTTGGTGCTGCTTTGTTTCAGTAAATTTCAGAGACAAATCTTTTGAGGCAAAATTAAAATAATAAGGCATGAGGAATAGATTTTTAAAAAAAATTTTTTTTAAACTTTATGAATTACGCTCCTGGACTCAGAAATGAGTGCTTCATTCTTTTTTCATCTTAAGAACTGTCTGCCACATTTTAGTCAAAGAATTATTGTTAAAGACTAGAGTGACTGTAGAGTGGTTTTAGGTAAAGTGAAATAGTTTTTTGGTTTTCTGAAGAACTTGTGCATAAACAAAATTAATGAACTACAGGCAAGGTACAAATGTAGGGACTGTTACTACGACTTTTAAGGGAAATGAAAGTGATGAAATTTAGAAATTAGTACTTAATCCTTCTGAAATTAAGTGATTCACCTAAAAGCATAAATCTCATTATAAAAAACAAACAAGGAATCTGTAACAGTTTCAGTGAATTCCATAAGCAATTCTCGTAGCATCTGAAGGCAGTAACGTATAATACAAAACTGGAGTTATTGTGGTTATTCTGCAGACTTGTCCACAATGTGTTGCTTAACGCTGAAGAAAGAGTTGCCTTTTAAATACACACTTTGCTACGTGGAAACCTCACCCCCAGCACTACAACAAGCCCTTCTGGGAGAAATCGAAAGCCCTCCAGAAGCTGAAGAGCAAACGTGCTCTAACAGCACAGAGGAATCAGATCCCATGCCCTGTTTACATACAAAATAGAAAAGTGAACACAGAGCCCTCTTCGTTCCAGCAGCACCAGGAGGAACTGCGTTGCCAGCCCCTGCCCAGGCTGCCCTGCAGGCAGGGGTGGCTCTCTCCCGCTCCTGCCGGCCAGCTCGGCTGCCCTGGCTCGCCCGGGAGCAGCAGCGGCTCGCAGGGACCGCGCAGTGTCCGAGCCGGGCACGGGGCCCGGCTGCGGCGAGCCCCGGCACAGAGCGGAGCTGGAAACCCGAGCCACAGGCTCCGGCATTCCCACAGCTCTCGCTCATTGATGCTGCAACAGATTAACCGGTCTGACTCAATGTCCCTCTCACAAACTGGGCGAACACAGCCTGTCCGTCTGTGAGAGTTAGTAACAACTTTTCCTAAGTAGCTGGAACATGTACCTAGCATGATTACACTGATGTATTTTTATTAACTCTGGGCAGTAAGGGTCCTTGCGGTCTGGGATGAGTTGGAATTATTTGAAGAGAAGGATGATCTTACCATTGCCAGGGAAAAATAATCCAGTGTGCCTTACATCATGAAAGTACAAATTTAATAAGGAATTCACTGTTAGCCTTCAGGAAAATCTGACAAATTATCTTTGTCTCCGGCTTCTTACCACATTTAAGCAGAATGTATCACTTGCTTAGAAATGTGCCTGGGTCAACTGATCTATAAAGCAGTGTTCTGTTAAACTACTTCTATTACAAACCAGACTTCTAACTGCAAAAGACTATTGCATTTCTGACCACTCAAAACCAGTGTATACATTTTTAAATACTCAGGTTTTTTTGACACCTAATAACCATCTTGTGGTAACTGTTCCTGTTAGTAAAGTACTGCCCCCATTTTTTCCTCTTGCAGTTTACACCTTGTGCTGTAACATGAAAAGATTTCATTTTTAAAAATTTTTTTTTAACAAAATGAATGCAGAGATTAAGTCTCCTTTTAAAAGAATATGAGAGAGTACAAGTTAACCTAGAAAGACTAGCTTTTGACTTGTTCTGGCAAAACTGAGATGCTTCACATTTATCCTTGAACACTCTCATATATTCCCTCTTCTTCCTGTGTAGGAAATTTAAAGGATTTGCACGGTGGAACATTTTTATTAAAAAAGAAAAAGCAACAAAAAAAACAACTAAAAAACCACAGCATCAAATGTCTTGTGCTCATGGATTCCAGTTGAAGGCACAAAAAGTGCTCTTTGTGAGCACAGCACCAGTTAGAGCAATTCTCTGTTACACAGCTGTAAAAACTGATCATTACAAACGTGAATTGCAAACAAGTCAAGTATCTTGATTTTAGAAACAACAGATTTTACAACAGACACGCATCAGATGCTTTAGCATAAATAAATGATAAACACAGGTCAATCAATAATCTTTGAAGCAGTTGCAAGTGGAAGAAACCTGCTGTCAGTGACATTAAAGAACATTCTCTTTTTGTACTGTTTCTTTTAAAGTCCTAAATTCACTAGCAGCAAGAGCTGAGCTCCAATTTAATTACTGTCTGCGCTGCTCAACAATGAGGCAACGCCGACCACTGCAGCCTGCTTCCCAAAATCACCATTTACACAGACATGTAAACAGCAATTCATGATTGACATGAGGAAGGGAAATTTCAACCTGGAGATCAGCTAATGAAAGTTAATTTTGGGTAAGTTTTGTTCAAGAAGCCCTGGGCATTTTTTCTGGTGGTTTGCAGCAGGGCTGCTGGCATGGATGAGCTCGTGCTCCATATTACAAAGTTGGTTTCTGCTCTGTTAGTCCTTCCATAGGATTCAGCTGGAGAAAGATCAGCACCCAAAGAAACTTAAGACCAAATCCACCTATTTGGTAAAGGTTTGGGATTTCCTGACATGAGTATTACAGGCTCCTGTATAAGCACCGCTCTTCGCCATACTGAATTACTTAGCTACTCAAAAAACATACCTACATAAATGGAACATAGAAATATACTAAAAAGTCTGGCTTATAAGAAATGGCTTTCATTTCTTTATTTCTCACTCTAAAAAAAAACCCCAAAAATCATTGTCCTTCTGCAGTTGTGCCTTTGTGATTTGTCTGTAAGACGAGAAAGATCACACAAAAATACAATAAGAATTTTTCTACATGTATTTTTAAAATTACAAATTCATACAGTCTGGATGGACGAATGAATAAACACAAATGATATGAGTGTATTTTATTTTTACATCACTAAACAAAATACTTCAATGGAATATAAAATTTCTTCATATAATTTGAACTCTACAGGCTTTAAGATCCTTAGTCTAATATAACTTGGAGTTTATTACAGTAATTCACTTCATACAGCTAGACAACCGTATTTCACACAAAAATGTATATATGTACCTGTATATTAAGGCACAGACATAAATGTACATAGAAACACAGTTCTGCCACCTTGATTGATACTAAGAAGTTTCAATTTCAATTTTAATCTGAGTAGGGGCAGCAGAATTAGGCCTTGTACAAAGGTAACACATTATTACAGTTGGCTTGAAAGTCGTCATTCCACATTTGTTAAATCCCACTATTTAAGGAATAAATAGCCATTTCACAGTCTCTGAGAAGTGGCAAGAAGCAAGCAATTGCATAAAATCAGTTGTGTGTAAATGTCTAAGAAGATGGGGATAAAATATCTGTCAAGTTCTACTTATTTCTTCCCACACTTCCCAGCAGCTTTGACTCTTCACGCTGATGTTTCATTAGCATTTAGAGAAAGGTGATTCTGTTAATAATTCTGAGCACTATTTCTCTTGTAAGGAACAAAAAAGGAGGAAAAGAAGTCACACTTTAGCACGAAGTATTTTGCTGAGATCTACTTATTGCTCATTCCTCATTCCAGAGCCACACAAAAAAATGTCACCAGCACGTAGTGCAGGCTTCAGAAACAGCACTCACAAGTGGCACAACTCCAAAATCAGATGCAGTAGTAGGTTTAGCATTGAGACCAACCTGAACCCAGCAGAAAGACTTTCACAAACACAGATTAGTTTGCAGGGGTAATCCCCTATGACACAATATTCATCTGATGACGATGCCACTGGCAGTCACGCCAGTACCTGGGGGGTTTTTCTGCTTAACGAATCATCGTGTGCTCGTAAAATTTGGTTTTGCCTCCTTTTATTCCACCCTTTCGCTTCTTTTTTTCCAGAGAATAAGAAATGGGTGGGGTGAATTAATTTTTATTGTCATCATCCTGACCCCACTACAGAATCAAAGTAAGAGGCTAGGAACCAGTCTCAATTTCGGTCTATTTTTACATACACCATGAAGGGCGTTGAGTGGGAACAGAGAGGAAGGCGCCTTAAAAAGCTGTCAGAATATTCCAGGGAAACGTGCCTGCGTTGCTGCCAGCTGTGCTGCCGGTTTTGGGAGGCACAGGCAGAGGGACGAGCACGGGCAGCGCCGCGCTGCCGGGCGGGGAGGCACCTCCGAGCCGCTGCCACGGCTCCCTCGGGCTGGGCAAACGGGAGAGCGCAAAAAGCCTCACGGCGAGCAGCAGCGATTAAACTGCCTACAAATCACCTTTCCACCTAATCCAAGCAAGTCGGGAGTCAGATAATTTCCTGAAAAAGAGGATTCGTATCTCATATTAGAAAAATGAAATCCTTCTTAATGTATCCTACCTAAAGCCAAAGCCTACAGTCACTGAATTGAGCATCAAACTTCGTAGCGCGGGTCTCAGCTGAGCTAATCAAATACCTCAAACTCCCTACAAATAAGTTTTGTTTTTCCATAATGAACAAATTTCCCAGGCCAGCTACATACAGTCTCAACAGTAAAAGTCCTTCCACTCCTATTAAACACGCTGAAATTTTCCTTCCTTAAAGGCCTCTGTCTCAATAAAAAAAAAAAAAAAAAAAAAAAAAAAAAAAAAAAAATCAGGAATAAATTAGTCTGTTTACCTTCTTTATAATCTCTTCTTCTTTAATACGGTTTTGCTTTATCCTTCCTTATGTTTATCTCCAAAATAAACAATACAAATCAATTTTCTTCTACTGAAATTTTACACATCTCTAATCCCTTTTGCCATGTGTCTCTGAATCCTCACTATTTCTAGCACACATTTGGGAGCTAGAACAGCCAGAACGAAACAGAATATACTCAGTGAAAATACACCTTTCATTCATTAATGTCACGGTAATGTCTTCAATATTAGCCATCCTGCTCTTTAGGCACTCTGCCCTGCTCTGTGCTTCCCTGGTTATCACGCTTTGCTTTGCAGAGATTTTCATTAAACCAGCCATGGCGATGTCCAGTCCTTAGTCCGGAGTGTGCATTGTTAATTCAGGGTCCAAAAATATATCCTCGTATTTCAAATCTGCTGTAAGAAGCAAGAAATTCGAGACTGAACGACAATAACTCCATCCATTTAATGCTTTCTGTTAAAGCATTAAATTTGGCTATTTTATGACTCAGGGAGGGTTGCCTATTAGTATAGGTTGACAAGCTGCTTCCGCCAGTTAACAAAGCAGTCTTTTTAATATGTTATATATCACAATATGCTGTTAAAACTCCTCTGGGTTGGCTGCTTCGTTTCAAATTCATACAGCGGGGAACAAAGGTCAGCCAGAGCAGAAAGGTAAGCGCTTCATTTTACTACTGGAACTTACATAATCTGCAGGCAAAACAAGCTGTTTTACACAGCACACGTCAAGTTCACCGCAGATGCCTCGAGAATGATCTATCTACTGATGCATATCAGCCTTTTTTTGTCTGGATAACTAATCACTTACACGGAAAGAACGGTAAACTGCCTGAAAGGTTGTAGAGATAGCTGTAAACACAGGGATCAATTCGGGTTCATTACTACTCCAAAACCTATACGACACTGGCCAGCAGTAATTCAAAAGTAGTACAATTAACAGAGATCAGACAGATACCCTCATGCTCGCTTTTTTGAGACTTGCTAACCTATAAGGCATTACAGGAACCTAAGAATACAATTTGCACAGACCTTAAGTAACAGGCAATTCCATCTGACCTTTAATTTTTAGTACAGCATTTTCTGTTTGTAGGGTATCACTTCAGAAAGGGCTGACTTTAAGTATTTTAAAAACTCCATTAATACCACTTAAACTGGAACTTGTAAGCAAAGCTCTCACCTTATGGGAGAATTTTCCTATGCAAGTCACCAAGGAGAAGCTACAAAATTTTAAGCAAAATGAAGCGATTTCCAACAATTATTTGCCACTAGCTTTATATGCCTGCATATTGCCACTGAGGAAAGCAAAACATCTGACAATATGTGTGTTCAGAAAGGTAAAACTTACAGTATTCATTATTGTTCATGTAAGAGGAGGTCAATATTCATACCAGAGGTTTTTCTACTTACATAATTAATACTTTGAGGTAAAGTTGAAATATTTTGCTCTCTTTGGAAGCAAAATACACCATTTTATTGTCCTCACTA
The DNA here is from genome assembly GCA_013398075.1 of Notiomystis cincta. Taxonomy (NCBI): domain Eukaryota; kingdom Metazoa; phylum Chordata; class Aves; order Passeriformes; family Notiomystidae; genus Notiomystis; species Notiomystis cincta. The sequence continues at coordinate 225,722 of VZRX01016034.1, read as the reverse complement.
TTACACGCTGTTGCTAGGAAGTTACAACTCTGCTATAACCTAATTGTCTGCTATTTAGATATGGACACATGAATCCCATATTTTTATTCTAAATTTAAGTTCAGTCATTGTAGCTAATGTCCTTGATGCTATCTCAAATTGCTGTCATTACACGGATCACTAGAAATTGGAGGTAATAGTAAAAAAGAAAAGAAAAAAGAAAGCTACCAAATTAGATGATGGATAAAGGTTTAATCAATTTAATTTTATCACCAAATCCATTCCCTTCCTCTCGAGCTGTCAGGGCACGAGATAAGCGGAACACGTCGCGAAGCACAACACAATCCTTTTGTGGGGAAGGAGTTGTGTCCCTGAACCTCGCCAGCATGAAACACGCTCATTTATTACTTTGGCATTGCAGGATGATGAAGAACCAAGCTGGTTTCCTCCCTTCATCTTCAGCACAATCTTTCTATTTCATTAATTTTTCATGGAATTTCATTTCACAATCATTTTGCCTCTCTCACCCACTTGCTGCCCTTATTTAGTTTATTCTGTCAACTTTTATTTCGTGTCCCATTGTATCAGCAGCAACCCTGGCCATGGCTTTCTACCACATCAGGCATACCTGATCCCCCCCTGCTTCCAGTAATTAACTTCACCCAGTAGCCCTATAAAACAGCATTGCAAATAAGGTGGCTTATTTGTTGTCTTAGACCGGAAAATAACTCAGAAGGGTTATCAATCCAATCCCCTATTTCATAGTTACTTTCTGTGTGTTGATTTCTAAGAAGTTGCTGGAGGCTGCTGAAGTGTGGCCTTTTTAGTATTATCAGTAAATGGCAACTCTGCTTTTGTTTGGTCTACTTGTAATGACTTATCTGGGAAAACAAGCCTTCCTTTCAAAATCTGTACCACAGGCTATGAAATCGGCACAAGCTGTGCTGAGGCTGCTGTGCTGAGTTCTGCCAGTACTCTGCCATATTCCAGAGCCCTGAGAAAACACAAGAACAACCCACAAACACAGTAACTGCCTATAAACCCCCTAAAAATTTTAAATGGATTTCTCTAAATCAATAGGCATAAATTTTCTAACCTCTGGTCATTTTATACACACCGATAAAAAAAGCCCCAACAACTCAAAACCAACCAAATAGAGAAATAAAAAATATCTACTACTGCTGCCACATGAAATTAGTATGCATTTAATCTGTCAAGAAAACATATTTATTTTTCATTAGATCTTTGAAAAATTAAGATATTTACTTCCCATCTGAAGTTATAATTTCCTAAATGACAATGAAAATATTTCTACCTATACTAATTTAACAAATGACTCTGAATAGCCATGTTTTAACTTTTCAACACATTCTGCACAGAGTGTAAAACTGAATAAAATCACTCTGTAAATCCATGTTTGCAATATGATATTCATTGCATAGACATTTATTGTTAAGGCAGGATCTTCTTACTGAAAGGGTTGCTGGATTTCCTAAGCATGAAAATAAGATGCATGCAAATTAATTACTGGGCAATGACATTGTACACTGGAATTGTCTTTAGAGTCCTACACTTTTCAGTGCTTGATTTGCATATATGGAAATTATCTCTCTGACTCTTACTGCATATATTTTTTATTGGTTTTTTGTTAGGCCAAATGCACAAGGAAATTCAGCTATTCAGAGAATGCTGTTTGCTTTCCTTGCTTGAACTTGCTTTCTGCCCCCAGGAAACTCCTAAAACAGGGCATCCAGGTATAAAAGAAATGGAGTGAAGTGCTATATCCACACACACAAATTTATAATTCACACTAACCAGAGCAAAAAGATGACTGAAAACATGGAAAGTAAAACAAAAGCGGATAAGAAACACTATTAAATAAAGAATAATAATTGTTTTTACTGCTGTACATTCCTAGATATTCTATTAGGCAATGATCAACCTAGTTTTAAGCCCAGTTCATATGGAACATGTAATAAAATACAGTAAGGTGTATAACTAATTTGTTGAGTACAATTCCTTAGGGAGTGGGGGGTGACACACAAATTCATCTCCTTAGTCTAATACTCAATTTAAATTTAAAACTATAGTGAATTTCTTTGCTACCTGTGTCCATAGGTACCCCTGTGTATGGATGTGCAAACATATGTGTCCAGTTACATACTTTAAAGCAGCTACTAAAAGCATTCCTGCTATAAACAACAAGTAATGTGCTGGAGAATAGTTAAAAGCAAGTGTCTGTGGGCTAACTGTCTGCAGACTTTCTCACAATCTATTAAACAGATCAAACCTACAAAATAGTGGAGCCCACAATAACTATTGTAACAGTAATTTAAAAGCCTAATAAATATTTCCTTGACTGGTTTCCTGAATAGTCTGTTTCTTAAGCAACGCCTTCTTATTAGATACCATAAAAATAGATTAAAAATACCAAACCAGAAATAGATGGTCACTAAATAAAATAGCATACTAGTAAAATCCAACAGGTTTTATACTGGGCATGCCTTAAGTTACATGATTTTACAGGAGTGTGTACTTTTATGAATGTATACTGTGATCACAAATAAAGGAAAGGCAAAATCATATGAACACAAGTCTGTAATTAGTGTACTAACCAACTACATCATTTAAAAAGTGGTTACAAGTAGCACATTTGTAAGAATAAAAAATGAACACTTCAAGTGCACATTCTTATTTATGTTGGTCAGTTAAGCACTTTCTAGAACGCCATCCACCTCCAGCTGTGCATTCTGCAAAGAGCTCTCAGCTACCAAGTTGCTGTTGAGCAAGTTTTCATGGCTTTTTTAAAAGACATTTAACTTCCACCTTGTTTTGGCAAAACAAAACAAAAAAGGATGCACCAGGAAAGTCTTATTGAAAGACCCTAACTTTTGTCTGCTCTTAAAACCAAAATTAAACCAAGTGCCTTTCCTCCACTGCATAGATTAAATGTTTACTCTTTTCTCCTGGTCAAGTACAGGTCGCTAAAGCTAGGCTAAGTTTGCAATTCTGTAGAAAAGTAGTTTTGCTAGAACAAATCAGCATAAAAAAGTCTGCAGAGCACAACTTGATTACTGGGGAAATTTAAAGGGAACTGAGTACGTGAGCTCTCCTTTCTGTGAGTTTTAAAATTTATTCTGTAACGCCAAGTAAAAGGCAGCCTTTCTCACCAGGTGTTATAACCTGCTGAAAACCCAGAGTAACAAGTTGAGGTTGCACACCGAATCAAAGTCCTGATATATCTATGTGTCGTTTCTACTTGTGTGCAGGTCACCATTTGTTACTATGATTTTGAATACAGAGAGTTAACAGATGAGAGTTAAAACAGTGACAAGCAAATGACAGAGCCTCGCATTTAGCATTTGACCCGTTTTTACCAGCTACTATACAAAAGCTGCTTTGACACCTTTCTAAAAAGTTATCAAATACTGCACTTACTGACTTCAACATAATCAATAATTAAGAGACACTTAGCTAATGGCACCTACAAATTAGGTTTTCTAGAACTGGAACAGAGTATCCAGAGCACCAGCTTGAGTGCTAGCTGACTAAAACTTGTATGAGTACCACATAGAGATGACAGTTACAGGTTAGATTATATTTACTGCTTGCATAAACACCCGGACTTTGCATCTCTGCGGTTGAATGCCCTGCAGATGGGCATCTCTGGCACTCTGCTCCTCGTATCAGTTTATTGTACTTTAAAGTGCTCACAGCCGGTTAACTTCGTCTTTTTCAGGCAAAACATCAAAAATCAGGCGGTAGCGTGTCATCCCCTCTACAGGAGAAAGCAAGACAGCCCTGCGAAGAGCTCTTATCTAGGGCAAATTCCCTGATCGCAATGACATCCTGTAGCTTCACTTTTCCCGCTTACGGCAATTAGCGCCTTCCTAAGCAGGGTTCGCTTAGGGACGGGGAACAGCACCGAAACACAAAAACTTGGCGGACCTTGTCCGGAAAAGCAGAGAAGCGGTAGTTTGGAGGACGCGACAGCCGCGGGGGCTCCGCGCCGCGCTCCGCCCGGGCAGCGGCACCTCCTGCCCGCGGGCACGGGCGGGCGGCGGCGGCAGGCGG